>OX424574.1:139355325-139955325 GCA_949152435.1 Gastracanthus pulcherrimus | reverse complement strand
CGTGTACTCTCCTTATGAGTCAAACGGCGGCGCGTACAATTTCCCCCTCCATTTTCTCCCTAGACAGATTCCATACTTTAAACGCATGACTTTTATTGAGATCTGATACCAATCATTTACGAGAATTTCTGGCCTCCGATTACTTTAACTCTAATCCGCTAGAAGGCGTGGTGCGCCGGTGTCAGATTCCAATAATAAATGACAATTAAGGATGGTATACATTTAAAGATAACCAAGTTTTCATACTATAATAACTAAACTTTTCTCCGTGTACAAATTAAGATTTTTTTTATTTAAATAAAATAGATCAGATGTTAATATGTTTTGAAAAATGAACAGTTTCTACTTATTAATGAATAATATTTAAAAATTAAAATAATAATAATTAAAGTAAATTATTTAATAGTTGAAGTATCACATTACTTATGCCTTTTCTAAACCTACAGTATTATTTTACCATATTAATGTTATTCATAATTGAAAATTAAAGTGAGAGGCTGTAAAAGTGAGCTTTAAATATAGGTTTAAAAGAGACATTAGGCAATCGATTTTTCATCTAAATGTATTACAATAAAGAAATGATAGCTTTAAAGTTCATAATTAACAATACATCTTTAATTATTTAGCCCAAGCACCATCTGAAGATGAAGTGGTATGCAATTGCGGCCCTAATGCAGATTGTGTTAATGGAGTTTGTAGTTGTAGACCAGAGTACTTTGGAGATCCAAATATTAGTTGTAGGCCAGAATGTGTCCTTAATACAGATTGTCCAAATAATAGGGCATGCATCCGAAACAAATGTACGGATCCATGCCCTAATACTTGTGGACAAGGCGCCGAGTGCTACGTAGCACAGCATGTCGCTATATGCAACTGCCCAGTTGGCACAAGTGGTAATGCCTTTATTTCGTGTCAATCAATACCAGGTACTTGAAGCAAACATCATTTATTTAGAGTTTTATTACGAACAATGTGATTTTTATTTTCTTATTTTAAATACAGCAATACCTGATCGAGCCCCGTGTACTCCGTCTCCTTGTGGTCCAAACAGCATCTGTAGGGAAGTGAATGGCAATGCAGTTTGCACCTGTTCTCCAAATTTCCTTGGTAGTCCGCCGTCTTGCAGACCAGAATGTACTTTAAGCTCTGACTGTCAGAGAAATCGTGCTTGCGTGAATCAAAAATGTATAGATCCTTGTCCTGGAACATGCGGAATTCAAGCGACTTGCCAAGTTGTGAATCACAATCCTATTTGCTCTTGTCCTCAAAAGTACACGGGAAATCCCTTCGTCAGATGCATACCACATCGTAAGACGAAATTAATGAAACATGCGCAAAACAAGAGATAGAAACTACCATTTTTATTTTGAGTTTTAAATGAAAAAATATACAAATACAATACATTTAAAGCAATTTATTTCGATAAAAATTTGCTTTAAACGAGAGTAGGTTATTGATTATTTGATGATAAAATAATTGGTAAACTTTGAGCAGTTAATTTTATCATTTGTTATTTGTATAAATAGAAGTATCTATCTCTCGATGATTTTCTATCGAGAAAAATACTAATTGAACAATTTTACGTACAGAATCAGTAAACGATGTGCCACCAGTAAATCCATGTCAACCCTCCCCCTGCGGTCCCTATGCGATCTGCCAAGTCACAAATGACCAGTCCTCGTGCTCTTGCGAGCCTGGTTACGTAGGTTCACCACCAAACTGCAGACCCGAATGCGTTAGTAACTCTGAGTGTCGCAATCACCAGGCTTGCATTAATCAAAAGTGCAAAGATCCTTGTGTTGGTACGTGCGGAGCCAATGCAGTGTGTAACGTCGTTTCTCACACGGCGATTTGCATGTGCGCGAACTTCTACAGCGGCGATCCATTCTCACAATGCTTCCCGATACAATGTAAGATCATTATAATGAATAATGACGACGCAGCAGCATTCTTTTCTTTTACTTTCTGGTTTATAAAAAATATAAGAAGTAGTAAGAAGTAAATTGTGTTCTTCCAAAATTTTGGGTATTTATGAGCTGTGAAATATTAAACATAAGTAATTAATACGGATATATCACATTTGATATTAATACTGAAATCATGTATTTCATATATTATGCTATAAATAATCAGAAAATATTCACAGACTTTTCCATATTAATATTTTGATTATACTATTCTTATTTTGAATATAAGGTTCATGCAATAAGAATTTTATAACGAAAATATTTGAGTTCTTAATCGCGTAACTAATGGAAAAGTGTAGAACTGGTTATTTACTGCTCAATATAAATCTTGAAAAAATGTGATTTTAGTTTTGTTTATAATATAGGTATATCGTATAATTTGCACAGTTAATGGTACCAAAAAACGGAATTAATGATTATGCTGCTTACTTTTTCAATTTGAATGCCTTGCCTAATGTGTGTTAATTTAAAATGTTTTAGCTGAGCCCCCGACCCAAGATTTGATCAGACCATGTAACCCCTCGCCTTGCGGCGCCAATGCCGAATGTAAAGAGCAGAACGGCGTTGGATCCTGCACATGTTTACCTGACTACTTTGGAAACCCATATGAAGGCTGTAGACCAGAATGCCTTCATAATTCTGACTGCCCGTCTTTCTTAAGCTGTGTTCAGAAAAAGTGCAGAGACCCTTGCCCTGGCGCTTGCGGTCAAAATGCTGATTGTACAGCCATTAACCATTTACCCTCTTGTACATGTCGCACAGGATATACCGGAGACCCATTCACTTACTGTATGATTAATATGGATCCCCGTAAGTTTACCAAAATATTGTTCTATTGCCTTGCTTCTCCCAATTCATCCTATCTAGTCATTTTTTATTTAAAGTTTGCATGTAATTTTGCAAGTAAGCATAGCTTATTAAAAAGATTTAATTGACCTGCTTCAAACACTTAATGTATCCTTGTAGCATGAATTTATTGAAATTTTCAGTTAGTTTTTTTAGTTCGTTCGGATTAAAAAGATCTAAAGTTAACTTTTAGTTTTTACTTTGATACTTAAAGTCCATGTTATTAATTTCTGTTTTACATGTTTGATATTCCAATTCCAATAAATAATTTATTACACCATTATCTTTTCTTTTAAATTTTTCATACTTAGGTATCTATAATTTGCCATTCAGAATTAATATACAGTCGAACCTCACGGTACTGATACTCATAGCACTGTTTTTCCTCCTGGACTGACACTGTCTAAATCTCACGGCACTGATACTCGGCCAGGTCCGGTTTTATGTATGCGCAACAATTTTGTGCCGAATTCCGCGTACATTATTTTATTATAGAAAATCAATTAACATTATTGATTCAAATTATTTTAATTCAAATTATTTTGCTGGACGCTTATTGGCTGGCGCGCCGAACCTACCTTAGTAACAGTGTATGGTGCCGGGATGTTCTATTGTATACGTTACTGCTTCAGAGGGCCCGACAGTCAATTAAAAAATCAATTGCATTTTTTAATTTCACCATATCATTTGAAATTAATGTTTTATTCTGTTAATCGCATGGTTTTAATTAGATAGTGGACTTTCGTCATATGACTAACTATTGAAAATTTTGTATTAAAAAAATTGTTTATTTTTAATTGGGTTATAAAGCATTTTCTTCTAACAACATATTTGAATAGATCGTAGTATATTGCATTTGTAAACTTTTGGAATCTTATCGATATCCTAAAAATTGAAAGAGATATTACGTTCTAAAGTTTTTGGTGACGTCAGGCTCATGCGGTGGCACCTTTGATGTCGTTATGATTGTGACGTCATAAACTTTACAACGCTATAACTTTCTCAAATAAAGTTCAATTACAAAAATTTAAAATGCATTATACATCGGCTTACAATTTCTCCTAAATAAATCCATGCCGACAGAAAAAGAATTTTTTGCTACCGAATTATGTAGACATTCCATGGCTATTACATTATAACGCAATCAAATACTAAAAAAATACGACATTCGGCGATTACCTCACGATGTATGATCTGTCAAATGACTTGGGCCTACTGTAACTAAAAGTCAATTATGCACGTTCAAAATACTAAAAAGAACAGAAACTAAATGAAATTACCATAAAAGCATTACTTTTATCATTTTAAATATATCTCACGTATACAAATATTTAAACATCTAACCATCACCACCGCTGCATGATTTTAAAATAATAACTTAATAATTATTCCCAACTCATATTACCACTAATTCAGTTTGTAATCTGCATGAGTTTTTTTCTAAATTTTAAACATAAATGTTTATTCACCAGCTGTAAATGAGAATGTGTGTTCTCCATCACCTTGCGGACCGAATAGCCAGTGTAGAGAAGTGAACGGTCAAGCCGTGTGCTCTTGCTTACCTTCTTACATTGGTAACCCACCTGGATGTAGACCCGAATGCATTGCCAGCACTGAATGTTCATCGAACTTAGCTTGCGAAAACCAAAAGTGTGTGGATCCATGCCCGAATCCTTGCGGAGTTGGCACAAATTGCAACGTTGTTAACCATAGCCCAATTTGTACTTGCGTATCCGGTTATACAGGAAATCCATTCACTAGATGTACACCTGTTCCACGTAAGACATCTAATTCCTAATTATCTAAACTCACTTTGACCAAAAACAGTACGATCTCTTTACGCGATCAATGGTAATTAATTTTTAGCTCCGCAAGTTATTCCACCAGTTTCACCCGATCCATGTGTCCCGTCGCCTTGCGGTAGCTATGCTCAGTGTCGAAACGTAAATGGAATATCTGCTTGCACATGCGTCGATAACTACGTTGGTCAACCACCTAACTGCAGACCCGAATGTTCCATAAACTCAGAATGTCCTACGGATAAAGCTTGCATAAATCACAAATGTATCGACCCATGCCCCGGCTCTTGTGGAGCCGTTGCGATTTGTTCCGTAGTCAATCATGTGCCAATATGTACATGTCCCCAAGGTTACACTGGAGATCCCTTCACACAATGCAACCTACAACCACCTATAAGTAAGCATAACTTTTTTTTTAAGAAAAGCTTTCTCTTAGACAATTTCTTTTTAACAAGTTTCCGACACTTTTTAAAAATTAAAAGGATTATTTAATTTATGTAATAATACTAATAATTATTTCAGCGTATGATCCTAATGATGTGCTCGATAAATGTAATCCGTCACCTTGCGGCGCAAATGCTGTATGCTCTCAAGGAGTATGTTCATGCTTATCAGAATTCAAGGGAGACCCGTACGCTGCATGTCGCCCCGAATGCGTTTTGAATTCCGATTGCCCGCGCGAACGCGCCTGTCTAAAGAGAAAGTGTCAACACCCATGTCCCGGAGCTTGCGCTTCGAATGCACTTTGTGTAGTCACCAATCACGTACCCATGTGCAGTTGCCCTGCAGGAATGACCGGCAGTGCATTTAGCCAATGCTCGCCTATACCAAGTATATATCTATCTTATATTACATTGCATGCTTATAAGCTAATGAATGACTTCTTTATTCAAAAATCCCTTATCGCAGTTCAGCCCCCGTCGCACCCATGCAATCCATCGCCCTGTGGTCCGAACAGTGAATGTCGCGCGATTAATGGTCAAGGGGTATGCTCTTGTATTAGAGGGTACTTAGGAAGTCCTCCAACTTGTAGACCTGAATGCGTAGTAAGCACTGATTGTCTACAGAACCGAGCTTGTAGCAATCAAAAATGCATAGATCCTTGTCTTGGAAGTTGCGGAGTCAGTGCAGTCTGTGAAGTAGTGAATCACAATCCAATCTGCAGTTGTCCTGTGCGATATTCAGGAAATCCATTTGTTTATTGTAGTCCAATGTGTAAGCATTTGTTACATTCTTAATTTATTTATTTTTCATATATTATTTAAATATTAACTTATTTCTTAAAATTCGCATGAACATAAACCAGTATTTATACTATCAATAACTTTTCAATTATAATAAAAAGTAACATTTTTTATAGTGCCTGATGAACCACCAGTTTCTAAAAATCCTTGTCAACCATCACCATGTGGTCCAAACTCTCAGTGTAACGTCGTAAATGATTCTCACTCTTGCTCTTGCTTACCTGAATTTAATGGAAATCCACCAAACTGTAGACCAGAGTGTATTAGCAATGGAGAATGTCCTAGTCAATTAGCTTGCATTAATCAAAGATGTAGAGATCCCTGTGTAGGTTCGTGCGGTAGTAATACCGAATGCCATGTAGTCAGCCACACCCCTATGTGCACTTGTATTCAATCATATAGTGGTGATCCATTTACTCAGTGTAATCCTATACCTAATGGTAAGTAAGAAAAGAATAACAAAAATTTAGATAAATTACTGTTTTCCAAATTATGACATTTTTTAAATATTATTATTATAGTGCCACCAAGTGATTCTACGAATCCTTGTGAACCTAACCCATGCGGATCAAACGCAGTTTGCAAAGAACAAAGCGGAGCAGGTTCTTGCTCTTGTAATGCTGATTATTACGGTAATCCTTACGAAGGTTGTCGTCCTGAATGCATAACCAATTCGGATTGCTCATCAAATTTAGCCTGTATCAATCAAAAATGTAGAGACCCTTGTCCTGGAACTTGCGGAAGAAATGCAGAATGCCAAGTTGTAAATCATAATCCGATTTGTTCTTGTTATACGGACTACACTGGTGATCCTTTCAGATATTGCAGTATTGCTCAAAAAGGTAGACTTCATACTTCTTACATAAATCAAGTTTTAAATCATTGCTTAATAAACTGTATGTTTTCAGACCCTGCTGTACCAACGAATCCTTGTAGTCAATCTCCTTGTGGACCCAACAGCCAATGTCGCGTTGTTAATGAACAAGCCGTTTGTACGTGTCTACCCGAATACATGGGTACACCTCCAAATTGTAGACCAGAATGCACTGTTAGTTCTGAGTGCCCCGCGAACAAAGCTTGCTTTAACAAAAAATGCGCAGAGCCTTGTACAGGGACTTGTGGATCCAATTCAAGATGTGAAACTATCAACCATAGTCCTATTTGTTCTTGTCAAACTGGTTACACAGGAGACCCATTCACATTATGCTACGAACTACCGAGTAAGTATAGATTATATTGTTATTATACACTTTCAAAATCAATGAAATTTGACCTGCTTCATTTGATCCATATTTGAGTATTTTAATATACACGTTTATTTAAATAATTATTAAATTAGAAAAATTATATCTGCTTTACAATCATCTATTTTTATACACATTGTTATTTTTAGAACGAGATAAACCAACAGTGAATCCATGTCTGCCATCACCATGTGGACCTAACGCAGAATGTCGAGTAGTAAATGATCAGGCATCGTGTGCTTGCTCAACTACTTTCATAGGATCGCCACCTAATTGTAGACCAGAATGTTCGATAAACCCCGATTGTCCAAGTAACCAAGCATGTCTTCAAAATAAGTGCCGTGACCCTTGTCCAGGATCTTGTGGACTCTATGCCCAGTGTAATGTACTTAATCACATTCCAGTATGCAATTGCCCTCAAGGCTATACAGGAGATGCATTTTCGCGATGCACATTGAAGCCTGCTGATATACGTAAGTCATTTCTTAAGATTTAAATTAATGTATATAAATTAAGCCAAAGAAAAGTAATAGAATAAATACGCAGATATTTTATCCATGGTCTAAAAACTTGGAAGTTTATTTTTTATACAAACATACAATACTTATGTTAATATTAATAATTATTATTTTTATTTTTAGCTCCAATAACAAAACCAAACGATCCATGCTTGAATTGCGGATCAAACAGTATGTGCATAAATAACGCATGCGTTTGCTTGCCTGATTATCACGGTGATCCATACATTGGTTGTCGACCAGAGTGTGTAATGAACTCAGACTGTCAACGTAATCAGGCTTGTATTAGACAAAAATGTAGAGACCCATGCACTAACGTTTGTGGTCAAAACGCATTATGCAATGTTGTAAATCATATCCCAACGTGTACTTGTCTTACTGGTATGGTGGGCAATGCTTTTGTTGCCTGCAATCCACAGCAAGGTAATTTATTATCTTCTATCTATATTAAATCGTAGTATTAATTGATTAGTTTAAAATAATATACATAAAATTACATTTTCAGAGCCTGTGGTTCCTGAAAATCCGTGCAATCCATCACCATGCGGTTCTAATAGTCAATGTCGCAATATAAACGGACAGGCTGTTTGCTCTTGTGTTGTTGGATACTTGGGCATTCCACCAAACTGTAGACCTGAGTGTATCTTAAGCTCAGACTGCTCGCTCAACCAGGCTTGCAGCAATCAGAAATGCATAGATCCTTGCCCAGGAACATGTGGAATAAATGCTTTGTGTAACGTTGTAAATCATAATCCAATTTGCAGTTGCATGGAAGACTTGACCGGAAATCCGTTTACTTTATGCCATCCAATGCGTAAGAAAAAAAAATTAATTTTAAATAGCAAAACCTAATAACCGTTACTTAACAAATTACTTGTTTTTATAGCGGCCCAACCAAAACCAACTGAAAATCCTTGTATACCATCACCTTGCGGTCCAAATGCTCAATGTCAAGTTACGAACAATGTTTCTTCCTGCACATGCTTATCTGAATTTAAGGGATCTCCACCAAATTGTAGACCAGAATGCAGCAACAACAATGACTGTCCTAATCAATTAGCTTGTATAAATCAGAAATGCCGCGACCCGTGTCCGGGTTCATGTGGTGCTCTAGCTGAATGTCGCGTAGTAAGTCATACACCAACGTGCACTTGTCCATCGGGTTACACTGGAGATCCGTTTAGGCTATGCTCTCTTCAACAAAGTAAATACGTTTTATCAAAATAACGATTCTGATTTTATCAATTCAATATAAATATTTAGAATTAAAATTAGCATTAATTATTACTAAATAATTTATTATATTGCAGTGGATCCGATTATGTCAAATCCTGTTACTCCGTGCGTACCATCACCGTGTGGATCAAATGCCGTTTGTCGTGAACAAAATGGAGCAGGAGCCTGTACATGCTTACAAGATTATATCGGCAATCCTTACGAAGGTTGCAGACCAGAGTGTGTCATCAACTCTGACTGTTCATCTGATAGAGCATGTATTCGTTCAAAATGTCAGAATCCTTGCCCTGGCGCTTGTGGTCAGAATACATTATGCCATGTAATAAATCACTTACCAACTTGTACTTGTCAGACAAGTTACACTGGTGATCCATTCCGTTATTGCTCTCCTGAAAAAGAACGTAAGTTATATAATAAAATTTGTTGTACGCATACAAATACTTAAAACTATCATGCAATCTAAAATATAACTAATATTAAATAACAGGTGATCCAGGTATATTACCACAACCATGCAGCCCTTCGCCATGTGGTCCAAATAGCCAATGCCGCGAGGCTAATGGACAAGCTGTTTGCACATGTTCACCTACATTCATTGGTTCTCCACCATTCTGCAGGCCTGAATGCACAGTCAGTTCAGAATGTGTTACAAATATGGCATGCATCAATAATAAATGCGCTGATCCTTGTCCAAACTCTTGCGGTATTTCTGCAAAATGTAACGTCATAAATCATAGTCCGATCTGTAGTTGCAATAATGGTTTTACTGGAAATCCATTTACAAGATGCTATGAAACACCTCAAACACAGCTACCACCAGCACAACCGATAAATCCATGCGTACCTTCGCCATGTGGGCCATTTGCTACATGTCGAAATGTTGGCGGCGTACCAGCTTGCAGTTGTTCAAACGATTACATTGGCCTTCCACCTAATTGTAGACCAGAATGTACAATTCATTCAGAATGTGTCAGTAATTTCGCTTGTATAAGAGAAAAATGTATAGACCCTTGTCCTGGATCCTGTGGTCTTAACGCTAGATGTACTGTAATTAATCATATCCCAGTATGTACATGCCCGGATGGGTATACTGGTGATCCATTTACAAGTTGTTCTCCACAACCTCCACAACGTAAGTTTGACTTTTCACTCTTTACATTATAAACTAATGTCATTCAAATTTGTATTTAATAAGTATTATTCATAGTTCTAAGAATAAATGTTTAATGATAAATATTATTTATAGCTGGACCGACTGTGACCGACCGCTGCAATCCTTCCCCATGTGGACCAAATGCAGAATGTAGAGATGGCATTTGCACATGTTTAGCAGAATATTTGGGTGATCCATATATTGAATGTCGACCTGAGTGCGTCCAAAGTTCTGATTGTAGCGTCAACAAAGCTTGTATTAAGAGGAAATGCCAAGATCCATGCCCTGGAGTATGCGCATATAATGCTGACTGCACTGTTATTCAACATACGCCTATGTGCAGTTGCCCAACAGGCACAACTGGAAATGCCTTTTCATCATGCATTATATTTGATAGTATGTGTCATCATTAAAATGTTTATAACATTTATATTATTAAATATTAACACAAATATAATTATAGCTCCAGAAACTGCAAGACCATGCACCCGATCACCATGTGGTCCAAATAGCAGATGCCAAGAAATTAATGGTCAAGCAATTTGCTCCTGTGCTACTAATTTTATCGGCAGCCCTCCAACGTGTCGACCAGAATGTTTAACTAGTTCAGAATGTTCACAAAACCAAGCTTGTGTTAATCAGAAATGTAAAGATCCATGTCCTGGATCGTGCGGTATTTCTGCTCAATGTCAAGTCATAAATCATAATCCTATTTGTAGTTGTCCCTCAGTTTTGACTGGCAATCCTTTCGTACGATGCACACCAATGCGTAAGTATATTCAAATAAACCTAGGAGGCTTTTCTAATTCAATAGAAGGACAATTTAATTCATCGTTTGAAACCTTTCAGCCATGGATGAATCTCGACCATCAACGAACCCTTGCATACCATCACCTTGTGGTCCAAATTCGCAATGTCAAGTAACAAATGACGGAGCTAGCAATTCGTGTTCTTGCAATCCAGAATTCATAGGATCACCACCAAACTGTAGACCAGAATGCGTTAACAATGACGACTGCAGCTTATCTTTGAGTTGTATCAATCAAAAATGCAAAGACCCATGTCCTGGATCCTGTGGATCAAACGCAGAATGTCGTGTAGTAAATCACATACCATCGTGCACTTGCATAAACGGTTATGTTGGTGATCCATTTGTCGAATGTAATCAGAAACAATGTAAGTAATAATTTTTCAATAATTTCATCATAATAGTCAATTCTGATTCTTAAAAAAAATTTAACGGTATGTAATAGACACTAAATTGTTGAATTTTTAATCAACAGTTAATCCACCCCCACCTTGCGTACCATCACCATGTGGAACAAATGCAGTTTGCAAAGAGTACAATGGAGTTGGTTCTTGCTCTTGCTTATCTGATTACATTGGCAACCCTTATGAGGGCTGTCGTCCAGAATGTACAACAGATACAGATTGTTCGTCTGATTTGGCATGCATTAGATTCAAGTGTCAAAACCCATGTCCAGGAAGATGTGGAATGAGCGCTGTGTGCCAAGTTGTCAATCATTCTCCTCTTTGCACATGTATACCAGGATTTACTGGAAATCCCTACGCACAATGTACTTTTGAAAAACAAAATGAACGTAAGTATCAATTAAACGGATATTTTTTTGTATGATTTAAACCTAACTAAGCTTCAAATTATCTTAGCATCCGAACCAGCTAATCCCTGCAATCCATCACCTTGCGGTGCAAACAGCATATGCCGTAATAATAACGGACAAGCTGTATGCTCATGTCAATCAGAATTCATCGGAAGTCCACCAGATTGCAGACCTGAATGTCTTTTGGGTTCAGAATGTAGTCCAGAGTTGGCTTGTATCAATCAGAAATGTAAAGACCCATGTGTGGGAGTGTGCGGAATCAATGCACAATGTAAGGTGATTAATCATAGTCCGATTTGCGTATGTGCAAATGGTATGACGGGAGATCCATTCCGTCAATGCTATCAATTACCTGGTAAGTTTTTACACTGAAAAACTAGTATTTTTAAATCAATCGCTTTATGCTCTGAAATTAATTACTTTTTATATGCAGCTGATCCAGAACCGAGTAAAGACCCTTGTCGTCCATCGCCATGTGGACCCAATGCATTATGTAGGGTAGTCAATGATAATCCGACATGCAGTTGTATCGACAACTACATTGGCATACCACCAAATTGTCGACCAGAATGTTCTATTCATCCCGATTGTACAAGCGATAAAGCTTGCATGAGAGAAAAGTGTAGAGATCCATGCCCTGGTTCGTGCGGCTTAAACGCACGCTGCTCAGTTGTGAATCACACACCAATTTGTGTTTGCCCAGAAGGTTATACGGGCGATCCATTCACTTCCTGCAATCCCAAACCTATTCAAGAACGTAAGTATTAATGAATCTATTAAAAACTAGTCAATTTATTTGTAATTACGTATTTTTATTATTGGGCGGTTTAAGATAATTTTGCAATGATTTTATGAACTTTATAGCATTAATTAAGTAGCATTAATATTTATAAATATGTTTTGATTATTTGTAATATACTGTGATACTGTTACCAAAACCATTTTCTAAAATATTAATAAATTATTCCTACTTTTAGCTGATGAGGTATTGCTTGTACAACAATATTCTGATATTATATTTATAAGATATTGATCTAAAGTGAATCATTTGTAAAATAAACATATTTTTCATTTATAGCGAGTGTTCCAAAAGATAAATGTACACCAAATCCTTGCGGAGCTAATGCTCAATGCAACGACGGTACTTGTTCATGCTTGCCAGAATTTTATGGAGACCCTTACACGGGTTGCAGACCGGAATGCGTGCAAAATCCAGATTGCTTACGCAACAAAGCCTGTATCCGCAATAAGTGCATGGATCCTTGCGTGGGTACGTGTGCTCCGAATGCAGAGTGCGTAGTCGTAAATCATTTACCAATGTGTAGTTGTCCAACGGGCATGACAGGAAATGCATTCTCTTAT
Source organism: Gastracanthus pulcherrimus (assembly GCA_949152435.1). Taxonomy (NCBI): domain Eukaryota; kingdom Metazoa; phylum Arthropoda; class Insecta; order Hymenoptera; family Pteromalidae; genus Gastracanthus; species Gastracanthus pulcherrimus. The sequence continues at coordinate 139,942,334 of OX424574.1, read as the reverse complement.
TGTACACCAATGAAAGGTACGTTTGGCTGTAACAATCTGTTTATATTTTTTTCCAGAAACAATAATAAAAATAACTTACATATAATTAAATAACACTTTTTAGATCCTGGAATTGTGGATGTTTGCAATCCTTCTCCTTGTGGGTCGAACAGTCAATGTCGACAAACGAACAATCAAGCCGCGTGTACTTGTCTACCCGGCTTCTCGGGTGCTCCACCATCTTGCAGACCAGAGTGCGTCGTAAACTCTGACTGCCCGAAGAACAGAGCTTGCCTTAATTTTAAGTGCTCTGACCCGTGTCCAGGATCATGCGGCCTGTCGGCACTGTGCACCGTAGTCAATCATTCCCCTATTTGTAGTTGTCCGCCTCGAAACACTGGCGATCCATTCATACAGTGCATGCCAATGCGTAAGAATACAAAAATTATAAAATTCCTGTGTTATTGCTTCATTCGAACCTCACTTTTACGACTAAATGATAATTTCTATTTTAGCGTTGCCACCACCCCCGCAAGATAAACCCTGTGAACCATCTCCCTGCGGACCGAGAGCACAATGTCGCGTGGTGAATAACCAGCCATCGTGCTCTTGCTTGTCAGAATTTGTCGGTTTACCGCCAAATTGTAGGCCCGAGTGTGCCAGCAACAGTGAATGTCCTAGTCAATTAGCTTGTATTAATTATAAGTGTAAAGATCCCTGTCCTGGCTCTTGTGGCGTAAATGCAGAATGTAGAGTGATTAGTCACACTCCAAGTTGTATATGTGCCAATGGTTATACTGGAGATCCTTTCATTCAGTGTACTCAGGAAATCAGTGAGCATATTGCGAAATAATAATATATATTGATTTTTTTTAGAAAGTCTATAATTAGAATTTACATTAAGAACTATTAAAAAAATTGTTAATTTTTCAAATTTTCTTCTAAGAATTTCAGTACTTTCTTTTTAATTTCACCAATAATAGAATTTTCTAAAGAGGAATCATAACAAAATTTTGATCTACACAAAGCAATCGATACTAATGTTTTTTTTTGTGCAATATTTTAGTAACCCCGAAACCAAAACCAAATGACGAGCAAATATGCCTTCCATCTACTTGTGGCCCTAATGCTGTGTGTCGCGAATCCCTTGGAGTAGCCACTTGCACCTGCTTCCCTGATTATTATGGAAATCCCTACGATGGTTGCCGACCCGAGTGTACCGTCGATTCGGATTGTGGACCAAACTTGGCTTGTAACAGAATGAAATGTCGAGACCCATGTCCTGGCAGTTGCGGAACAAACGCAATCTGCCAAGTCGTAAATCATCTGCCAATATGTAATTGTATGCCTGGCTATAGTGGAGATCCTTTCCGCTACTGCAGTTTTGTCCAGTCCCAACGTAAGCCTCCATGCTTTTCATTCATATATCACAATGACAAATAATCGTATGACCTATTTAAACTGTGTTGGATCCAAATAATGTATTAACTATATTTTACACAGCAACTCCTGAATTAAACCCATGTATCCCTTCACCATGCGGACCCAACAGTCAGTGCCGCAATTCCAACGGAAGAGCAAGTTGCACGTGTTTGCCACCCAATGTAGAAGGCCCGAATGGTTGTAGACCAGAGTGTGTTGTGAACTCGGAATGTTCCGCCAGTCGTGCTTGTATAAACCAAAAATGCGTTGATCCTTGTCCTGGAGTTTGTGGTCAAAGAGCTCGCTGCGAAACCATCAATCACAGTCCAATTTGTAGTTGTCCACCAGGTCAAACTGGCGACCCATTCATACGATGTTTCATTGCACCCAGTAAGTTTTTCCTTCCACATGGGCACTCGAACCTATCATACTTGATCATTATTTTAGCTATAAATTTGAACTTGATAGTATAATATAGTTTATACTTTTTTCTTATTTTTAGCAAAAGATGATTACATTAAATTAGAATTTTTGTAAATAAATAAATATAAATTTTTGCACGTATTAATAAGTAAACTTAAAAAAAATATATTTTTACAAACTTAAACCAAATTTTAGCTCTACCTGTGACTCTGAACCCATGCATACCATCGCCATGTGGACCGTTCTCGAATTGTCAAAGCGCTGGGGGATATGCTTCCTGCTCTTGCTCCCAAAATTATATAGGATCACCACCCAATTGCCGACCAGAATGTCGAATCAATTCAGAATGTAACAGTAACCAAGCATGTATCAGAGAAAAGTGTAAGGATCCTTGCCCAGGATCTTGTGGTTTCAACACTAATTGCCATGTTGTCAATCACAACCCCGTTTGTACATGCTTGGATGGTTACACTGGTGATCCCTTCACAAACTGTTACATAAAACCACCTACATGTAAGTCCCTATATTATTGTTTACTTTTACAGGCTTATTATAAAAATGATTGTTAAATAGTTTGTATGACTTAAATAATAATATACCGTTGTGAAGTATTCAGAATCTTTATAGTTTAATATACTGTCACGGAGCCTATTGTGAATTATTGGCTTTTAAATCAATATTATGAAAATTTTGCATTATTTCTTCTTTTATTTTGAAAGTACTTTTTTGTAAGTACTTTTAGTTTGAAAGTCTTATGTTTCAAAATAAAAAAGGAATAATGCAAAACTTTCATAATAATGATTTACAACCAAATGCTTCACAACAGGGGCACTATTGCGTTACAATTGGGTCCGTGATGGTATTTAAAGATACACAATAGAATGTTATATCTAGTAGACTAGTAGATTGCCAATACTATAACTATTTAAAAAAACAATCAAACTAAATAATTTTGTAGCTGATCCACCAAAAGAAGACAAATGCAACCCATCGCCATGTGGATCCAATGCCCTTTGCAATAACGGAGTCTGCACGTGCATTGCCGAGTACTTCGGCGACCCCTACCAAGGTTGCAGACCCGAGTGTGTCCAGAATTCGGATTGTGTTCCCAGCAAAGCCTGCATTAATTACAAATGCGTTGACCCCTGTCCTGGCATCTGTGGTCGTAACGCAGAGTGCGCTGTTGTTAATCATATTCCCACCTGCAGTTGCTTAGACAATTACCAGGGTGATCCATTTACCTTGTGTAATGTAGTCAACAGTAAGTTTTACATTGCTATTTTTTTTTTATTTTGTTATCTTCTACAATAGAAAAAAAGAAAAAGGCTTTCAAAAGAATTTTGCGACATTGAATAAGATCTTAAATTCTTTAGCATATTTACGTACAATTTTCATCAATAAAGTTGGTGCGTAATATAAAGGATAAATAAATTGTTTAAGATTCTATACAGTATTATAACATTCGTTATACTTCTGTAAGAGTTATTTTGTGTTGTGTAACACAAATTTTCTTAACTTAACAAAGTACGTGTCTATCGTGACAATATTGACTCTCAACATCACGATAGCTCTGTATTGTAGTGAATCATGAAATTTTGTTGCATACTTGAACCTTATAAAAGAAGATTTCAATGTCTAAAAGTGAATTCATAAAGAACAATATCTATAACCCGATTAATCAAGGATAAGGCACCATGTTACGTACCGAGTTCGGTTACTAATAAACGTGGCTCGCATGCAAGGCCCTGATAAGGCATGTAACGTCGTACCTTATACCTGAGTTTAATCGGAAAGTACATGTGCGTATATTAAAAGTAGTCATAGACAACATTGGTCAGTCCACATTTAATTCCTATAAACGTCATTTTATTTTCAACTAAATTATTTCGTTATTTATTACATTCACTAAAATTCATTATTCTGATAGTATATACACAATTTCTAGTCATTGTTTCTCCTTTCTTACGAGGTCTCTATATCACACACTTTATACGTTTATTTTTACGAGAAATTTGAATACGAACTGAGCTGGATGCATAATCACTTTTTCGACTGTATAAAATAAATATCTCGCCTCGTTCGTGTTGAAATTTCATAATCCACCTTTATCCTCGCCACGAATGAAAGAAAAACCAAAACAAAAAGAAAAACCAAAACGAACCCTTGTTCCGCCTCACCTCGCAGCTCCGCCAGTAGATCGCAAGCCGTGCTCGCCGTCGCCCTGCGGCCCTAACAGCGTGTGTCGCGAGTTCGGCGAGCAGGCGTCCTGCTCGTGCGCTCTCGGCTACTTCGGCGTGCCGCCCAGTTGCAGGCCCGAGTGCACCGCGAGCTCCGACTGCGAGCAGACGCGCGCTTGCGTGAGCCAGCGCTGCCAGAACCCGTGCGCCAACTCCTGCGCCCCGAATGCCCTCTGCGTCGTGCGCAATCACAATCCCATTTGCAGTTGCCCGCCCCGACACACCGGCGATCCCTTCCTCAACTGCCTGCCCATCAGTAAGTACCATCGTCGGAAAACCTCGATCGGCTGTACGACTGCGAGGCTCGGATCGACGAGTTGCGCTTCGATCAGATACGAAAGAGTTTTGTAGAGAGGCTTTTGGAGAGTGCAGTACTCTGAAGGCGTTTCATTGCTTCATGCTTTAACTCGTTTTCTTTTATTTAATTACCACTTTGGTGCAATATTTTTAATTCAATTGTTTTGAGTCTTAGCCACAGTAAAGGTGTATTTTGACACTAGGTCGATCATTCTGAAAGCTTAGAAACAAAAGTATTAAATTTTATGAAAAATGTGAAAATGAAGTTGAAAGTTAAAAAATATGTACAAAAAAAGTATTTTAGTTGGCTTCTGATAAAGGAAACGTATAATCTCGCGTGGTCTGTAGTATCATCCTGTGTAGTTATCGTGGTTACTAAACAGACCGCGCGAGATACGTCTTTTTTATTAGTAGCCATCGAAATAATCTGAAATACTGATCATTATAAGTGTTTCTAACGATGTGGCTACTCAGCACCACATGATATCGTGAAAACCATACAGCCAATATTACAAAATCACGCGTAAAATATTTTACACAGTACAGAATTTTGAATTCTTCAATTTTCTAATCAGATCATTTATCCTACAAAAAGAAATATCAGTTATAAATATTGCACCCGAGTCCATCCAACCCAGGGCAAAGAGTACTGCTTTCCCCCTCGAAAAATCAAGCACCGAAGCCACCCGTTCGTAAACTCGTCGATCCGAGCCCGAGACTCCATCCTATGAACCCTGCGCGGGTATACCTCGAGGCCCACACTGGAACGAGCGCACTGTTTTCTACCACTCCAGAAGCGCCGCTCGACAGTCCGAGACCTTCGAACCCGTGCGAGCCGTCGCCCTGCGGGGCCAACAGCCTCTGCAGGCCCACGGCCGACGGCACCGGCGCTCCCCTCTGCTCCTGTCTGCCCGATCACCTGGGCACCGGCAATCAGGACTGCCGCCCCGAGTGCCACGTCAATAGCGACTGTCCGAACGATCGCGCCTGCTCGCGGCTCAAGTGCCGCGATCCCTGCCCCGGACAGTGCGGCGCCCTGGCCCTCTGCAACGCGGCCCTACACCAAGCCCGCTGCTCCTGCCCCGCGGGACACGAGGGCAATCCCTACGTCGCCTGTGCCCCCGCCCAGCAAAGTAAGGACGGAAGATGAGACTTGTGTCTTTTCATTGTTTTCTTTTTTGCTTTGATCTCAGTTTTGACCTATTTATTGTTTTATACCTATGATTATATTTTTACCATTTTTTGTGCTTGTGCGATTTTTTACCATATACCAATGCCCATTCTTTTTTTAATGTTTCAGACATATTTTCATTGTTTATTTATTATTCGCGCGCACTCTCTCTTGTGAATTTTTATTGTACAGAGTTTTATTGCATGCTTGTGTATTTTAAGAACATGTTTTTCTTGTTTCTATAGATTTAGTTTCTGCATGTCATTTTATTATATCTGATTATATATTTTTATGTTTATAAATTGTGTTAATGTAAATTATGTACAAATTTTTTTAAACAATTGCATGACAAATTCTCTCGCTTGTATATATACTAGATTAAGTTGCTTTTTACCGTTACAGTATTAGTGTTTTGATACACGAATATCTTAGGTGGTATTTTGCACAGTTGGAAAAATCATTTATAATATTTTTTAGGTAATGTATGTACGTAATAGTTGAAAAGAAAATCATATTTTTTCTAATCTATTTCCAACTGCGTAGCCCTAAATAGAAAGGAACTTGTACGATTTTTTTGTTTTAGCGGAAGTAATATCGTTTTAAACTAATGGAATATTTCATAAATATTTGAAGTTTATTGAAACTATCCATTTTGCTTTAATATTATTTTTTTGCTTTTAAATGAAAATAAATTGATCTTGTAACCTTTTTATAATGGAGTAAGATTTTGTGGAAAGAAGTTCGTATTAAATAATACCCATATTCAGAAAAATATAACTTGGATGTTTGTAGATCAGTATGATATTAGAATGCGTATATTCATGTGCACATACTGTTATTTACACACATAAAATATGTTTACTCTTTAATATTATCGTAAAGTCAGAGTCTCTTAAGGTGATGTTAAACCCGATGTTATTGGTAAATACGGAGAACCACCTTTTGGATTAATTTTTCAATTTAAAAAAAATATCTCTATGAAAAGTTGTTCTTTTTGGTTGGAACAACAACTTTCCATAGAGATATTTACTTAAAGTTGAAAATGAAATGAGAAAAGTGGATCCTCGTATTTGTCGGTGACAGGTGGCTTTAGCATCACCTTAAGCCGGTGAGATGTCTTGAGCTACTACATTGAAATTAATTTTTATGATCTTGGAAAGCTACTGAGGATAAGTTAGTCCGTTGTAAGTTAGCTTGACTAGCTCATTGAAATTTATTTTAATAGTGGCCCAAGAGACTCCAGTTTACGGTAAAAAATTTCTCATTGTAAATAAAGTGTCTAAAACGACCAATACGTAAATCAATTTGATTTGAGACAATAAGTGTCATTTTCATTGAATCGACAGAGAAAATATGAAAAACAATTTCAATACGATTTGCGTTCCAAAGAAACTACTCTCCTAGTGCACATACGAACCTTCTCCCCGCAAAAGCTTCACTTCACTCACCACCAAAGATATATACACACACAGCATGCTCGAATCCTCTAATCCCCGAAGCAGCCCAGGCCCAGCGTCGCTCAGATTTCAAATACCGTGCACCGTGCTTTTGCAGAGCCCGAGCCCCATATACCGGCGCAGCCTCACCGGCCTTGCTCGCCGTCGCCTTGCGGCGTCAACACCTACTGTCGCGAGCGCTACGACAGCGCCCTCTGCGAGTGCCTGCCCGAGCACCGAGGCGATCCCTACGCCGGCTGCTACCCCGAGTGCCTGGCCAACACCGACTGTCCGAACTCGCAGGCCTGCCTGAGGCACAAGTGCCAGGATCCGTGCGTCGGCACCTGCGGCATCGGAGCCGTCTGCAGCGTGTCGAATCACGTGCCCGTCTGCTCCTGTCCGTATCCGACCGTCGGAGACGCCTTCAGCATCTGCAGGACGCCGATTCATGGTAACGTTTGAGAGTCTTTGTTTGTTTTGTAACTGTGTGGGGTGCCTTTGTCCGTGGTAAATCAATGGGGAAAGGGACACCAAGATACCCAAAGACCGAAAGAAGGAGTATATGCAAGCATTTACACAGAGAATAAAAAATGTACATTCAAAAAAAGAAAGATTTTACGTTTATCTGCAGAGAAAGTTACAAAAAATGTAATCAAACTTATAGGGAAGACCGGGGCGAAACTGAACGCGGGGTCGAATTCGAATAGTGTCGATATTTTTAAGTTTAACGCAGAACTGGATGCTGTGGCTTTGGCAAAGTAAGAATATAACTTATATCCTTATTTTGTCAAAGCCATAATTTTTCAGTTCTGCGTGAAACTTAAAACGATCGACCCCGCGCATCAGTTTCATCCTACTCTCTAACTAATTTCGAATTTTTTGAGACGATCAATGTTTGTTTAAACTTAATATTCAAAATCAAACTTAACAAAATATAATGAATAGTATAGAATAAATTCTGCCTCGCCAAACACACTGTTATTATTGTGACATTTGTCTTGTGTATAGTCATGTGTTATTATACTGATGTATTCATTGTTGTTTATGAATACATAGTCGTAATACCTGTCAATATAAATATGCTACTATACATTCTTCAAAAACAAAAAATTATGGGATAATAATAAAATATTATCATTATGTTGTGCGTCAGTAGTAATGACCAAGCTGTATCAGACATTCAAAACTTAGATTGAATGTTATTTTTATATAAGAGATTCAGTTTATACAAGATTAGGTTGATTCAGATTCATTTTCAATTTTTACGCAAATTGCATTTTTCCAAAGCATAAATGAAAAATGGTGATTGAAAAATGTCTTTGAACACAGGACGTAGGTATATTACAGTAGTGGTCAAAAGTTTAAAGTCCCCAAAAATGTTTACATTTAAATACATATAGGTATTTTAGTTTGTGTTTTAAAACCTATAAATTTGAAAGAAGAAAACGTAAAATAATTTCAAAAAAAGCAAATGAAAGTAAATGGTATTCTCTTCAAATAGCTAGCAAAATATTCTTTTTTAAATTAACTTTACGTAAAGTTACGAGGGAATGAATCAAAATTTACATTGATTTAAATAGGACAATTTTCAAAGTCTGTTTCAATAGCCAGTAATTTTTGTTTAACTAAATTTAAAAAGCAATATTTTGGTGTAATTTTAAAGAGCATAAAATTAATTTTCATTTCGTATTTTTTGACACTTTTGTATGATTTTCTCTTCAAAGTTATAGCTTCTAAAACCCGCAATAAAATATACGTATTTAAACGTAAAAATATTCGACGGCTCTAAACTTCTGCCCACTACTGTGCATACAAAATCCCTATTCACAAAAATTGCAACATTCATCCCGAGCTGTACCCTTGTACTCAAAACGACGCAACTAAAAATCCGTTAAAAATCATCCCGTCAGAGCCGAATGTGCCGGACAGCCCGTGTCAGCCCAACATCTGTGGACCCAACACCATCTGCGAGAACGTCAACGGCCAGGCCATCTGCCGCTGCCTGCCCGGTCTGCTGGGCGACCCAGCCGACGTGGCGGGCTGTCATCCCGAGTGCGTGCTCAGCTCGGACTGCACCGGCGACAGGACCTGCGTCAACTACAGGTGCAAGGACCCCTGCCAGGAGGACATATGCGGCCGCAAGGCCGTCTGCCGCGCCATCAACCACAGTCCGCTCTGCAGCTGTCCGACGCCCCTCGTCGGCAATCCCTTCGAGGAGTGCTACCTCAAAGAAGGTATATATGGATTTGCTTCTTTTGATTTTTCATCAAAATCACATTTTCTAGGTACTGTTTTACTTTTGCTGCTTTTTCTTAACGGATGAGTCTTATATTTAGTAAGGAGAATACTAATGCTGATAAATCTAATCGTATCTTTTATTATTCATTTTTCAATAATTACTTAAAACTATATTAAATACTTGATTTGACGGAGTAAAAAAATTAATTGTAATAAGATGCTCTCATTGTATTTTGTAAAATTTCGATTATGTATATCTAAAAGTGGAAAGTATTTCTACTAATATTCTATTGAAAACAATTTTTAATAAGGTAGCTAACAAAATAAAATAGATAGTCTATCGTCAATATGCATAACATGCATTTCGTGGCTGACCATCGTCAATTTCTTCTACTGATTCATTACAACTACCGTCAATCGAGATTCTTCTAAAAAATGTATTTAGAAAAGAATGTTTCATTACACCTTTTCTTCCAAAAATATGTAGGAATGATTGTTAAGAAAAAAATGTATTTTACTCTAATAAGTCTACGAATGCTAATAATATAAATATTTTTAGAACCGGATCCATGCAATCCAAGTCCTTGCTCGAGCAACGGCGAGTGCCGAGTGCGCAACGGTGCGGCCACGTGCATCTATCCGGAGTGCGTGGTCAACGACGACTGCGCCCGCGACAAGGCCTGCTTCTCGCAGAAGTGTCGCGATCCGTGCATCGGCGCCTGCGGCATCAACTCCGTCTGTCGCACCATCAACCACAAGCCGGTCTGCTCGTGCCCGATCGGATTCATGGGCAATCCACATCTCGAGTGCAGAATTGCCACCGAATATCGTGAGTATCCAATGTCTCCTTATACTTTATTGCATTATTTCTTGACATTCCTTAATTAAAAGTAAGTTTCATATTTATACTACCAATTATCTTTATTTATGACGAATAAAAATCGTCAATGCAAATATAAAGAGTTTGAACATTACTATTCGAGAATTCTCAAATTTTTTATATAATTTTTGAAGTAAAATATTTCTTTAAAAAAATATTTGCTGTTTATATTTGAAATTATGTCAATAAAACGTTAAATACAATATTTATAACATAAAAACTAAACAATCTTATTAAAAATTTTCTAGTGCCAAAACCAGAATGCACTGACAATTCTGATTGTCCCAATGACAAAACATGCTTCAACCAAAAGTGCGTCAATCCTTGCACACTTGATTCTTGCGGACAAAATAGCCAGTGTCATGTCCAACTTCATAGAGCCATTTGCGTATGTGAGGAAGGTCACACTGGAAACCCACATCAATATTGTCGTGAACGTAAGTATCACTACCAATGTATTAAGAAATGAAATGTCACTTTAGTATAGTGAAAATAATGCTACAAAATATGCCTTAAAAGGTTAAATTTTAATATAAATTAACCCTTAGATTGACCCCCAGGGTTTCCTATTTTGTAACATAGTAAAGATCGTTGGTAAAGTTTCTTAAACGTGTATTTTAATCCTTTTAATTTCACCTAACTGACATTTAAAAAATTGAGATGAGATTTCTTTCACGGAAGGCTACTAAATGCAATAGGAATAATGAATCCCGAATCGTTTGCAGTTGGCTGCCGCAGCAACGACGAGTGTCCCCTGACCCAGTCGTGCATCAACAGCGAGTGCATAGACGCCTGTCTGATCACGCAGTGCGGCGTGAACGCCCTGTGCCAGGTCGACGGCTACCACAAGGCCCGGTGCTACTGCCAGGACGGCTACTACGGCAATCCGTACGAGCGTTGCGAGAGGCCCGAGTGCACCAGCGACCAGGAGTGCTCCTACAACCTGGCCTGCCAGAACCAACGCTGCGTCAGTCCGTGCGAGTGCCCGACGGGCGCCCAGTGCCACGTCGTCAACCATCGGCCCAGCTGTCGCTGCCCGCCGGGATACAACGGCGATCCCTACTCGCGGTGTGCCAAGGGTAAGCAGGAAGATATTCGTAGTTTGATTTAAACTGCAGTGATAAAGTTAACAAATGTCAATGCGGCGTTTCTCCATGTGATAGATTATTCTTAATAATTCTTCAATCAGGCGTTTATATCATTTTTATCAATTTAATAATTAAAATATAGAAACATAGAACTTGTTTCGAATAGTAACTTTATCGTATACGTAATTTGTACACTCAACAAAAAGTACGTTCAATTATTATCTATACATGATTTAATTAAAAAACTGTTTAAAATATATTAGACTTAAAATTCATGTAATTTACAGAAGACATAGACCACTCAGAGTGTAAGATCGACGCGGACTGTCCGAGCAAATTGGCGTGCTTCAACAGCATCTGTAAGAATCCATGCGTGGTCTCGCAACCATGCATACCCAACGCCAAATGCACAGTCATCGATACCTTGCCCATGAGAACCATGATTTGCGAATGTCTGTCCGATTTCATCGGCGACGCTACAAGATCTTGCGTTAAAGGTAAAAAAATCAATTGAAAAAACAATATTAATTTTAAAACGTATGCGGAATAAATTTTTTTGGATTTTCATTATAACATGTGAATTATGTTTCATTTAGCCGATACATCCACGGACCGCTTATGCCAATCGGACTCTGAGTGTCTGTCGAACACGGCGTGCCTGAACAGACACTGCGTCAGTCCTTGTCTCGCTAACCCGTGTGCGCATACCGCCGAGTGCCGAGTTGAAAATCACCGACACATTTGCGAATGCGCCGCCGGATACGTTGGAGATCCTTACATTGACTGCAACCTAGGTAATTACTCAAACTATTTACTTTGTTATTGTAATTGGGTACTGGATTAATCATGCGTGAAAAATATTTCATGGTACGTATTTATTGCTTTGCAGACTCTATACCTCATCCAGAATGCAGATCGAATGCTGAATGTGCAGCCGATAAGTCTTGCATCAACAATATCTGCCAGAATCCATGTATGAACAACCGATGCGGCTTAAATGCCGAGTGCATCACCATCCAACATCACCCAACGTGTCACTGTCAGCAAGGACTGGCCGGAAATCCGCAAGTCCAATGCTTTGAGAGTGAGTAGTCTGTTTTCCAGTTAAATTACAACAATTTAGCTAGAATTTTTCAATACCGAATTCTTAGATACAATTGTGTAGGATTGATGTTATGAGTGCAAATGAATTGTTATACTTATGTATTGCGTTTTTTATTTTGAGTCTGAACAAAATCAACAACTATTAATATTATTTAGTTCTATTCATACTTTTGTTAGAAATAATTTCATGAAAATGCTTATAATCGATGAATACATTCAAATATCTATTATAAGACTCCTGCTAGAAATCATTTGACAAAATTTGCAATGATCAATGCACATATCGAGTAGTTAATGGAATATTTTCCTCCACTTTGAAAATAACCCCATCTCTCGTGGAAAATTCCAGCCGAGTGCAAGTCCGACAACGAGTGCCCTTACGACAAGTCCTGTCGCAACAGCGTCTGCGTGACGCCCTGTCTGTTCGAGAACGTGGTGTGCGGCCGTGGCGCCAAGTGCGTGGCCCTGGCCCACCGAGCCCAGTGCTCGTGTCCCGCGGGCACGCAGGGCGACGCGAGGATCGCGTGCACGATGGCCCGCTGCCAGTACAACGAGGACTGCGCCGACGGGGAGATCTGCGAGCGCTTCAATCGCGTCTGCCGGCCGGCCTGCGACGAGGACAGCTGCGCCGAGGGCGCCCTCTGCGAGGCGCGCCAGCACCAGCCCAGGTGCACCTGCAGGCCCGGCACCTTCGGCAACGCTTACGTCGAGTGTCTTGGTGAGCATTTTTTTGCTTATTTGTGTTTCAATTAGAAGTTGCAGCGTTAAATCCTTTGTACATTTAAAGTCCAAGGAAATTCCCACCGGTCTAACGGTGTATTTTGACTATAGGATGAATGCTTACTAAAAACTTACTAGAAAAGATTATTTCGATATTCAAAAAAATGTATACATATAACAATATGTTGAATTTTACTATACTTCTGTAATATTTATTATAATTATGTAAAATATAATACTTATATTTAACTTGAGATCTACTTGAATTTTCAGATTCTGGTAAAAATCCAGCACCGAAACCAGAGTGCACCGAAGACGGACAGTGTCCCTCGAAGGAGGCATGCATCAACGCCATTTGCCAGGATCCTTGCGCACTGTCCAACATGTGCAGCGAGGAACAAGAGTGCAGAGTACTCGGCACTGTGCCCGTTCGCACGATGATCTGCCAGTGCCCACCGGACACTGTCATCGACATCAGCGGCAAATGCAAGAAGATCGGTAAGTTCTCCAAACGAAGATCTACCAATTATCATTGCCCACAAACATAATCGTTCAGCATACTAAAATCTTCGTTAAATGTTTAGCATACAGCCCGCAATGCTCGGCCGACGACGAGTGCAAGGATAACGAGAAGTGCTTGAGGGGAACGTGCATCGATGCTTGTCACGTCACTCAGTGTGGATTCAACGCACAGTGCAAATCCTCGTATCACAACGGCAATTGCTTGTGTCCTACCGACTACACCGGAAACCCACACATTGAGTGCTCTTTAGGTAAATTTGGAGAGAAAAAAATTAGATTTCGCAATATCAAAAATTGCAATAACAAGAAACCGATGACAAAGAACTGTCCAAGAATAATATTTTTTTTAAATCTTGAATTCTCTTAGTATGAAAAACTCAATCAATCTTATGTATTACAGTTCCATTAGTTACAATACCACCACACCATCCCGAGTGCTACTCGAACGACGAGTGCAGCACAGACAGGCAGTGCATAAACTCTCTTTGCACGAATCCGTGCGTCGCCGGTGACGTGTGCGGAGTCAACGCTCTGTGTCACGTGGACAACCACTTTGCCATCTGCAAATGTCCCGATCATTACATGGGCGATGCCAAAGTCGAATGTATACCACGTAAGTTTACCGATAATCGTAATGCTTTAATCATAATTCAAAAACGGGTCTAATGTTTGTTTACACACTCTTTTTTATGTTACAGCTGCAATTGTAGTAGAATGCCGATCCAATAGCGATTGTGCTGGAACGGAATCTTGCTTCAATGAATTGTGTATTAACCCATGTAACTGCGGACCAAACGCCAAGTGCACAGTGACGAATCATTATCCATCGTGCGTCTGCTTGCCAGGCTATTCCGGCAATCCTCAACTAGGATGTGTACAACGTAAGTACTCTAAATCAATCCTATTTACCTACTGTAGTAATTGAAAATGAAAAAACATACATATAAACTTCTTTGTAATAAGTTGCGAGTATTTTTAACGGTTTCTTATAGCGCATTAGCATTAGCGAGGTATCTCGCGCAAAAGTCCTAGGTAGCTTCACTGTTCTCGGTGCAGCAAGCCGAGATACCTCGCGAAAGCATTTGTTACGATAAAATGCAAATTTTCACGTGCCAACAGTGGAGTGCGAATCCGACACGGACTGCCCGTACAGCGACAGCTGCTTCAACAACCAGTGCATCAGTCCCTGCGTCCTGGAGCAGCGTTGCGCCCTGAACGCCGAGTGCCGCGGCCACAACCACCGCGCCAACTGCAAATGCAATCCCGGCTACTTCGGGAATCCGGAGGTCCTGTGCGAGCGCGCCGAGTGCAGCTCGGACTACGACTGTCCGGGCGATCTCGCGTGCGAGAGCGCGCGCTGCGTGAATCCGTGCGCCCAGGGCTCGCCCTGCGCCCAGAACGCCCTCTGCTACGTGTCGAATCACGCGGCCGCCTGTCGCTGCCCCGAGAATCTGCCCCACGGCAATCCCTACTCGTACTGCGAGAGGCGAGTCGAGCAGGAGATCGACCAGCCCGAGTGCACAAGGGACTCGGACTGCGCCACGAGGCTGGCTTGCATAGGCGAGAGGTGCCAGGATCCTTGTCCGGCCATCAGGCCCTGTCTCGAGGGTGCCAAGTGCAGTGTCTTCGACACCGTGCCCGTCAGGACCATGGTGTGCACCTGTCCGACCGGATGGATCACCGACTCCGAGGGCATATGCAGACCAAGTACGTTCTACTTCTTATTTTTTAACTCGGCTCCTCGCATCTGAACATGCAGCTTTATAACTATAAACATAATTATTATAATTATTTTATTCGTGTAAGTATCGTTTCAAAAATAATGATGCTACAAATCAAAGAAACTTGCGGTCGAGTACTTCAATCTTTTTAAACTGTAGTATAAATTAGCTTATGCACATTCATGTTTATGAAATGTCTTTGCAATCCGTCTTTTACTACTTGATATACTTTAAAGACATTTATAACTGTTCTTTATTTTATTTATTATAATTTTGTTTAGTTGCCAATTTTCTTTCTACGATATTCAATAAAAACATGGTTCTATTGCTTATTTACAATGTGACATACATTATTACTACTTATTTCCCTGTTATACAATATAATATAGGAAATCACTTTTTTAAAGGGCTATTCTAACTCTCTTGACCGAAAATTTAGATAATTTGGTGATGTTATTTGAATAAACTCAATAGTTTCCGAGTAATACAGGATGATGCCATGTCTCCTAACAGATCTTGAATGTGCATAATTGGTCCAGACAAATAATTATTTTTTTACTTTTGATTTATGATAATTTTTCATGAAAATCGTCAATATTTGGATTTAAAAATATTGAAAATTCTCTTTTACTATATAGTTATATGATACCTAAAGAAAAAATCTTCTTTCCGTAAATCTTATCCCCCCATTCTCTGTGTTAGTTCAACTGCAAACGGCGGGCCAGTGCGCGAGCGACGAGGACTGCAGCGACAGCGAGTCCTGCATCAATCGTCAGTGTCGCGAGGCCTGCAGCTGCGGCCCCAACGCCGTCTGCCGCGTCAAGAACCACCGGGCGTTCTGCTCGTGCGAGCCCGGCCACGAGGGCAATCCCGAGGTCGGCTGCCACAGCGTCGAGTGCAGGCGGGACTCCGAGTGCGGCCAGGATCGCTCCTGCGTCAACAACAACTGCGTCAATCCCTGCCTGCTGTCGGACGTCTGCGGACCCCACGCCGAGTGCTACGTCGCCAATCACGGGGCCGAGTGTCGCTGTAGGTCCGGCTACCACGGCGACGCTCAGCTCAGCTGTCGGGTCATCGGTTGTTACAGCAACAGCGACTGTCCCGGAGAGCACTCCTGCGTGAACATGCAGTGCGTGGATCCTTGCTTGAGGGACAACGAGTGCTCGCACAGGGCCGAGTGCCACGTTAGGAACCATCTGCCGGTCTGCAGGTGTCCGCCTCACTATAGGTATGCACCTGCCTTTCTTTACTTTATTTTCATTAATACTGGCATTCTAATTGGAAAAGTAATTTGCTTTTTTTTTCTATTCGTATTACAAATTTATTATTCAAAACGGCAAATACGAGGAACTACTTTTTTCATTTAATTTTTACTTTTGAGAAAATATCTCTCTGGAAAGTTGTTGCTTTTGCACAGGATAATAACGTTCCATAGAGATAGTTACTCAAAATAGAAAATTAAATGAAAGAAATTAATAATTTTATATGTAAATTAGTTATACAAATTTAAAATTGATCAATGTGCATATGATGGAGTTTCAAAAAGAAAAATAAGATAAGAATAAGAATATGGACACTGTTATATTAATATGCGATAATGCTTTTATTAAAAACTAAATTTTTTTATTAGTAAACTTAATAAATTAAGTAAAAAAATAAAACCTGTAAAATAGGTACTAGGTATAAAACATCTAAAATATCACTTTCGCGTGGGCTGTCAACTTTAACGGCATATGTGTCATTTACATTGTTCCTAATATTCCAAAACAAATCTACTATTCTCAAACAACAGTAGTTGAACAAGATAAACTTATCGCAAAGAACTTGCATATAATTTGAACTTTTTATAAATTTTCTTACACATTGTTCTTTAATGGACCAACTACTTCTATGGTATGACATTTCAACTGCAATATCCGAAAGGAATGATCTCCAATGTCCAATGAATCCTTTTACTTGTTCACATGACACAAGTCTAAAGTCACTTAGCAAAGTAAGAACTTTGAAAATGTAACTTCCAGGGGCAATCCGTACGTGGCCTGCGTGCCCGAGGAGGAGCCCGAGTGCCGCGAGGACTGCGAGTGCCCGAGCCAGCTGGCCTGTCTGAACCAGCGCTGTCAGAATCCCTGCGCCGTCATCCGGCCGTGCTACGAACCGGCCACGTGCAAGGTGCTGCCCAGTCTGCCGGTGCGCACGATGGTCTGCGTCTGTCCGAGCGGCTACATAAGCAGCGGCAGCGGCACCTGCCAGGTCATCGCCTCGATCCTCCGGGTCGAGTGCAAGAGCGATACCGACTGCCCGGCGGAGCGCGCCTGCGTCAACGCGATCTGCAAGGATCCCTGCGCATGCGGCACCAATGCCATCTGCCACGTGCGCGATCACAAGCCCACCTGCTCCTGCATCACCGGCTACGACGGCAATCCCGATATCGAATGTGTGCCAGGTATGGCTTTTCAATTGCTTCTATTTCTTATTCAATACAACTTGGATTCCAATTTGGGAATTGTAATGATTTTATAAGCTGGCTGAACTATGTTATAATGGTTGACCTCTAGCTGAGTAAAATCACCAATAACTGACTTAGCCTTGCTGTAAAATTTCATGGTGCAAAAAGTATTATTTATAAAGAAAATCATTCAAAGACAACTTTGTCTTTAGATAAGTTCCAAAATTATTACTGGTTTTCGAGAAGTGATTTAGACTAAAAAATGAATTTATGGGGCCAGCCTGCGAGTTGCACTCGAAAAAAGAAAAATCTTTTTATGTACCGATCAAATTTTTTCCCTTAAAAGTAATTATTTACATTTTCTTTTTCACTATAAATATTACCATTGTCAATACTATATTTATTGGGGAAACTTTGCTGCGTGCACGTTTCTAGGTAACTCGATCAACAAAAATCGTATTTCCGACGGTAATTTGACTCCTTATTATACATGTACTAAAACTTTTACGGTTTAGTTTTTCATTAAAATTATTTTTAACGATATTTTTTTGAATACAAACCAATTGTTAAAAAATCAAAAAGAATTTTTTTTAAATATGTTTGTTCTTTGAAAGAAAATGATAAAAAAAATTTATCTAAAAAGTAAACCATAAAAGTTTCAGTATATATCAAAAGAATTGTTCTTCTGTTGACTGTGTCACCTAGAAACGTGCACGCAAGTTTTTCCAATATGATATAGTATTGACAACGGTAATATCTTGTGTCACGTGCGATAAAGACTTCGAGGTTTTACAACGATAAAATTGTAGATATTATCGAGTACTTTTAGTAAAAAAAAATTCAGTATTATTACTTTTAAATGAAAAAGTTTTATCGGCTCATAAAAATAAATTTCTTTTTTCGAGTTGAACTCAGACTGACCCCCTTAAGTTGTTTTTCGGGAACATAACAATTCCACATATTAGTTTGATAAACATTAACTGTTTAAATTAATATAAGCTGCTTCTAAATCATATTATATTAAAAATTAACAAAATAAAGCTTATGAAATAATTTTAAACAATTTAAACGTGGACTTAAATAATTTTTGGATTCGAATTTTCTCCAAACGGACTTAAGTCATTTTTGCGGGAAGGCACATAATATAACTCTTGAAAAATACCAACCTAGTTTATAATCAATAATTATTTTTTGTTGTTTAATTAATCAAAGAAAAAACTAATTGCTCAGTACAAGCTTCGGTTATGTATATATATTTCATTACTTATCAGCTGCGGTGTCCGAGCGGTTAAGGAGATGGACTTGAAATCCATTGGGTTCTACCCGCACAGGTTCGAATCCTGTCCGCAGCGAATTTTTTTTTTTATTTTTTAATTAAAATAAAACATAGCTTTATTGATTTTTATTGACATATTACGATTCATAATTATTAATTTTTACTTATTTTTATCACTAATTGTTTATAAAAAAAATACATTAATCTTCCGACGAGTACCGAAATGGAGTATTCAGAGACTTTGTGAGGTCTATTTTCATTAAATAAATATCTAAGCGGATAAAAGTGCATTCCTATAAGGGCTTCGGCGTCGCAAATTTCAAATATAAAATCAAAATTGAAGTAAATAAAATGGCAGACTCAATAGTATTATAAGAATAATGTATGTTTTACTTAGAAATCTCTGAATCAGAGTTTTTTGAGTCACTAATTACGATTATTGAATCCGCTATTTTAAATTTTAAAAAACTTCGGATTCGTAATTAGCGACTCAAAATAATTATGGATCAGAGATCTAAGCAAAACATACATCATAATTATAACAATGTATGAAAAACAATTGCAACTTAATCATTTTACATTAATTTATTAGACTTCTGGGTAGTACCACTTTAATACACTTTTTTTGAATTTTTAGTGATTTTGATATCTGTGCTTTTCCTTTGGACAATTTGAAAGATGGACGTAATCTGTCATTTGGACTTCTTTCATTTTAACTATAGATTTTAAGTCAGCGACCTCGAAATCTTTTAGGAACACATTTTTATCCGAAATAGACCAGAGGTCTCCAAATAGCCATTTTCGTTACTCCAAGAGTTAATTATTAAAATAGAATACCTACATCAGCAAAATACAAATTTTAAACAATTCGCTAAGTGGTTATAAATTGGACTTTCTTCTGCTGCCTAGAAAAATAATTTCTGTCCTAAAGATGCACACAAAAGAAATATTAGTAACGAAGCTAGAAATAGCGAAAATGGGAAAATTCATGATCTATACAATCAGAAAATGCAAAAATTATAAATTGTTTCAACTCTCTAGAATATAATTATATCTTCTTAAAGATTTTGTATTCGCTGAGTAGACGCGAGCCCACACCCATTCGGGTTGGCAAAGTATGAAAACTTACAGAGAAAAATGTCGATTTTTGTCAACCCCTATAATACGATCGCATCATTCAATCGCTATACTTGCTCGCAACCCTACGACACAACTCACGAACATCCCTCCAATTCTCCTACAGTGGGCATCTGCCGCGCGAACAACGACTGCCCGGGCACGCACGCCTGCATCCAGCGCAACTGCGTGCCCGTCTGCTCGCCGTCCCTGGAGGCCTGCGGCAAGGGCGCCGAGTGCTACGGCATCGGCCACAAGGCCATCTGCGAGTGTCCGCCCGGGCGCAGCGGCAATCCCAGCGTCGCTTGCGCGCCCACGGTCGGCTGCCGGCGCGACACCGACTGTCCCTCCGACAAGGCCTGCATCAACGAGCGCTGCGAGAATCCCTGCGCGGCGAATCCCTGCGAACGGGACGCCGAGTGCAACGTCTACAAACACGTGGTCGAGTGCGCCTGTCCACCGGGATACGTCGGCACCGACATCTCCACCTGCATACCTGGTATGTGTATATGATTTTTCCTCCTCTTCATATTCCCAGCTTTGTTCGAAAGGGAAAATAAGAGATACGCTATTGCTTGATTATTACTGATTAGTCGTGCGAAAAATCCTTCTATTTTTGGGAAAAGTTTTGCTTATACTTCAAAAGTAAGAGGCCGCGTTTGAGTGTCAGGGGAGGAATTGGTAATATAAGTTGCAATGACAAAATTAAACAGTGATATGCTAACGAGGAGACTGCACAAGCTTTAAAGAATGATTATTTTGATAAAAAGAATAGAACCCGTGTTTCATGATAGTTGCCAATAGCCTGTGATAACTGAGATATGTCTCGTTAGTGTGAAAATGCATACTAAATCTTTGAAAATTGATATACAGCTCTAACCAAGATCATAATTTACTCTGCAACTATTTTTTGTTAATTGTTTTATGCATGAAAACAAAAATGTACAACGTTAGCTTTCTTTTGAGATGTATTATAAAATTATTCATCAGAGTTATAGATAAATCAGTGAGCTAAAGGCTAGAGATTTTCATTAAAAGTGAATCAGTAGTAACAGGACGAGATATTTAAGACACATTCTTAAATTGTTTGTCAATAGTAATATATCATGATTTGTTAATTCGAGTAAGTCCGACCCTGAGAGGTTATTCTCTAAGCATATCAGTCGTGATATAGGCGATATTTTCTTTAAAAAAGCTCTCTGATTAGTCGAGAGCATATTTTTCACGTACTTCACGGGGAGAGATAGTTGTAGAATAAGGCCCCTGGTTATAATATTTTCAGTACTTGTATTTTATTCACTTATGATGCCTCAGTTTAAATTATCTTTCGTAATTATTAAATTACATCTTTTATTTGGCCAACAGACAAACGTAAAATTAGTATTTTTTAACGAATTTCAGTTTTGAAAAAATAGTTTGATATATGTCATTAAATATTAGTCATTAAATATAAAAATGTATTAAAAGTATAACTTAAATTAAAAACAAAAACTTCAACGTAAGGAGAAAACAAAAAATAACTTCTTAGTATATCAAATAACTATTTGCATTTCCGTCTACAGTGGGTTGTCGAAGTGACGACGAGTGTCCATCTCAGCAAGCGTGTATCAACAGAAAGTGCGTTAACCCATGCGAGGAAATCAGACCTTGCGGAATCAACGCCATATGCAAAGTGTTGGACACTCATCCAGTAAGAACAATGACCTGCGACTGTCTACCAGACTATCGCGGAAACGCCATCGAACATTGTGAACCAAGTGAGTGTTCTTGAAAGCTGATTTCTTTGATACTTAAAAAAAAACTCTTTTCATATTAAATATTAATTTTACAATCGTGATTTTTCAGTCTGTCAATTAGAGAAGGGTCAGATCCGTAACGAGTATGGCGAATGCGTTTGTCCACCTAACCACGCCAAGAACGACAAGGGAATATGCATACCCTGCTATCCCGAAGCTGGAGTTATGATCGACGAGAATGGTATTTGCAGAGGTAAGCCTTCTTGACAAAATTAGCATTGTTAAAAAGCAAAAATTAGATAGTTACAATTAACAGCTTATCTTTGCGGATAATTATATTCACAAATTAACGTTGCTCTTTACAGCTAAGAAATTCGAAGACTTCAAGAAGTCTATGAGCGTGAAATGTCTATCGGATGGAGTTTTGGTAACATTAGTTGGACAAGGCGAGGCCTTCAATGGCATAATCTACGTGAAACATTACAGTTCCGATGAGCAATGTAGGCGCGACTTAACATTCCTGAAAGAACAAACGGTAGTTGAAGAGTTCAAGGTAGCCTTCGGCACCTGTGGACTGACCCACGTTAATGTAAGTGCACTATTCCTAAAAAACCATCATCTTCGTTTCATTCGTTCCTCTTATTTAGAATAATACTGAAATTCATTTTCGTTTGTGTTATCCACAGGGAGTAGCCAGTTTCACCCTGGTCATTCAAAGGCATAAGAAACTCATGACGTACAACGCCCAAGCCTACAGCATCAAGTGTCTGTACCAGATCGGCGAACAGAACATCACTCTCGGATTCAACGTGTCGATGATGACGACGGCCGGTACGATCGCGAACACCGGACCACCGCCAACTTGCCGAATGAAGATCGTCAGTCAGAGCGGAAACGAAATCAGCCAGGCTGAAATCGGAGATGGACTGAAGTTGCAAGTCGACGTCAGTCCAACTTGTGAGTATAGCCGACAATCACGTTTAATTGCCGCACAATTGATTTTTACGTACAAGTGGACTTCGTGCGATAACGCAATTTATGCTTGTTACAGCGATTTACGGAGGTTTTGCGCGCTCTTGCGTCGCCAAGACGACGGAGAACGAGATGGAGAACGAGTACATAGTGACGGACGACAACGGATGCGCCACGGATCCAACGATCTTCGGCGAATGGGAGCAAGATCCCGAGACGCAAACCCTCATGGCCAATTTCAATGCGTTCAAATTCCCGAGCAGCGACAACATACGATTCCAGTGCAACATTCGCGTGTGCTTTGGAAAATGTCAACCGGTAAGAAAACAACCACGCATAGCCTCATCAAATAATGTACCAGATTTTTTATCATCTTATTGGTTTCATTTATTTTTTCGCAAGTAATTTTTTTTCTAATATAACGAAATTTTTACTAAAAGTAAAACGTACTTTTCCCATGACTTTAAACATTCAATTATTTGTACGTTTGTTACATTTTTGTTAATGAAAAAGCAATTACTAATACATGTAAATGTCTTTTATAGGTCAATTGCAGAGGATACAATGCCTTTGGCCGAAGACGTAGGGACACTTCAAGTTCCAACGACACTGCCCTGAGCTTACCTGATAACGTTTTAGGAGATGAGCGTGGAAACATAAACGTAACTTCTAACTCGATCGTGACTATTGAACGACGAGAAGACAAATATTCGCTGTATCAGCCAAATGGTAAGTTCATAATTTCTTTTACATTCAAAATGTAATTTAAGCAAAATTGTTTATATCAAGTATAAAATACTACAAATTTTAATATAAAAATAATAAAATTCAAATTTTCCGCTTCAAATTTTACCGACCGAGAAATCAATTACTGGTTTTCCTAATATTATCTTTATCTATCGGTATAAAAGATTCAAGTGAACATTTCCATATTTCGACGAATATCATTCGAACAAAGTCCCAAAAGTCCAGTCTAGAGATTGTATTTGAATGGCATTCGTAGCAACGTTGTCATATATGTTTAATACTTTGTGTAATAGTGCATTGTTATACTCTAAGAGAGCGTATTTTTTATTAAAAGAAAGAGTTGGTTTTACATAACTTGGTCTATATATATATACTTCATTACAACTAATTATTTATCGTTTGGTCGGTAAGATTAGAGGCATAAAATCAAAATTTTGAATTGCCTCTTAAAAAAACAAAATACTTAAACATTTAATTTTGTCAAAATTGAAAATTTTAGTCACTTGAATTCAAGTAGTAAAAGCATTGCTCACTCAGACTACAACGCCGTAGCCGTTCTAAACATTAGGAGTGAGTACGTAAGTGAAAAAAAAATGGTGTCTCCCTCGTTACAGATCCTGCGCCCCGACTGTCCGAGGACGTTTGCGTTTCCATGGTCGGCTTCATAATCTCGCTGATAATCACGGCACTTTTGGCACTAGTCGCTGTGGCTATTGCTGTGTCATGCTGGCTGATGGCGTACCGACGCCAGCCAAAGACTGCTGGACCACTGCCACACCCGCCAGAGTTCCCCAATCCCCTCTTCACCACTGAATCGGTGGCCGAGCCCTCGCCGGACTACTACCTGACGTAAATTATATGTAAACGAAAAAAAAAGAACGAAGATACGAAAAAAGAAAGAAAGAAAGAAAGAAAGAAAGAAAGAAAGAAAGAAAGAAAGAAAGAAAGAAAGAAAGAAACTCATTTAGATATTAATAATTATTTTATAATTAACATAATTTTATATAATTATAGACGAATGTGGGGAAAATGCACCGCGGAGCCGGTGGTTACTCGTCCTATAAATCATCGGTTCTGCGGTTCCGGCATTTTCGAGCGCATCTCCTCCAGTGACTTACCTGCCCCCCCAATCCCCCTTTTCCATTTTCTTACAACGCATATACTTAGTAGTACTTCCTCTCACTCAGGGTTTTACATTTTTTTGTATTTTATTAAACGACGAACGTGAAAAGCTTTCTCACCATTATGCATTGTATTATGTGTTTGAGTGGATGATATGGACACTCGCTAGGCGTCAGCGAGGCTTCCAGTTTTCGACTTGATAGTATATTTTTTATTATTTCGGGGTGATGGTCTCCAATTCCATTATCTGTCATGTATGCGGATATCGAGCGAGAAAACTTTTCTACACTCCTTTTGTATACTCATCTTCAGCTCTTCTATACTACTCCTTTTTTATAAATATACTCTAGTCAATGGAGGATTTGTTTTATAAATATATATATATTTGTATACCAAGAATTTAATTCCTGTGTAAAGACGATTAAACGAAATAGTCTAATATAGCTTTCTTAAACGTATAGTAGACAATTGTACATTTTATCTAATAAAAATTAATTAAATTAAACTGCTCCTTTTGTTACTTCCTTCTCCTTTTGTCAATAATACACACCCTGAGCTATTTATAATTTTGAAATAATTTTTGATAAGTTTTACTGTTTGAAAAAAAAATTGTTTTCTGAAAGTTAAAAATTATACCTATACTTTAATATTATCAGTGCCATGTACAGAAATAATAGCTACCAAACATTTAAGTATTTCTACAAGTTATTTTTGGTTTCCAAATACCTAATAGCATAATACTATTACGGTGGAATTCTGCTGTTTTTTTAGCAAAAAAACGAAAGAAAAAAAGTAGAAACCTATACCTAATTCATTATTTGCAAAACCTTTCTTTTAAATGAAAAATAAATTATACAAGTTGTATTTATTATTAATACGTAACTGTGATTTTTGCAATTCTTGAATCCAGAAGATAGAAAATAACAAGACATTGATGTCAATATTTAAGGCTATTTGTGAAATTATTTAACAAAGATTTATATACAAAGCAATAGATTTTTTATGAAATATTAAAGGAAATAAAAATTTTTTGATAGTGACCAGAATTTGTTTTTAGTTCATACAATTTTAATGTAAAAATCAGTTATGCATATAGAACATATTTATGTTTAAGTATCTTTAAACAAATTTAAAATCAAATATTATCATTTTTTGTCATCATCTCAGGGAGTGCGCTAAAATTTTTTGGAACCGTGATATATGAAGATGAGTTACGCATGATACTGTAGCAATGTAGCTCATTTGTAATAAATAATTCAGCTTTATCTGCATTATATATAAGAGAATAATGGATGAATTGGGCAGAAAATTTGTATAAAATTTTATTTTTCCATATAGATAATGAAGCCTACAGCTCAGCTGAATTTATGCAAAGGAAAACAAAATTCTATGATTATTAATCTACAAAATTTTAGAGCAGTTTATTGATAATTATCAATAGAAAATTAATATTTAAATCGGGCAAATATGCATGATTATATGTTAAAAGCATATTTTTAGGTCTTCGATTCATAAATTGCATTATTTATAGATTAGATACGTATATTAAAAAATGTGAAAAATATAAAAAGAATATTCATATTAAGTTTTTATTATCAAGTAATATATTTATACTAAATAAAATGTCGATTTTATCGACTCTTTAAAAAATATATTAATAATTGTTATATTAATAGAGTCAAATAAGCAACTATTAAATAAGAATATGGGAGATTGCACAAATTATTCTGAACACAGCATACAATTTGACTTTTAAAAATTAAAAAATGTTTTTTAACATTTTCTAACAAAGCAGGCTATCTATTATAGTATAGACTCGAAAAAAATATTGGGTCAGAAATAATTTCTATATTTTACATGTTATTTATTAATTTTCAGTAAGGCGACGGACTTAATGAAAACAAACGATGTAAATAATATGTGTTGGTATAGATTTTTAAGAGTTTAAATATTGACCTTTCAACTGTTTCTTGTGGTAGAAATCTTAATATATTTATATTGGATTTAATAAATATGATATTATTCATAAAACACACAAAACTATAAACATAACTATAACAATTATAAACTACAAACTATAACATTAGTGTGTCTTAGTATTATATAGCTTTAAGTACGTTAATATTCAATTATTAGCCGTCTAAATTGATAAAACTAAAATAAAATAAATACGATCTTGTAATATTGTACCCAGGCAGGATTTAACGCTATTTAAGGTCATTTATTTCTTGCAAGATTTTTCTTTTCTTGGGTAATATAAATAATAAGACGTTATTCTTTAGTTAGACATGTATCGTTTATAATTTTTGAACAAATAATAGTTTAATAAATATTGAACTTTAGATCAGCTGATGCACATTGTATGTATATATTTATATAAATATATTGGTTGCATTATGTTAAAAACATACGAAAGAAGAACTTAGAAATGACGCCTAAAACCTGTAGTGTATGCCAAAGGGCCCTTGTATTCGCAGATTGAGCTATTTTACTCGAATACACGTTATTTTAGTGAGAAATTTCGGTTGGTATGGGGCCAATCTAAAGTCTATGATTTAAATGCATTTAAAAATTAGGTTGTTTTAATTATTACTATGCCGTACTGTGTACATTGAAACAAATTATTTCCGAAATAAAAAACGTAGAAGTTTCAAAATATTTAAAAATAATATTTATATAATTTTTATCATTTATTTATGTGTAAATGCAATGAGCTCCCAGAAGAAAATGGTTATTAATTAGTTTACTAATTAATATTATAAACTTATTATATTTGTGATTAGGCGATAGAAAGCCTCAGCTGTTCTTTTGTATAAGAGAAATGAATTGTCAATAAGTTACTTAAAAATTAAAATAATTTTTAGTAACGAACATTATAATATTCAGAGAATATTAAATTAATATGTTTAGGTAATAATTTAAAGAAAAGCCATTCTAAATTTATTTACAAAAATATTATCTTTTTAAAATTTATAAACAAGTATTATACTTTCAATACATCAAAATGCAATTCTTTTTATAAATTAATTATTGTTACATTGTTATATTAATTAAATAAAGTTAATCAATACACCTTCCGTTTAAGTACAGATATTTCACTACTCATCCTTATCGGCTGCGGTGTCCGAGCGGTTAAGGAGATGGACTTGAAATCCATTGGGTTCTACCCGCACAGGTTCGAATCCTGTCCGCAGCGAAATTTTTTTTATTTCTTCAAATAAAAATTAAATGAATTCTTAGAGTTTATTAACCAATTGTATTTAACAATTATTAATTTTTACTCATTATTATCACTAAATAATTCTAAAAAATTTTTTTAAGGAATATTAAATTGATTTTTTATTTGTTAAGACTAATTATAAAGTATAACACGATTATTTTCTATCAATAGTTTCAAAAATAATTAATATATCTATAAACTATAATATTTAAACAATACGATTTATGTACATTATACATTTTCTTTTATTTATTATAATACACTATGCTTCAGATTGACTTAAAATCCGATAGAAGACTGTACAATTCGTCTCTAGTGGGATGAACCGCATATTTCAAATATATTATTTAATTATCAAAAACATATATTAAACAAAATATTCAGTTTTATATTAAGAATACTGTAATCTAGTTTGGTTTTAATGCTCTGTTGATATCAGTGAAGAATACTGACGTTGACAAAACACTTGTCACTTATCAGCGAAACAATTGCACGCTAAAGAAAAAAGGTAAGTGAAAAACCAAAATTAGATTCATATAAAATTGTAGCTTTATTATAATTCAAAATGTAAGTTCAATTTTCTCAAAACAAATCAAGGTTTATTTAGCTGACTGTTGCTTTTGATTCATTTAAATGTTATTTTGAAAAAAAAATAACTACATCAATTTATTATTTGGAAATGCATATGTACCAACATATGATAAAGAAAATAATAAAATTTAATTTGAAAACCAAATAATTTTTAAATAAAATTAACTATATACCACTGGATTTACATTATAATTTACACAACGTTTTTTTAGCGATTTTTGCTTTGTATATCAAACCATTAATACAAATATCAAGAAAAATGTATACCTGTTTAATATATCTGTGATAGATCATCTGTTACAATAACAATTTTCAAGGTGACCATCAACCCTACAGAACTCGAATTTTGATGAGGTTGTGAAAGGTGTTCTCTGGAATTTAAACATAAAGCCTATTAGCCATAGTTTGTTCAAATGGGACCTTGTTTTCGAGATATGAGCAATTGAATCCATTGTACTCCAAATATGCTCTGTCTTAGTATAAAATGACACCTCCTCTTCTGACCATAACTCTGCAGCTTTTATGCTGGACAAATGATTAAGAAATTAATATAAGAAGATAGAGAAATCTTTTATTTAAACTTTATTTTGCACAATAATATTAATTGGTTCTAAAGCTGAAGATTGGGACTGAATGCATTTTCAGTTATCATAATCATCTCTTAATAATTTTGAACTTCATTTAAATTTTTTGACGAAAAATAAGTACAAATTATGATTTTTTTGTGTCCAGTAACTTATACACGCGAGAACGAGGGCCTATTAGAACAAACTACGGGTACTAGGTATTAGGTTTTATATTAAGGCTCCAGAAAACACTTTCCAAAGCGACATAAAAATTTGAGCCTAATACATTTTTTTTTGATGGATTAATGTTCTTCTTTTTAGTTAGACGTCCATTTTTATTTTCTTTTTATTCAGTTATAAGCACTACTTTTCAAATCAAGTCCAAGTAGTTATGTTGTTCCCTTACGATAGTACCCCAAATATGTCTAATAGACTAGCGCGAGCACGAAGCACGACATTAGTTGTACTTTAGTTGCAAAAAGCTCCGTTTACTGTATACCTTGCCTGCCTGAAAGATTCTATTGGGAATGGGGTATTTCCCCGTACAAATTCCCAATTAAAACCGATTAATTTTACATTAAATATTTATCGCCACATGATATATTCATGTGAAAATGGTTATTTTTGCAAAAGTTTATGTGTTCTCTAGATATCATTCGTTGTTCTTATATGAGCAACTTTTTTCGTATTTTTAACTTATTTTTAATAATTAATAATGTTTTTTACAATGTACGTTTAATGGGTTTAACTTTTACATTTAATGGGACATTATCCCATTGAAAAAATAATCAAACCCATTCAACATATATTGTAAAAAGTGCTATTAATTGTTAAAAATAAGTTAAAAATAATAAAAGAGTGGTTCATATAAGAACAACGAATGATATCTGGAGAACACATAAACTTTTGCAAAAATAACCTTTTTCACCAAAATATATCACGTCGCAATAAATATTTAATATAAAATGAATCAGATTTAATCGGGAATTTGTATCGGAAAGTACCCGATTCCCAATAGAATCTTTTGAGCAGGGTTGGATCGCCTTTCGACGCAAGGCCTGAAGGCTTTCCAGTGCCAAAGCGCTGAAATGCCGCTCGCTAAACCCGGTAGAGTGAAATGTCACTAAAAAATGAGTGAACCGATTTTAGAGTGAGATTTCACTCTAATAGTGAATTTTTTCACTCTAACTACTAGGGTGAAAATTTCCACTCTAGGAAATAGAGTGATATTTATTCGCTCTAATTTTCACTCTAGTAGTTAGAGTGAAATGACAACGCAAACGAATTTTATTTTATTTATTGCAAATTTCAACCTCATTAATTAAAATTAATTTCGAAAAACACACGAATAAGTAGTTGGTACATATGCTAACAGTCGCATCGTTCGAGTCAATTCCGCGTATTCACACGTGTTCTGTTATGTGAGTTGTGAGTCGGCAAAAGAACGGATGAATTATCTTCAATCTTTTGACGATGAATAGAGAGTACCAATCGTCATGGTGTCAACCTAACCTCTAAATATCATAGAAACGCTTTTTTTTGCAAATTTCGTAGTTACAATATAATTTCTTTGTATTTTCTATGTTATAATGATTGTTTTTTATTATGGTATATGTTACTAGCTAAGTGCTCATTGTTATAGTGTAACCTAATCTCAAAATATTGCCAAACAATGTATTTTTTGCAAATTTCACGGTCAAAATATTGTCTCTGCATCAAAGAATATTACTAGATGAGAACCAACTGTGATAGTGTGAACCTAACCTCAAAATATCACAAAAGCACTGTATTTTGCTTAAAAATTCGTGATCCAAATATGATTTTTTGGTAGTTTTTGTGTTGTAATTATTATTTATGCATCAAAAAATGATACTAGATGAGAACCAATCGTAATACTTTCAACCTAAACTCAAAATATCGCAATATAATTATTCTTAAAATTTTTTGTGTGTGTAATATGCGTGTACGTGTGCGTCTGTGTAGGTGACTAGCGATAAACAGCTAAAAAATCAATAATTAACTACATTGTTACTACGAAATTAGTAACAAAAATCGTGTTTTTGCGTTTCTTTTAGATTATGTGCATACTATTACCGTTAGAATTCATCTAGTAACATTCATTCTTGCAAAAACAATAGTTACAACCCGAAAAATATCAAAAAAATAATATTTTGATCATGAAATTTGAAACAAAAATAAGTGTTTTAACGATATTTTGAGGTTAGATTGACACCATTATAGTTGTTTCTCATCTAGTAACATTGTTTGATGCAGAAACATTAATTGTAAACCCAGAAAATACCAAAAATACCTACATATATTGATTATGTAATTTTCACAGATGTGGTTTTGCAATGTTTTGAAGTTAGGTTGACGCTACTACATTTAGTATTTATTTAGTAACATTGTCTGATGTAAATACAACAATTATAACACAGAAAATACAAGAAAATCATATTTTGACCACGAAATTTGCAAAGAAAACAGTGTTTTTACGATATTTTGGGGTTAGGTTGATACCATTATGATTGGTACTCACCTAGTAAAATTCTCCTAAAACTGTAATCCTAAGTTTTTAAACACTATTCTCAGTTATATACTGAAAAAACTATGTAAAAATAGCAAAAAAACAAAAAATTTTCAAAAAAAAAATGTTTTGAAAGTTTGTTTTAATTGTATTATTTAATTTGAAGATACTTTAAGTTTCTATTATTCAAGCTTAGAATTCTTTGGAAGTCCATTAGTCCCGCTTTTCAAGTCAAAATGTGGCCACAGTTGAGATGGGCATAAAGTACTATATGTAACTCGAGACAAAAGTCGATTTTTCCCTCGGGTGAAACTGTACAGAAAACTCACCCGCGGGAAAAATATTCGAGCTTTTCTCCTTGTTACATAATGTACTAATATATATATATATATATATATATATATATATATATATATATATATATATATATATATATATATATATATATATATATATATACATACATCTGAATACTTTCCCGATGGACATCCACGAACAACTAACCTATTTTTTACTTTAGTACCCCACTATTCCCTATATATATATGTATATATATATACATATATATATAGGGAATAGTGGAGCACGGGTGGCACCTGAACATTTAAGAACTTGTGCACAATAGACTTTGAGAGTTTAAACAATCAAAAAATTCCTATTGCGTAAACATCAGTATTAAGAATATTATTATTATTATTATTATTACTATTATTATAGCTAACCTGGTTTTGTCGAGCTCGAGATCTAATTACCGTAACAACATAAGCATGCTAGTTCTTTTTGCCGGTGTAGTCTGAGTTAAGGTGATGCTAAAGCCACCCGTCACCGGCAATTATGAGGATTCACTATTTTCATTTAATTTTCAATTTTTAGTAAATATCTCTATGAAATGTTGTTCTTACAATATAAAATAACAATACTCCAGAGATATTTTTTCAAAAATGAAAATTAAATGAGAAAAGTGGTTCTCCGCATTTACCAGTAATATAGGGGTTTAAGGGGTCTACCGTAATTGCAATTTTCAAAAAATCGATTTTTTTTTTATTCCATTTTTCGAAAGTATAGATATTTGAAAGTATCATATTAAATTTTCGTAAAGATCCGAGCAGTCTAAGTGTACTTTTGAGGGACTTTTACTTAGTTACCTGAGCGCGCTAATAGTGACCGTTCGGAGCGGTATCGTCTACCTGCCTTTGTTTACGTGAGCAGCTGAAACCTTTCGTGTATATACTATCCCTACTCAAATCTATTCATTCGTGACCCCTTATTTTTCGAAAGATACCTGTATATTTGAATTTCAAGCAAGTAGCAACCTATATTAGTCGTGTTTGAAATCTGTAAGCGTAAACATGTGTGCTCGTGATTGCCGAGATGGACAAGAAAACTTCTTGAAAGGTGCCTCGGCGGAAACACGCAAAATAACAACGAGTCTTTCAACAACTGCGTCTGGTCGATGGTTCCTAAACAAATCTGTCAAACAGCTGCGTGTATTTTCAATGAAGGATTGAAGCCAATATTGAAAATATTGGATGTGATGGGCGTTAATCGGCGAAAATCGGCAATATCGCCGAGCAATTCGTAGCTGAACGAGATCTAACGCGCGTACGAGTTGCAAACCGCCGCAGTGGAGATGCCTTTAAGGAGGCCAGAATTAATCGAAGGAAGGCTATTTTGGATGAGACGGTACATTATGAAGAAACTGAAGGCATAATGTACGGTGCAGACATCGCTGATTAAGCGTAGGTAAGAAATTTTCACGTTTTTTCGTTAAAAAAACTTTGAACGCGTTTTTCTCGAAATGACATTTTTGTACGGCTTGTTGAAAAAATCTCGGAAACTACTGCATCAATCCTTACCAAATTTTTACCACATATTCTTTATGATGATAGCTATGTCGCATATCATACGATTATTGAAATTTTGAGTTTAACTTAGTTTAAAAAAAAAAACTGATGAAAAAAAGGTGATTTTTCGTTACTTTTCGAAATATGGCCGCCATTTTGCCAATTTTGAAAAAATCAAAAATCGTATGATATGCGACATAGTCATTACCTTACTGAATCTAAAACCTTTTTTTTTGTTTCAGATAATCCACTCCGGAGATTTCATCAACAGGGCGCACTCATCTTTTTTTTTGGATATTTTTTTGGCCTCCATTTTTATATGATAAAAGACAAAAAAATTAATACAAAAAAAATTTTTTCATGTATTTCAAGATTGTATTTATCAAGCCTCATACTTCACATATTAATATTTCTAATTTAAAACAATGAAAAAAAATCGTGAAAATAGTCATTTTTTTGCGCGTCTAATTAGGGTAGACCCCTTAACATCACCTTAACAAAAAATATCAATATCAGCGATTTTATAAATAATCAGTCAGTTTTAGTCATACACGCCATTTCATATCCTTAATCATAGTCTGACCAATCTTTTTATTACTATTAACCTGTTCATTAATTAGATATATCTAAAGCTTTACATATAAAGCTTCTTTAGGTTCCGCACGCGAAAATTCTGCAGATTACATGTGCTTTTCACGCCCCGCAGTATTCCATACTTGCCCCGATTTTTTTGCTTAATTACGAAAAAATCTAATATAAACATAATATAAAAATAATAATATATGCTAGTTAAAAATAGAAATAAAAAGCTGCCCAGTGGGCCTATTTCCGATTTAGCAACTAAACTCTTTTATGGTTTATTTGAGGATTGAAGTTATGTTAACGAGCGTAAATTTAAAGTTGCAAAATTTTAATATTTTCTTGTTACAAGAATATCGAGTTCTCTTTTTAGCACTGCATGATTCTCAACATCATTAAGTGCATTAGTATGACTAAAAAAGAGATGGGCATTAGAATATACATCCCATCAGTAAAAAATATGGATGCATTTTATCCTCCGTACCACATGTGCCCCGACCCTCCCTAAATATGCCATCTTTATAAAATTATATTGGGGATAATATATCTTGGATATGTAAAAATACAAATCGATATTTTATGAATTCTATTTTTCATCTGTAATCTTTAATTTTGTGGATAATCTAAGTAATGACTAGTTTTATATTTAAGAGTAAGAAAAAAATATATTTTATTTAATTTTGATTCCTCAGTGGAACCTTTGTAATTATAAAAAGAGGGTTTGCAAAAAATATTATAGAAACATGTTTTGAGATCCCAGGAATCAAAATACACTATTTTTAGAAAATGTCTGCACAGGACGTGTATGTGCGTGCGTGCGTGCTTGCGTGCGTGCGGCTGGGTGGGTGTGCATGCGCGAGCGTATGTTCGTCGATTAGCATATCTCTTAAAAAACATAATCAAATTATAATGCCAAAATATTGTCAAAAATAATTTACCAGAAATGTATCAATGGGAACCCATTTATGTATAACAAATATTTAAATGATATCTAAAAAGTGGATCTTTAATTCAGAGAACATTTTTGTTTAATTTGCAAAAAAATTATACAAAAACTTTTTCTATGACTTATAGTTTCATTGTCACAAATTCATGAAGTTTTTTAAAATTACGAAAATCGTTATTTTCTATTATTTACTAGTACATAAAAAATACTTAGAATAAATTGTATATTCTTAAATAAAAAGTGCTTTAAAAAAATACATTTTACTACTACGTTTTACGGCTGGTATATGATAAATGACACTTAAAAAAATATTTTTGTAACACAAGTACGATTTTCGCGTTTTTCTGTACCTATTAAGCGGGCTTAAAGGACCATTTTTC
Organism: Gastracanthus pulcherrimus; assembly: GCA_949152435.1. Lineage (NCBI taxonomy): Eukaryota > Metazoa > Arthropoda > Insecta > Hymenoptera > Pteromalidae > Gastracanthus > Gastracanthus pulcherrimus. The sequence goes on along the minus strand of OX424574.1, from coordinate 139,907,028 downwards.
AGACCGACGGGCGCTAATACGCATAAGCGGGCGCAAAAGTTACTTTTGCGCCCGCTTAAATTTTTCGGAAAATTGCTATTATATATATATATATATATATATATATATATATATATATATATATATATATATATATATATATATATATATATATATATATATATATATATATATATATATTTATATTTAGCACCGCTTAATATGCCAGAAAAACGCAAAAATCAATACATGCGTTACAAAAAATTTGGTGTGCACCAAAGGCAAAGTGGGCTTTTTGAAAAAACTAAAAATGCTCACTTTGCGCCCTAGGTACACAATATACTATTTCTAATCTCTTTCTTATAGTTGTAATCTTTTGTTAACACACCTCTAAAATTACGTAGTTAGCACACAGGGTCAAATTGACACCAAATCACTTTTGATTTGAATTTCTAGGACTATGCACAGATTCTTTTAAAGTTAAAAAGTTACATTTTCATGTAGTATAATAAAAATGACTACATGTAGGTTCAGACTGTTCAGAGCGACCCCTTGTGCCAACTAAAGGTTAATAAAACATCTGAATTAAAATGGAATATTTGGTTAAATATATAAACAATTAATCTAATTCAGCTAAAGATTTTTATTTAAAAGCATTATCTAAAATTTATTTATGTTACATATAAAAAAAGTTTCTTAACTATCTTATAATACTATTAAAGTTTACTTGACTACACAACCTTATAACAATTAAAATTTCTTTATAATTACTTTTTTGAATACTATTTTTCAAATATAATGTGCTGTACAACTCTATACAAACAAATAATTTTCCATATATTTGTTAACAAATAATTTACTATTTAAGTAATTCAGACAAAATTTAGAATTAAAACGATTGTTTTAGAATATGAAAAATTAATATACCTTCTATAGTTATTCTAATTATAGTTATGTTTATTATCGTGCAATAATAAAAACCTCATGTTACGCAGTGATGATTGGTCGATGAAATTGATTATGTAGTTTGTAACCACAAACATGTAGTCAATATTACAAAAACTTAATAAGATTGTAAGATGAATGTGAAGAATGATGTGAAGATATATTCCATATTGCATAAGTCGATCTATTCAACTTTTATATTATATCGATAGAGATAATCTGGTTTTTCTTCAAAGTCTTCAGAGCTCTCATTTCTGAAAAGAACGATAATAAATAGAACTTGTTTAAACAATGCAAAATAAAATTGTTAAGAAAATAATAGTCTTTTTCAAATAATTTTACATTAATAAATAAAAAGACAAACGCTATGAGAAATGAAATATTACTTGATGTGCGATTGTAGGCATTCTTCACTGTTGATTGCTAGTGGATCACTGCAATAATTGTAAAAAAAGCGAGGAACAACGCCCAATTTCAGTCTTTTTCTACAGCCTGTCATGCTATACTCCATATAATTTTCTAGATCTTCCTTTAGCTGTAATAAAATTATTTAGGTTATGTCAGCAGCATTAGATAGAATCTCTAACTTTAAACTATTACCAGAAATACATACATCGAAATGATCCTCGCAGCAATAAAAAATACCCTTTCGCTTTTTTTCCGGGCATCCTGCTGCAGCGAACCATGCTCGTCTTCTTTCTTCATCTTTTGGTACACAAAGGAATTGTTTGTCCGGAGTTGTTATTGTTGTGTTTTTGCAATAGGGAACGAAGCAGAGCCTGTAATTTCTACGCTGTGCCTTTGGAGATAAATTGATTGTTTCAACCGAAGTGAAATTAAAAAGATTCAAGTCCATTTTGCATGTTCAAAATAATTACTTCAAGCTCGTTGTTTACCAAACTCTAATTACCAGCTGTTTGTATTTAATTAAATCGCCGTTGACGGCGCTGGTGCTGGAATTTTATAACATGACGTCATTTCACGTAATAAGTTTTCGAATTGTATTATTGTATACATGCGATGTTTCAGCATACCTACCTACAGTATGTAAATATAGCGCAGATCCTATAAAGGAAATAGCCCAGCGCGTAGTAAAAATAAATACTCCTTTAGATACCTATCCTTTTAAGGTTTAAAGGAAATTTTCACATCTAGGTGTTTACAAAAGAGCGAAACCCAATTCAATTTTGTTAGTGTAAATTTTTAAAAAATAATCCATGCTTAATCGTAAGAATCCTTGGAAAAAATCAAAAGTAACTTGATCCATCAAAATAAAGAAATAAAAAGTAAATCATGCGTAATATTTTCAGACAAGAGTATAATATATGCATGTATATAAGGCAAACGTCCCGATAAAACGTCGCATAATCTCCTCCATATGTAAGCTCATTTTTATCTACGAGTAATATCGGCGCTCTCCGCGAGATCATTACAAGCAGTCTTTTTCCAAATCAACAAACAACAAAGTCCCTAATCAGCGCACAGTGCCTCCGAAATACATCGAAGATCGCCATTCATCTCGAAGAAAAGTATACATAGCATATAGGTATACACGAGAAGTAAAAGAGTAATGCAGTTGCGCGTTGTGTTGTTGCGGAGGAGGAGAGACGGAAGGACGGGCTGCACTATCGACTAGATCAGCGTCAGATACTTTCGTTATCGACCTACATAACGCGCATAGAGAAAAACGGTGCAGTGTCGAGGTCTTAAATAGCAGTCGTCGTCGTTGTTGTCGTTGTTGTCGTTGTTGTCGTGTTGTCGTTGTTGTCGTTGTTGTCGTTGTTGTCGTTGTTTGGCCCCAGCGCAAAGGCTCGATACCTAAATACCAGCTATACCTGCTATAATAACAGTAGTCAGTAGCTGCAGCAAAGTTCAGAGAACAAGGTGTTCGAAGAGAGTGCACGCGAGAGACCAAGAGAAGAGCTCGCGGGTGGAGAACAGCTGCTGGTGGTATATACACACGGTGACACATAGGTAGGGAAGGCAAAGGCATCGCTGTGTTGTTGCTGCTGCATGACCTGTGGGGAGAGAAGAAAGAAAGAGCGAGAAAACGGAGCAAAGTGCATGTGCGCGCCCGCGAGATTGGTATTTATTTTGGCTGTCTGCGTGTGTTGACGTGCGCGCGCTAACTGAACCGTCCTGCAGTGCACTGGCAGTGCATTCGAGCATCAGTCGATGATGCAGCCCTTCGATGCACTTATGTAAAATGCGAGCTGCGGGGATGAGCTGCTGGCGTTGCCGCTGCTCTTGCTGCTGCCGCTGCTGCTGCTGCTGCTGCGATTAAATGGATTGACGAAGAGCGAAGAGAAGTGGAGAAACAGCGAGAGGGAGAGAGAGAGCTAGCTGTAAGTAGTGCGTGCAGTGTGCAACGTACAAAAGTGTGCTAGGCGACGAGGACGGCGTGATGCGCGAACTGCACCCAGCAGTGGGAGACTTCCTCGTCCTGGAGCCGTGACTATATATACAAACAACACGGAGGAGCTAGCTCTAACCTCCGACTCGCCTTGTAATATCCTACTCGCGCTAGCGCTCTTCTGCTTTCTTTGTTCAGGCCGAAAATCGATTCTTCCACAATGTATGCGTTCAAGCCCTTTGTCTTCACGAGGCACGAGGTCCAGAGCCTGGAGAAGCCCAAGGCTCGCAGCGGGCACAGAGTTGTCTGCGACGAGAGGAACCTCTACTCCTACGGTGGCTTCAATCCCAGCATCACCGCTGACGATCCGGACATGCAGAACGACCAGAGCTGGAACGTCAGTAGGCCTCTCTTCAAGGAGCTCTGGAAGTTTAACTTTGCCACCAAGCGCTGGCAGCGACTGCCCTGCCAGAAGATGATGCCCAACGAGCTGGCTTCCAATGCCGTTGTGCTCAGGGGGGTGACACTAGTGGTGCACGGTGGCACCGGGGTTCCCTTCGGCGAGAATTGCAACAACAATGTGTACATGTGCAACGTCAACGACGGGGACATGCACATCATTCCTGCGACCGGTGAATTTCCCGATCCGCAGTATGGACAGGCTGTAATTTGTCATGGACCATATTTGTACACGGTTGGTGGAACAACTGGTTTGGAGTACACGTGCGACATTCACAGATTTGACATGAAAAATCAAGTGTGGGAATCTGTTTATATTTGTGCTGGGAGGGATCAGTGTGAACCCAAAGGCAGATATAGACACGAACTGGCGTTTGACGGCAGAGTCATTTATGTGTTAGGTGGTGGTACTGCATCAGAGGCCTTTGGTTTTGCGGTATGTTGATAAATAATTATGTCACAATATATTTATTTCAGAAATTACAAAATTTTATCTCATTAGCTTATGATTTTTAAAATATTTTCAAAGTTTTTATCATTTGTTTATGAAATTCAACATTTTTATGTGTAAAATTTTTGAATTTTTGACTTGAATTATATTAATTTGATATATTTATTTTATATTTTATTCTTCAGGACATCCCTGCATTTGACACTTTAACAAAAAGATGGATGACGCTATGTACTCAAGGTGACTTAGAAAAGATTTTTCCTGCTCCGAGACGATGTCATGGATTAGTCCAATACCTAGATGAAAGAACGGGCTCAACCTTAGTTGTTATATCTGGAGGATACAATGGTTCACAAGTTTTCAATGATATTTGGAGGCTAGATTTGAGTATTTTACAATGGACTTGTTTGAAAACATGTATGTTACCACAACCAACATATTTCCACTCTACGACACTTACACCAGCAGGCCAAATGTTTACATTTGGTGGAATAGTAAAGGAAGAAAATGAGGTAAGAAGTATTTTATTAGTAACAATTAATTTATAACACTATTTATAAGAGACATGTTGGAGTATAGTCAGGTTGATAAAAGTTGATAAAATATATAATTTTAGGTGGCAAGAACGGACGAGATTCATTCTGTATGGCTGACTATACCAAAACTTTCAGAAATTTGTTGGGAAGCACTAAACTTTTATCATCCAGATTTGAAACAAAAACCACAAGTAGATCTGCTACGTATCGGTGTACCTTTAAAATTTGTTCAAAGGTTTGAACATGACTCCCTATAATAATAATTATTTTTTTTAGTATAATTTATATTTTTAGGGTGCTATAAATTCAATTGTTGTTACCAGTTAATAATTGAAAGGAATATGATTGTTATATGTGAATGAGAAATTTTACTTATATTTTTGTATTGCCTTAATATATACATTGTGATCAAAGGTCAATGATGTTAGTGATATTGATTGATACGGTTCTCAAAAAGTAAACAAAACAGGGGACAACAATCAGTTATACGTATCACTGAATTCACTAGAAAAAATGATGAAATGCTGAATATCAACGTATTTATTTGTACATACAAATTTCCGTGACAAATTATAATCATTCAAAAATTAAAAGCGGAATGAACCATAACTAAATGTATTTTATTTACTGTATTCTGAAACAATTTTTATAGTATAAAATTTCGCAAAGTATTTGAAGGTATGTACCACAATTAGGATTTCATTTTATGCAGCTATAAATTTTCGAAAAATCATGATCATTATTTGCAATAATTATAAAGTTTAATAGGCTTACCCGGTTGCAAAGATCGATAAAAACTAATAAATTTATAAGAAAAACGGTGCAAAAACCTCATAAAATCTTATGGAATGCACCTGGTTTATCGGTTTTTATCGATCTTTATCGATCTTTTGCAATCGGGTATATATTTTAACAGATTATATATAGTTTTATTTCATATTTGAAGGTTATTTTTATATGATTTGTGCCATAGTGTAAAAATAAAAATTCATTTTAGATATTGATTTAATATTCATATACTTATTGAAATGTGAACATTTTGGGGATTGTATAATTGTAGTTTTATTTTGTAAAGCTCGTAGAGCATTAATATATATATATATTTATACTAATTCTCTACTTTAAATCTTAGGGACCATTCACAAATAACGTCACACTGTTGTTGAGAATTTTTCATCCCCCCCCCCTACACTTTCCTCAAAGCGTGACGTAATTTATGAATGACCCTTAATACACTGCCTATGTGTTAAATAATTCAAACTAGTAATTATTTTTAAAAAATCCGTATATTGTTACAACTTACTTTTGCTAAAATACATAAAATCATGCAATAGCTTAGAGCTGCCAAAAGATTTTTCTTATAGTGCTTAAGAAAATAATTAAATACCTAATGAATTTTAAACCGTATATGATATAAAATGTTTATAATGATTCGGTTAATACACCTATTTAAAATATTTTCCTCCCAATAGCAACACTTTAGCAGATAGTGCATCTAAGTATAAAGTTCAAATAATGCTGAAAATATTTGCAAATATTTTATGTACATATTTAATCAAATTTGAATATTTCTTAAAAATAAGAGGGTAAAATTTACTACAATTTTACGATTTTCAACCTGATTTAAGATATAAAAAATTGTAAAATAGATTTGAACATACATTCTCTATATTAATAAAAGTAACTTAAGAACACTTTTGATATAGTTCAAATATGCTTTAATTGCTACATTTACATTTCTAAATCATAAGGTAAATTTTCTAAAAAGTTAATTAATTTATTTTCCTTGTTGTAACTTGTAACTTGCACTTTATTCTTACAAAAAAAATTTCTTACATTGTGGTAATGAGATAATTTTTTACGAAATGCAATTAACATTTTTAGAGGCTACTGACTTTTCATTTTAATATCAATATAATTTACTTTCTTTTTAAAATTAATATAAGTACTATGATTTATCGCAATTACCATTGAATTATTCGATATATTTACATTAAAAATTAAAAAACCTTAAAGAAAAAATTTAAAAAAAACACGAAAAAATGGTTCAATTTTAATTCTACCAATTTTAAAGTAAATGAAAAGTATGCTTGTAAACTTTCAATTGTTTTAACTTTGAATTGATTAAAAAAATACATTATTGGATTAATCAGTTTATAATTAAATTGATTTTTTTATTTGAGAAAATAATTTTGTTGAAGCTATTCACATTTCTCTCATTCTCAATACATATTTGATTATGCAAATCAAATTGCAAGTTTTAGATATCATCATTGACTGAAAAAATTTTACGAAACATTTTAATTAAATTTTTTAAATGCGAAAATATTATATTTTAATGCATAGTAAATTTAATTCTCCTGTGAAAATTAATGTTTACTAAAATTCAACAGCTTCATATCCATAGAAATTTTTTAAATGATATCTTACCAAAGTCTATCGATATTTGGGTACAGCAATTTATTGGTCTTATTAAATATAAATATGTAAACCTTACACAGAGATAAATTTGATAATAAATTTTTCAAATACTTTTCGAATTTTTACTAGAAAGTATAGTGATTTGGTCACAAACTGACAAAACTTAAAAACTTATTGTACTTCCTAGTAAAATTTCGTCAAGGTTACAGTAAAATTTGGTAAAGGTTACGGTAAAATTTACTATACGTGTAGTGACAATTGCTAGAAAGTATAGTTATTTTCTCGATTTTGGCTGGCTATGACTAAATTATTACACGCTTTTGTAAATATTTAAAAACTATTTGTAAATTTACTATATAATTTCTCTCGGTATACTTTAGTTTTATTTACGATATTGTAAAAAAAAAAAAATGAATTTTTACGTACTAAATTTCATAGCTGTATCGCTTTTCAAAACTAATAATAATGCAATGTGATTGGTCGAATGTTATTTTTATATTAAAACGTGTAAATTAAATTGACTCTCTATTAGCTTATACAATTATAATAAATCAGTGACTATCGATTTTACAAAACTATCTTATTTCAGTGCATATACCAGCACAAACGCGTATCGAAATAATGCGTAACGTAAGAATCGATATGGGCACTCGTTTATTGAAAAATGTAAATTGGCTTATTGTAAAATAAAAAAAAAGTGAGAATCATATTAATTTATAATAAATATATATCTTTATATATTTATTAAATTATTTATATAATAGATATACTAAACGTTTTAGCGTGACTTAGGTATACGTACATACGTCATATGAGCGTATATTCTTATTAGCGCTTCTTAAAATGGATGTTTGGCGACTTATATGAATCGAATATTTTTAGACACGGCACATTGTATTGGCAATCACAAAGGCAATTTTTTCATCATTTGATTTAGTTATGAAACAAAACAAACAATATTAAGACTGTTTGTTTTTGTTTAACTATTCTGGATTAATATAAAGATGCTGATTATGTAATTTTAAATATTAAGAAAAGTACTTTTCGTCTAGACTTTAAGAATTTTAAATAATGAGATTTAAGTAATATTAAGTAATAACGAACAGATTTTATTATCCAGACGTTAAAAATTTCTTCGCGGGATGAGTATTTGCAAAAACGACGATTGTCAATATATTGTGGGATGTTTTAATATGAAATTTATGGTATAGCTGTTAAGCATTACAAAGATATATCAAATATTTTAATTCAGACACTTTTTATTTAACAGTCTGCAAGGAAAATTAACGCTCATTATAAAAGATGTTATATTTTATTTTACAAATATATTGAGTTTTTATCATTTTGTACATAAAATGGCGTATTTTAATTTTTACCTTGCAGTCGCTTAAGTTTTTATATTAAATATATATCGTTAAAATAGGATGCGTTTGTATTATATGTAGCATAGAAAAAGATTTTAAGTATGTAGCTGATTCTTGCTGTTATATCATTATCTTTCAATTGCTGATTTCATGTTGTTTCTGTAAAATATATTTTACGATTTCGAACATTTGTTGTCATTAAAAAATTATTCGCTAAAAAATTTTAATAATTTTTAGAATCAGCATATGTTGATAATCCTTTTAACTACCTATACAAATGTATTATATATTAAATAAAATTTCTAATATAAAATAAAAGTTTTGTTGCATCTTAACTTGACCCTTTCTTTCAGCAATAAATGTTGATGCCGTCGAAAAAATGCTTCAACAGCATATGAAAAATGCATAGTAATAATTAATTTAAAGCGTTTGATAGCATCCAAATAATTAATCAGCTCTGCCTTAAAATGGAAATTAAAATAAAGCTCAAATTCTTAGATAGCAAAATGATTGTAAGGCATTGAATCGCACTAAGTGTAAAAACTTGGAGTATACTTACCAGTTCATATAGCGATCCCGAATGCTTTGGTTCGTCTTGTATAAACGTCATTGTGTAATGCGATTCGCAAGAACGAAATGATACGAATGTGTTTTAGCTAGTATTCGGAGAATTGTCGAAATGTAAATAATTATTACTTAACAGCATAGTAATAACAGCTACAAATAAATGCAATTTTATATGTTTAATAAAAATCGATATAGTAATATATCAAAGATTTTGTTATAAGTTTTATTTATTTTCCTCTCGCATGCAATAGTAAATCTCTTACATTTTTCTGCGAATTGTCCGTATATTATATTACTGAAATTATGACGGAACTGCTGAACATATTCATACATTTTTAGTCTAAAAATTAAAAAATAAGTGTGCATTCTTCTATATGTAGGTAAGAAAACTTTGTTTCTCTTAATGTATCTCGGGAAATTGCGGATAATTTGTGACAGCCGCTCAAATAACTTGTCTAGACATATTATGTATATTAGTATATAAATACTATAAACAACGTAGCCAGCATTTATTAAACAAACACAACTTGCACTGGCAGTGTATATATGCGTCATCAAGGAGAATTAATTTATGTAAAATGTACCAAAAGTACTTTAACTCTTAAAACAAAATTTTGTCGCTGTGCAGTAATTATTATTTATCGTGCCGAAAACAAACGAATCATAAACCTTTGAGTAGGTTTCAAACATGTTGGTCCTGGAATAACTTTATCTAAAAAGTGAATGTACATCTCGTATTTTTAGAGATTATAATTTCTTGACATGTACCGTTACCAACATTTTAAGACCAAAATAAAAATATTTCGTATAGCCATTTTTTAAAAGTCAATTTTTCATTTTAAAACTTTTTTTTCATAATTACTTATTGTATAATTAAGTTAATTATAAGGGTGAACTGATTTAGGTAACTGATTAATATTTATAAAAAAAATAGCGTAATTTATACATGGTGAGAATTATACCTACAAATAGTTTTTAACAATTGATTTTCGGTTTCGGGGTTGTTCTTACATATTCTTTACTTTATCCAAATAACATTAAAATCAAAATGTATGGATTCCATAGCTTGTTCACTATAAAATCCCAGTCTTCTTGATATAATTGAAAAAATGCTCGTACTCTTAGTAATATGGATTTTCAAAGCCAAGTAGCTCATTTTGAATTGTGCAATGTATTTTGTAAAATCAGGGTCAAAACTATCAGTAAATCACTAAACAGGCTTCAACAATATTATTAAATTTTGTATATACATAGTAAAACAAAACTTAAACAACCTAAATTACACATCACCCGCAATAAATGTACTTTGTAATAATTTTGTGCACGATCAAGAGTTAATAAATCGAAGGTTGAAAATTATAAAAACTGTATTTATCGTTATTTAGATACGTATTACGCAAATTCGAAAAGCTTTGTGTGGGCAGGGAAATGCTATGTTCAATGTGAAATAATGCATGGAAGTCCTGCGTTCAACAGAAATTCACGCAAAAAATTATTGCAAAGTGCATTTATGGCGGGTGATGTGTAATGTAGATAGTTTAAAGTATTTGGTTTTAAGGATCCCTATAATAATATATCACTCTAAAAGTAAGCGCTGTATTTTTTTATATTGAAGATTTTTGTATCAGATATTAAAAAGGCTTGGATTTTTATAGTGAGCAAATGATGGGATCCGTACATTTTGAGTTCAATGATACTTGAATAATGTACAAAGCGTGTATTATACTGTGTAAAAGCAACCCGGAGTACAAAGATCTATTGTTAAAAACTATTTGTACTTTTCTCAGCATCTATACATACTTTTATTTTTAATATATAAATCAGTAATCTAAATCAGTTAATTATACAATATGTATATTATAGTTTCATAATATAATATATTTGTTATATTATTTACGTTAAAATAACGAAAAATTCTATTTAAAATAATCAAAAATTGACTTTTTCAAAAAACGGCTCTACGAAATATTTTCATTTTGGTTTTAAAATGTTGGTAACATGTCAAGGGATCATAATCTCTAAAAATCCGAGATGTAGAATTTACTTTTTAGTTCAAATTAATCGAGGACCAACGTGCAAAATTACATAAAAAATGTAAGTGTTATTTAACAGCCTGTCAACCTTCATTTTCATCAATATATTTGAAAAGAAAATTGTTTTAATTAAGGCGACTAAGATAATATAGAACTTACATTTTTCGAAATATATACGAAAGAAACAACATTTTTTAATTTTAAAAATGTATGTCAATCGCTAAATACCGTTCTACTTAAAGCATTAAAATATTCTTAGAAATAATGTTTTACATCACTCAATTAAATTTTAATATCCACATTGAATACCTTCGAAATAAAATCAGAACCAAACGCACAAAATTAATTTTGTTACTGAGTGTTTATATCGATTATAGCAGATATTCAAATTTGAAGTGTAGGAAGCATTGTGTGAAATTTGGAAAAAGATTACCGCAGATTTACGTTACGTCAAAATAATAATATTTTTCACATAACATAATCTTTGCGATCTTTTATTTTTTTGCGCTATATAATTCAAAAAATTAGTTAGAAATGTGGAATAATAAATACATACATAATGATACTTATTATCTACAGAAAGTAGCATAGCGGTGGACGATGGAGCTCCTAAATGTTACGATATATCCAATAACCTAACACCAAATAAATATTTGCTGAAATTTTCAAGGCATTTTATAAAAATGCAGTATTTTGACATATTTTTTCGGAAAACGAAAAGACTTATGACTTCAAAATTTATGAGAATATACATGTATATGAAACTAATATTCAGTAAAAATTTCGCTGAAATTTGTGGAATAATTTTCGAGTTATTGATGTTAAAAAAACCGCTGCTAACTGCTTTAGCACAATGCTTTCTCAAAGAGATTTAATGCATAATCATTTATTGAATATTTACATTGATAAAAGTTATTTTAGGAATAATCGACAATGTTATATAAAATGTTATATAGAATATCGTGTTAAGCTAGATTAAATGGGTGCATTGTTGGTTCAAAAACTTAATCAGTTCTGTACTGAGTTGTTTTCGATAAACCTATCAAATTTCTATAAAAATACAAACGTGTTCAAAAGTTATGGTAGCCACAAAATATGATCATAATAAGATGCATTTTAAAAAATTTATAATCATATTTCGTTCACAAAAATAGCTTAAAGTAAGTTTTAGATATATAAATTGTAAGGAAATTACACCTATTTTATAATTATGTGACTTTTTTCACTTGTCTAATGTATAAATTAACAGATTTCCTTTATATAAGAGAATGCAAAGAAAAAAGAAGTGAGAAAATGTGAAAAACTATGCAAAAATAATCTGCACAGGTTTTTGTAACAGATGTTCCAAAAGTGTATTTTCAAATTTTGTCGCACTCACATTTTTTTCATAGTTACTCACAGTTTCTATCAGTTGTCATTTCCACTACGGAAGGATACCAAAATCGTTATTCAGTTATGCCGGAATGCTACAGAAATATTACATGGCCGCCTAGATGTTATTGATTATTATTATATTATGTTTATATTATAAATACTTAAATATATTTATAATAATATGCACTGATTTAAGATGTTGATTAGCAAAGGTATAATTTACTTTTACCCATTTGATGAAAATTACAATCGGCAATGCTACAAATTGGAAAGGTATTTGTCGAATTTATTTTTCTGTGAAAAATATATATGGAATAGATTAAACATAATATTTTGAAGGATATAAAAACCTATTTGATTCAAAAATCGTAAAAAAATTATAGAACAGCTACTTAAACAAACATATTCAGAAGTAAGTACTTATAATGTTAATATTTTTTTTCTTTTGAATGAAGGAACGTTTCAAATTAATAACGCGTACGCGTTCAAAAATAAATATCTTGTAATATTATTTAGAAGTAATTAAAGAAAATAATATATATAGTAATGAATATTTATATGTATAATAAGAAAGTTACAAAGGCGCTAGGTTCGGATAGATAAAGAACTCGACTAAGTGCAGAGTCCAGTCTCAAATACGCATTAGGTACCAATATTGAAAACAACCTACATGGGATCCCGAGCCAAACTGCCATATGATTTCCCACATGGGTTCCCAGTGGGATATGAGATATTCCGCGGCGATATCCCACATGGGATCTCCGTGGGCGTTTCTCAAAAGTATACCTATTTCAAATATAAAACGTAAAGTAATGAAGTGAAAAAAGACCAATGAACTAAAACAATTGGAATTCTCCATAGTAGTTACAGCCACTAATGCATCCTTGTAAGGATTCCAAATCTATACTACAGTACTGACGAATGTATTTTATTTAAAAGCACATCCTATTAACTCTAGACGTTACGATTGTCCCGAAGGGCAAAGTTAATTAACAAAAGAAAGAACTGAACATTTTAAATGCACATAAGTTTCTTTATAGAAGACTTTTGCTTTCTCAAGAATTGACTAGTATTAAAATTTGACATCCTATTTGTCAATTGTCCCTGTCACACACCGGGGACACAGCCTCGAAAAAAAGCAAAAGTGCAAGCGCCAAGGGGAAAAGTGCGTAAGATACACACCTGCGCGCAATATGTACATACAGGTACGTATGATCTCGGGGGGAGGCGGGCACCGCGCGCTCGGCTCTCCGCCACTGGTACGCGGCTGCGCTATAAGACTGGCGCTGCTCGCCTCGGGCTCGTACGTCCTCGTGACGACTCGGCTGGCCTCGTGGGGCTATATAAGAAGCCCAATGCGTCGCCACCGCAGCCCAGAGAGCCGACGACGTTTTGCGCGTCCAGACAGACACACACACACACACAGCCAGCCAGCCGTATAATAGCACAGCAGCCAGCGCAGCAGAACTATAGCCGTGCATTACACCCAGCAATCGACCGGACAGCACGGCAGCAGTAGACAATTACCCGCCAGGCCACGACACACTCGACGATACATTACCTATATACTCCGCCAGGCAGAAGATAACGCGTTGAGAGAGATCGCGTTGATAGTGCGCGTGCAGCAGCGTGGAGATAAAATAGATCGTGAGCGAGGAGAGGAGGAGTCAGGAGAGCGAGCGAGCGAGCCACGAGGGAGTAGAGAGAGAGAGAGGAGAGAGAGCCAGACGCACGAAAGGACAGAGAGCAGTCAAATGCAGTCGCATCATCATCGCCTCGGCAACGTCGCGGACGACGACAACAAAAAGCGCAGCAACACGTGCAGCCGTGCCAAGCAGCAGCAGCAGCAGCAGCAGCAGCAGAAGGAGCAAGTCCCTCGTTATCGTCGCGCGCCCTCCAAGCCCACGATCTCTTAGGGAAGGAGCACCGAGCCCCAAAGACGAGACTCTGCCTGGCCGCACTGCGCTCATCGTCCCTTTATTTTTCTTTGTTTAATTCAATCGGATTTGTCGCTGCGCCTCCGTCCCTTCCGCCTTCGCTCACTCCCGGCCGCGAGGAAGGAAGGAAGGAAGGATCATCATTGCCGAGCTCAGCACAGCTGAGCCGAGAGGTAGCATTGTACATAGGCAGTTGAACGAGAGCGCAGGCTGCTCTTTTTTCCACAGACTGACCGTGCAACGCGCGCCGTCGCCGACACATACACGCTCGACACGCGCGCTGCGCGCCCGTACAGCCACGGACAACATGGAGCAGAAGAGACTTTACAAGCTCGTGCTCACCGGAGGTGAGTCCTCCTTCTCTCATATTTATCTGTGTATATGTACTTATTTATCCCTCTTGCCTTTTACCTTTTACACCCCTGGATGGGAGGTCGTGTGCTTGTAAACCAAGTGGCTCCGGTGCACGCGATACTCATACCTATACGGCAGATTTAACCTCAAAGGTGCTGCTGGGTTAATACGCACGCCCGTGTCTGTGTGCTGTGTGCTGTGTGCATCAACCGCGAATTCTAAAAGCAGGCGCCGGAAATGCAATAATTTCCTCCTACCTTCTCTCCCGCCTTTAGCGCTATGGGTGTTCTATAGCTGCACTCTCATATTTGGTGCGTGCTAAGTTTGTTGGCCGCGCGCGCGGGAGAAACGGGCTCTCGTCTATCCCCTTTTACTCCCGTCTCTCGTTTTGGAGCCACGTGCTCTCGCGGGCAAGCTTTTTTACTCCTGCGTGCGATGTTTGTTTATTGATCGGATTGTATTTAACGACTACCCTCGAGTAGCTTCGAGCACAGTCGCACACTTTGTTATTAGTTTTTGCAAGCTTCTAAAGAAAATAACATCTTTTTATGAGAATTATAATAATGTTTACAAACATATAAGTACGCACTGGGAAAAATGACTTTATTGTCCATCCTGTATTGCACTAGTCTTCAAAAATTATTAGCCAAGCAGCGTCTATTTTGAATTAAATAACACAACAAATCGATTAGTTTGTTTTGCTAGCTGCCTATATACGTTAGAATTCAAGTTCAAACAGCGAATCCGCCTGCACCGCTGTCCTCACTTGGGAAGTACATAACATCGAAATCAGTACAAAGTGTTTCCCAAAGTGAAAAGCTCTCTCCTGTCATGTACAATCGGGGTGGCACAACTTTTCTTTTCGAAAAAGAAATCATACCGCGCGCTGTCGCCGCTGTTTATTATTAGTCTCAAGGGTACGCGCGCTTGTATTATAGTCGCGCCGACGACGACTATACCATTGTAACTATCTGCGTCGCCGCAACTCTTTTTTTTGCTATACCTCCTTTACTTCGAAATTACGCGACCTTATCTCTTTTCGCTTCATGTGCAAATGTGCGACTTACATATATACTATTGCTCGCGCGCCGATGCAAAGCAGATTGCGCGCGAATCGCGAGATTACAAATGGGCTTTTCCTCGTTCGCTCGTTCAATCCACTTGTCGTTCGTCGGAGGGTTATACACTTATCCTGTCTATGCGCGTACTTTTCTACGGCTGCACGGGTTGTATAGGTGTAGTTTTTACCAACCGTTACTTTTTACGTACAATTATTAAACATTCAGTTTTACAATTATTGGTTTACTGAATCTATAGAAGTTATTCAACAAAGTGTAGCCATGTTAAGTTAGAATTGAATCATAAATCAAAAAGTTACAATATTTTATATATAATAGGTTTTTGTTACATCATTTGAAATCACATCGGACAGCACCACTTTTTTATTATTACTATTGATTCAATCCAAGCTATAGTATTGAATATAACTTTATGAGCTGTATAGTTCTAAAGGCAATTTCAAGCAATATTTATGAGCTACTCGTTGAAGTTGAAATATAAAGCAAAATGTGTCAAACCGGTGTCATACGCTAAAAGCATTGAGCAACAAATAATTTTCTTTTTTTAGTTTCGAGGTTGTATAGTGTTCAATGAATACACATGTTTATGATATATACCATTTAACATTTTAACGAATTTTTTCTTTTTCGGTTAAACTGTAACTTTAAATTCCTATACGCATCTTCGTCCCTTAAAGCGAGATGCTATTAAAGTTTATACTTACGTGAAGCAAGCCGTATCTCACCTCGTGGTCGGCAGCTGCGTGACAAGGCGGGCTATCTCTCGAGAGAAAGAGAGAGTGAGAGAGAGAGAGAGAGAGAGAGAGTGAGCGCGGCAACTCAACATATATTATACCATCAAAGAGCAGAAAGAGAGAAGCATATAGGAACGGAGAGGACGAGACGCGCGACACACAGGGTTGAAATATTGATTTTCATCATCCGCACGCGCCAAGTCTCGAGGGCGCTCTCTCTCGCTCGCAAAAGAGAGAGAGAGAGAGAGAGAGAGCAAAAAGCGCCCCCGCTTATGTGCCTACTGCGCTTTTAAAGAGCCGTTGCAGCCGCGACTACGCGTTTTGTTTGTAGCTGTTGAATCTCCCGGGCGCGGTACTATATAACTACTTGGCAACTATACACCTACGCCTATTATCTAGCGTGGGATACGCAACCTTTAGAGCGATGTGTGGATTCTCGTGGATTAGCTGCGGGCGAGATGCCGGATTTGGCGGGGGGCCGCGGATGCGGGAAGTTTTCGGGATCCGACCTGCGCGCATGCGGTTTACCCTTGTTTTCACGTTGCCAACTTTTAATTGGACTTGCAAAAGTTGAGAATTATGACGCTTTTGTTGGGGATCTGCAGCAAAATGTTGCTGCGGTAGGCTTTCTTTTACTGCGTACAAGTTTCATTAATTCATATTCAGTTTTGAGACCTAAAACAACAATGCAGAAAAACGTTACGAAGGATTTTGGGCTGTTTACGAATTATTTACCTAAAAATTGCAAAGATTCGACAATTTAAAAAAGTAATAAAATATTTAACGTAGAACTTTATATGACAAAGCGTACATTTCTGCCTGTGTTTTATTTAAGGGAACACACTAGAAACCTTTAAAAATTTAAATGTAAAAGGCTGCATTTAAAGTTACTGGCCTGAAAGCTACGTCAAACCGTGATATACATTCTGTGTGTCAAAGAATGACGTAATTGGGATGGAAGAATATTATTTTAAAGCTCTTCTTCCCTTGTCCTCGATCATTTTAAATTTGCAGTTTTACATCTCGACGTGGTATATTGGGCTCCGGAATGACCTCGAAAAAGACCTAAATTTTTAAAAATTACCTTGTCAGAGTAAATTGGTTTTAAATTACTTTTTTAAGGTATACATAAATCATTTCATGTATTGCGGTCTATTTGACAAATACGTTGACTACAACGTAGTTTTTTTTGCACAGATGTATGATGTTTGTTTTCGGAGCTCCTAGTTATAAATATACTACTTCCACTTCTATTCAAACCAGTCGTATTATTTAGACGTATACTTGAAAACTAGTGCATTATACAATATTACTTATTCACGAGAAACGGTGCTAAAAGTTACTTTAAAAAAGCAATTTAATTTTTTTATCTTATTTTTAACAAATTATACAAATTTTTCATCAATAGTGCAATTTTGTACATTTTAGTAAAACATTACTCGTAATTTTCCATTTTTACCATTTAAAAATGTAAAGAAATACAAGAGTCGAAAAAAACATTATTTAATATAAAAAAGCATACTGAGAAGAATATTACTTGAAAAATATTCATCTTGAATCCAGTATTTTATTGTCTAAACATACATTATGAAAATGTCCTTACTAATACGTATCACTTTACATAAAAAGTCACTTGAACTACTTTTTTAAGAGCGCTAATTACATTGAATTTTTTGCACATGTATAAACCCACCGGTGTACACAGATTTGAATCTGTCACTATAGGACTACGTCAATATGATAAAACTTTTTTTACGCACTTCACTTAAATAGACTTTAAACTAACGATAAAAGAGACAAGGAAATTCTTGTCCGATAAGGTACTCTAATTAAGTGCAAACGAAATTCAGCGATAATATGTCCGTCAGTATAATCATTATAACTTCACTCCCCGCGCACGTGGATAAAATGATGGAGCGATTAGCTCGCGACGAAGCATATTATACAACCATATAATATTATACAATCAAGCAAGAAACTAAAGAAGTTTATGGATTAATTCACTTATAACGACCCTCTCATGAATAAATTACAATTTCAATAATGCTCCGCCGCAGACGTCGACAAAGATAAAGAGACAGAGAGTGAGAGACAGAGAGTGAGAGAGAGAGAGAGATATAGAGGATCTGTTTGGGTTGGACGTCGCGAGACTCTTTTCCCTTTGGCGCACCCCACAATGCGATCATAAGCGCTCGCGTGCAATAACGCGTGGCAGCGGCCGCGACCGCCTCATCCCGCGCCGAATAATCGAGCAGCCGCTGCTGCAGCTGTTATTATACAAAACTCTAAAATTAAAGCCCTCGCGCCAAACTTCCGTCAATATACGTCAAATTTAACAGCGCGACGCCACCTGTGCGTGTGTGTATGTATGCAGTCGCCGCTGCACGTCTCACGTGCAAAGATTTCCTTCGAGCAGGTTCTCTTTCTCTCGAGCTTTTAGATGGTAATTGCGACTCTTATGTCGGCGTTTATATTTAAATGCCGTTTGCATTTTTTATTTTTTTCCTTTTAATTACCGCTGTTGTGTTCAAATCTTTATTTTACATTTAAGCAGTAGAGTACGCTGAAATTAAAATGTATTAATGTATTTAAATGTACAATAGCAATATATTTAAATACATTAATACATTTTAAATACGAATATAAACGAATATATAGGGTTATCATTACACCAGAAACAGATCTAGTGTATCCAAAATTTGATATGAAAAGGTCAATGCATTCTAAAACACGAAAAATATGCTTGTTGTCCTTTTCATAAAAATGTCAGTATAATACGAAATGTATTAAAATGTATTATATATAGGACGCATCTGAAATTCTCGTAAAATATATGGTTTAAAACTTCTTAGGCAAAGATTTTTACATTTATAGTGTGTTTTTATTTTTTATTCATAGAGGACATATCAAATTAATTACAATAGTTCTGTAGACGCACAGGATGATTCATACTAAAAGGTTCCGTTTTGGTATATCTTAAGTGTGGTATAAAAGTGCAATGAATTTTGACTTCACGGATATGCCGTGAATCAGAGGTGCTAAACTATTACAGAAATGTTGATTGTATCACATTGTTTACAAATTTATGTTTTACTCGTATAAAAAGCTTTCTTTTTATACAGTAGGATTAAAATAAACTACGATTTTATTTTAATTTTGAAAACAAAAAAGGGGCTTATTACACAATTCAACAATATAATATTTCTGTATAATACAATTTACAATTTAAAAACGTGATTAAACGTGAAAATTTGCCTGTAGGTATTGTTTGTAAAATGAAAAACTGGCTATACTGATTAAACAAAAAAAGAATGTATTTTAAGGCAGGAGCCATCGATTGGGTAGCCTTTCGAACAAGTAAATAACAGCTAGATGCCTACATATATGCAGTCGATTTATTATTTATGAACACATTTCATCATAGGAACCCTATTTCTATCCGCCCTGTTCAATTGCATCGACTAAAGCACGCGATTTGATTATTCAACCTTGCGTTTTACCTCTCGTGACTTTAAAACTAATGACACTTGATATTATAATTATCGTGTCATCGCTATTAATAACAAATAAATGAATTTCTTTAATTCACGAATTCATGCATGTCCTCGTGATAATTATTCCGCGCAGCGGTGATATCGTTTAGATTAAAAATGCATGCAATTTTTTGTACAGACGTTGCAGGGAATCAAATAAAGAGTTTGTGATTAATGTCGCCGCTAAGCATGAAAAAATCGAATCCATATTCTTATAATAAGTTAAATGTCGTAACTTGTTTTATAATATACTGCTCATTATAAATAAAAAAATAATTCGATTGTGCATTAAATAATAAATTAGAATCCAAAGTTTCGTTTATTATAGTGCATACTTCTGCATATACGTTTTCGCATGAACATTTCGGAAATGCAATGAAACAATCAAATAATGTGCAGATAAGCAACAATATCACGTAATGTTGCATACGTAATATCTAAACGTAATCCGCGGAATGTTCTTTTAAGAGAGTCGTGTTTAATTTGCCTTTGTTACTATAAATTTGTCGGTGTGTTTGGTGACAAATTTTAAATTAGCTTTTATCGATTATTTTGCGATTAACAATCGTAAAAGTAGGGGAGACCGGGGCTACTTTGAAAACTTTTTAGTTCTTATAATATTTTTTAAAATCATATTTATGGTCGGTAGTTATCAAGTGGAAGCGTTTGGTTAGCAAAAAAAATGTTTTAGGTACGTATGTTTTTTTAGGTTTGCATTTATTATTGTTTACTGAAATTATTTGAATAAACTTTTTTTACGAAGTTACCCCAACCTTGGGACAACTTCATAAATTACGTGTATTTGATTGAGGAAACTGGATTAAATCACCTTTTACTTGATTCCTATTTCTGATTGTTCGGAAACTTTAACAACCAATATAACTCATTTAAGGTAGTAGGAAAAATAATTTTTTACATAACAAACGGTGCTTACATTGTATAAATATAGTAGGCAAGTGTTTTCATGAAATAGCCCCAACCTACAAGAATTTTTTGGGAATAAATAACTAACCTATATGTTCACTAATCAAGTCACTTGAGGCGTAAAATTTTTTGTTTCAATAAGTTTTAGATATAGTATAATGAGTAACTTGTTTGAATAACTTGACACAACTTTTATACATTGCAGAAAATAATTATAAAGTTACAGAAAATAATTAAAAAATCGTAAGTTCCCGAAAGAAATTTCCTTTGTTGATATATTGACATGTATTCTTCGGTAAAAATGTTCAATTTTAAATTTTAAAATTAGAAATTAGCAAGATCATGTTATACGAATTATATCATTATAGGCTTGTCGCCTTAAAAAAGTATATCATGCACACGTTTTTATTAATTGCAAATATTAACATATATTACAACTGAAAATGTTTGATGCGTTTTTTATTCTCTATAAATACTTTATTATAATACTTTATTTATAGAAAATAATACTCTATAATACTTTATTTATAGAAAATAATACTCTATAATACTTTATTTATAGAAAACAATACTCTATAATACTTTATTTATAGAAAATAAATAGAGAATAAATGGAGAAAAAAATTATTTTTATTGCATGATTGCTTATCACAATTTTTAAATATTGTAAGTTCAATTCGTTTCTTTTTTTACGAAATTCATTTATAATATACTTAAAGAAAACGAACTTTCCAAAAGTATAAAAAAAAAAATGTATAATATGTACAATGTATATAAAGTAAGCTTAACCTCAAAGCAAATACGAAGCTTTCTCTTTGAGAAAGCAAAATAACTTTATAAATATGATAAAAAGTTATGATCATGAGTATGAAAATTATGTGCAATGTTTATTAAAGAATTTTCCTTCATCTAACTAGGGGAGCCATTATAGCTCAAATATCCATTATTTTATTAAAATTTGGTACCCCCGTTTAATATCATAACTACAAGATTGTATGCTAAACAAATGACCGAAAATAGATTAATTTAAGCTTTATTGCATACAAAAATATTAATCTGGTTCAACGATATTAAGGATTAAAAATAGTAATTGAAAATGCATGAAAAATCAACAAATTTACGAGAGTTTAAATTCCTCGAATATTTATACATTGTCAGTAACTTATACACTGAGAGAGAGGATTACTTGTAGCAAATTAATCGTGTACTTGCGAGATCGAAGTATCGTGTACTTGCCGCAAATGTTACATTCATTATCAGTTAAGAACTCGTACTTGAGAAAGTCCACGCAAGTAATAGAAACATGAAAAGTATGAAAGGTTTTTTGACTGTTTTCTAGCTTATAATGATGCTAATTAAACATTGAAATATCAAACAATCTTATGTGTAGACATAATCGTGGATAGGCAAAAAGTTATGCTGACATGTTACGATCAAATAAACATTAAAGTCAACTGGTAACGCGCGAGTCAAGTACTCAGTTTTTAACTATATTACATCCACAAAATTTAACAGTTAAGAAATATTCTTTGCCGCGAGTAACCTCTCAATCTAGATTTATGATACGAGGGTAGTTCAATAAGTCTTTAGAATAAAGTATAAAAACAATTTTTTTTGGGTAAATTTTTTTTTATTTTTCAACATAATCTCCTTGGAGCACTATAGACTTGGTCAATCGCTTTTTAAGTTTTTTTAATCCTTCAGAAAAGTGCGTTTTCGGAAGTTCCTCAAAATAAGCACTTACAGAGGCAATGACGTCTTCGTTGTCCGTAAATCTCTGTCCACCGAGCCATTTTTTCAAGTTTGGAAATAAGAAAAAGTCACTGGGGGCTAAATCTGGTGAATACGGTGGGTGTTCGACCAATTCGAATTTTAGTTCTTCAATTTTAGCCATTGAAACGAAGCATGTGTGAACTCGGGCGTTGTCGTGATGAAAGAGAATTTTTTTCTCGCCAAATGTGGTCGTTTTTTTTTAATTTCTTCTTTCAGCTGCTCTAATAATGATGCATAATACTCACCAGTAATTGTTTTACCCTTTTCCAAGTAGTCAATAAGTATAATTCCACGTGCATCCCAAAAACTGTAGCCATAACCTTACCAGCTGACTTTACGGTCTTTGCCTTCTTTGGAGCTCGTTCGCCTGTGGAAATCCACTGTTTGGATTGTTCCTTTGTCTCAGGAGTGTAGTGGTGTATCCATGTTTCATCCACAGTCACAAATCGACGAAAAAATTCCTCAGGATTCCGACTTATGCGCGCCAAAAGAGCCTCAGAGGCGACCACTCTATTGCGTTTATTCTCAGCTGAGAGCAAACGCGGCACCCATCTTGCCGATAGCTTTTTCATGCCTAATTTTTCATGTAGAATTGAAACAACTGCACCTATAGATATCCTTGTGGCCTCAGCTAACTCACGCACTTTTAATCTTCTATCCTTCAACACCATATCGTGGATTTTATTGATGATTTCGGGAGTAGTTGCTTCTACGGGCCTTCCTGAACGTGGTTCGTCACTTATTGATGTACGACCACGCTTAAATTCATTTACCCAGTTATAAACCGTTGCTAAGGCAGGGGCAGATGTGCCATGAACTGAGTCCAATTCATTTTTTATCTCATATGGAGTTAAACCCTTTAAATGAAAATGTTTAATTACCGCTCTGAACTCGTTTTTTTCCATTTTTCTTAACGAGCAATTTTTTTTTTTTCAATTGGTTATAAAAACACGTAAACTCAGAAGATGTGGACTGTGACTGCACCATATATCTAGTCGGGAGTGGTGCTGACTGAAAACAGATGATTTGGAGCGATTCGCGCGCCATCTGTTGGTCATTCTAAAGACTTATTGAACTACCCTCGTATGAAGTGGAGGTATCATATTTCACTAAAATGGTATTATACAAGTGCTTACAAGTACAAGAAAATATTTTACGGTAGTAATTTACTGTACTTACCAATTCCACGTGTTTAGCAGAAGACACTAATTTTACACGTCATACTACATAGTATAATACGTAAGGAATGCCGGAATTTCGTCGTATACTGGGCAAATTCGTAGAAGTCAAATAGCTTAGTAAAACGTATTTTTTATTTTCTTGTATAGTACATTGAAATTGCCATCAAAATTGAACATATTTATCGAAGTATACCGGTCAGTATATTCAAGTAAAACATTTTATTTTACACTTTTCGATTTTTTAATGAATTTCTGCAACTTTTGAATTATTCCGACAAATTAATTGCTTATTCAAAAGTTTTTTTTTTCTATAAAATGTATCAAAGCAAAGATTTTGACGCTTCAAGAGCCTTGATTGCAGTAAACAGATACGTTAATTATCTGTTCTTAAACAATTCTTGCAAGCTGAGGCTCCTTCGCATAAATAATGCTACAACTATTTTTATACAATGTGTATATATAGCTTTTAACGTAGAAAATACTTTTTATACTACCTAAATGAGTTACAATAATGGTTAAAATAGCTGGAGAAAATTAGAAATTGTATGTGAGTAACAAATGATGTACTCCAGTTTCTCCATTTAAATATATGTAATTTACGAAGTTGCCCCAAGGTTAAGGTAATTTTATAAGAAAGTTTCTTTTACATGAATTAAATAAAACTTTAATAAACCCAAGCACAGACCTAACATATATTTGTTAGCTAGTCGAAGCTTTAAACTTGATAACCACTTATCTTAGAAATGATTTTCGAAAATATTATAAAAACTAGAAAGTTAAAAAAAGAGCTTACGAATTTGTTTTTATTTTATCAACAAAAATCCCAGAAGCGTTACATCATAATATACACGTGAAAAATACAGATAAAGTATCTCAAGCTCATTATAAAAAAATGACTCAAAGTTGACAAAAGATAGGTTCCCTTGTAATGTTTTTTTGTACGTTTCCAATCTAAAACGGTAATTTCCGCCGAGAAAGCCCGACTCAGCTGGCCGCGCTCGCTCATTCGTTAACGAGTCTCAAAAAGAATGTGATGCAATGTCGTCGCGTTGCGCTCGTCGAGAGGGCGGAAAAGTCTCATCTCCTCGCAGTCGCCTTTGCATTTACTTCTGCGTGTTTATCCAATTGGCGCGGCTATCTTTGAACCTTTTCATTATGAAGTGTGCGCTACACAGGTACACGCGCCGGAATCAAACCGCGTCGTCATCTCGAAGTCGGCGCATTATCACGAAATTCTAAATTTAATGCTCGCTCCCTCTTATCTTTTACGAGAGCTTATCGTTACACCTGGTGATTGTCATTGACTTCCTTAAATCAATCTTGAAATATGATTCGTTACACGCACTCGATATTTTCCGTTATTACTGGAATTCCCGTCCTTTATAATTTACTTTTGTTTATGTTTATGTAAATATAATATGTTTGAATCTACTTCGATGTGATATTTTTTAATCTACTTCGATAGTCGCAAATATAAGGATTGAGAAGAATTTTAGCATTGTTACTCACATATTGTATAAGCATGGTGTCCAGGTGTCGTGGATTCTTAAACTCTATGACTTTCCATGACTTTTCGAAAAAAAATTCCCTGATTTTTCCATGATTTTAAAGTTTTTCTAGAATACACTGGCACAGTAATTTATAAAAGACAAAAGGAAGTTGTAAATAAATAACTTCCTTTTGTCCTTTATAAATTACTGTGTCAGTGTATTCTAGAAAAACTTTCAAATCATGGAAAAATCAGGGGATTTCTTTTAAGCTCTAATCAGAAATTTTCAATTTATACTACCTAAATCTTTAAATAATAAAATAATTGTTCAAATAGTAACAAATTTATAAGGCAGACACTTAACTTAGAAAAAGCTTATTCGCATTTATAAATATTTACCTAAATAATGAAATGGTAAAATATTGTGTTCGTTGAATATTAATCAAATGCTTCTATCTGTTGAGTATATGTAGTTGGGTTTGCAGTTTATGATTAATTATTATCTAAATATTTTATCTGGTAAAGAAATTGCTGTCTCGACCATAGCTGGGTTGTTAGTTAATGACTTTATTATTTAAAAATTAATTATTAATGGAAACGTAATTGTCAGGAAGGGTGTTCTATGTTTTGGAAGGTGTTCACTGGTATCGTAGAGCAGGGGTGTCTGGCCATCTGGGTGACTTGAACCACTATTCCAAAATATCAATTTCTGTCAGATCTATTAAGTGCTGTGTACTATTTTGCCAACTATTAACTGGTGCGAATGTTTATAAAAGCAGTTTGCAGAGT
The DNA here is from genome assembly GCA_949152435.1 of Gastracanthus pulcherrimus. Taxonomy (NCBI): domain Eukaryota; kingdom Metazoa; phylum Arthropoda; class Insecta; order Hymenoptera; family Pteromalidae; genus Gastracanthus; species Gastracanthus pulcherrimus. Next base: position 139,880,753 of record OX424574.1, on the reverse strand, counting down.
TGATTGAAATTGATTATAGTATAGTGGCCCAAGACACGCTGCTGGCAAAAGACACTCCAAATGTGTTATTTTAATAAATGAAAAAATTTACGTGAACTTTTAATCAAAACACTACAAGCTTTCAAAGTACCAAAATCCACCTCCGAAAATCAGTTCCCGCATGTGCGATACTCTTTATGAGTTTACGCGGAAAAGAAGGTTTGGGAAATCTCTAAACCAATACTATAAATACAATACTGTCAATATTACAGGAATTTCCGTAGATACAAAATATTATTTTTTTTTTAATTTCTTGAATGTAATAATTTAAAATAGTGGAATATATAGAAAAAATAAAAATCCTGTCTACATTTTTTTAGACAATTTTAGCAGGTATTTATTTAGACTTAAATTTGTTAAAGCTCGTTTTTTCAGATCGAGGTAGAAACCTCTAAATGGCGTCAAAAGGCATTTTTCGAAAGAAAAATATGTTTATTCTTTATTTTCTACCCTTTAAAAGGATTACAAGAAAAAGACTAAAAGGATTAGATGCTTCTATTTGATTTTAGCATGTTTTAGAACATTTTAGCAAGTTTCAGCAAGTGCTCTAATCTAATCATTTTATTCTATTATATTCATCTTCTTGTAATCCCTTTAAAAGGTAGAAAATAAAAAATAAACATATTTTTCTTTCAAGAAATGCTTTTCAGCGTCATTTAGAGGTTTCTACCTCGAACTAAAAAACTATTTTTGCAACTTTAGGTCTAAATAAATACCTGCTAAAATTGTCTAAAAAAAGAAAACAGGATTTTTATTCTTTCGATATATCCACTATTTTAAGTTATTACATTCAAAAAATTTAAAAAAATGTATATTTTCAACCACCCTAGTAATCCGTGCATCTAGTCTTTGAATGAAAGACTGATGTAAATATTTGCAATAGGTTAGATAAAAGCAAACCAAACCCAGTATTTAAAACCTTGTTATAGGTTTATATTTGTGACTCTGGTGTACTTACAAGAAGGGAGCACGGAGATTTGGTCACGGATTTTGATGAAACTTTATGGATCGTTTTCTGATACTTAAAAATAAAGCTCTATACTTGTGGTTTTATCCAATGGGCATTTGTCCGTTAGATACGGCGAATTTCATTAATGTTAATAATATATCTATATACATCTGATTTATAGCATTGCCCATATGAGTAATGCTAATGTTTGTTAGCTCTATCTCAGATTTGAAGACTCATTGGATAAAACTACGGGTGCTGTGCTTCATTTTTAGGTTCCATTAGTCGATTCCCAAAGGTTCATCAAAATCCGAGACCCGGACTTCGTGGTCTCCCCTTATTAGATTTATGGTATATTATTTTATAACTGAAACATTTTTTAAATAAGAAATTACTAACCCTGAGGCATTTGGGTTAATGATTTGTGATATTGTATGATTATCTAAGGTACGAAATTTCTTATTTGATTATATTTTGTTTCTCAAATAATTTATAATTTATAATTTTTTGAATATTTAATTATTCCATGTCTTTAAAAAAAATTCTCTAACTTTCTCTGACTTTTCCATGACTGAAAAAATTCCATGACTATCCCTGTCTTTCCAGGTCTCCATGACCGCTGGACACCCTGATAACGCAATTTTCAGTATTTCAAAGTATAAATAGAAACCAAAGTATCCTTTTTGTTATGAAAAATATTCTCAACTGCGCATAATACAATATGTAACTTTACATTGCTTCACCATTTTGTAGATAATTATAAGTACTTAGCTGTGCGAAAAAAAAAGTTTTTTATTTTTTAATGCCGATGTTAAAAAATGTGTAAACATTGTTTTATTATTTATAATAATTATACTAGGAATAACATGAATTGTAAACTTTAAATATTATATTATATACTTGAAGTGCGTGAATGCTCTTGAATATTATTAATTCGTAATATATACGATTTAAGATGTTGACTACAAAAAAAATTATAGTATTGGCATGCATTTACCTACAATTATTTAATTTTATTTTTAAATATTTAAAAAATCGATTTGAAAATCTGTGGCATCCCGGAATAATCACTTGAGTTCAATTGTCATGTTTTCGAAATATTGAGGTATTAATTTTTAAATTACCATTTAAACCTATGCAAAAGAAAAGTATACATTATGAAGAAATGATAGTATTAGATGAACTTTGACGACTTTTGACTTTTTATCTGAAAGTACACCAATACGTATATACCAAAATCACTAAAAACTCAATTTTCAAAAAATGGACTTAAGTGGTTACTCAGGGAAACAACAGAAATATACTAAGTTTACTGAAAAAAATCTTTGATTGCAATTTAATAACGTAAATTTATGCGTAATACTTTTGGAAATCAAGTCATATATTACTTATTGTATTATCTATTTTTAATATCTCACTTATTTTTACAAAACAAATGAATGTTGTACAATATCACAAACATTTGGCAATGCAATTTCAGACGTTCAAAGTTTAAGATGAAGAAATTGCATCTTTTCGAAATAGAGATTTCAGTATTTTTCATTGATCAATTCAACATTAATCTTAATTGGCATTTTACTAATCACTTGTTTACGTGCACGACCTCTTCCTTATTTTAAACTAAAATAAAATTATTATCAATTTGATTAAAATTGATTATTCTTATTGATTAATAATTTTTTCTGCTTTGTTTTTCAGGACCATGCGGAGGCAAAACCACTGGACAGACTCGATTGTGCACGTTTTTTGAGAACATGGGATGGAAGGTGGGCATATTTTTTCGACTTGACACTATTCACGTAGAGTTTTTATTTCGCGTTCTTACTGAACATTAGCACAGTAACTTTACATTTCTTGAAATTAACAAAAAGATAATTATTGATGCAAGTATTCAATGTAGACTTTTTCTGCAATTTTGATGCTTTTTATATAAAAGAGAAATAATTTTAAATCAGTCATCTTTTTTGAATTAAGTTCCGTTTTTTCTTCTGTCTTCTACCGCCAATTCTGTCAACGACAAACCCTCTGGATTTTGAAACAAAAAATACTCATCTCACACTTTTCTTGAACGAAAAAAGTTTGTTCACTTTTCCATTGATTAGATGACTCATTTGATTTATTGAGCGGGTTCAAAGCAATCGCATAAACCAATAAATGAGGCGTATGTACCTGTGATATTTTTAAAAGCATAGTTATTAAACATAAGAAAACTTGTTGATTAATACATAATGATAAATAGAAGAACTGGACAGGAAATGTGAGACATCATGAGTGCTGAATTGCTATACGAGAAAATTGAAAAAGTAATTTATTTTTTAGTGCAAAACATTTTTTTGTTATGTTAAGTTCAGCCAACGAAAACTAAATTATACAATTTAAATTGAGTATAGCAGACTTCTCTTTTAATGTTCTTCACTGTCTCATAATATTTTAACAATATTATTACAATTTAATATTCTTAAAGTGCTTATTATATAAAAAAAATTCCTGTTTAAAAAAATTATTTTAACTTTAAAATTTGTTTAGCTTTGATTTAAGCATTTTTAGTTATGTATCTCTGCATATTTTTTAAAATAATATATTTTCTTTCAAATATTGGTTAACATTGTACTTCTAATAATGTACGTGTTATCATTTCATATTATGAATTATAAAGCACAGTATTTATCTCAGGCTATTAATGGTGTTATGTATTACACGAAATTACTTGTTTAATCAATTAAGAATTCTTTATATCCCATTGGTTCTTATTTTTAAAATCGTCCAAACATTGACATCTTGGTCGATGTCTCCAAACATAAATAAAGCTCAATAAGTAAATCATAGAACATCCGAACAATAAAGATTAAAAATAAGAACAACCTTGTTTTCAGTAAATATTTAACTGAATTACGTGCTTTTTTCGATCGAGAGCGCGAGTTTGCAACCCAGTTGTCCGGGCTTACGTACTCGATGGAAACCTGTCGTGAAAATTCCGCGGTGACGTAATGCGATGCACTTTAGGAAATTCTCTTGTCCTTGCTGAGGTATACGCGTAAGTTTCCGCTTCTCCCCTGCTCTATTCCATGCGCCAATCTCCACGCACGTCTCGATAAACATAACCGGGGGGTGTCTGCAAGAGATGCGCGACAATTGTGCAAATTCCAGATCAGGTATTGATAAGTACACGAGAGAGGAAGTTTACTCGAGATACTCAAGTGAATCGACCTCGTTCGCGGTATACTTAGAAGAAATTCCGTTTGTTTTCGCTGTACATTGTACATGCGTTTGTTTTAATGTTGACGCCGTCGTCGGCTCGGTTTTTCTGTTACAGCCGCTGTTGATAACGCAATTTCATTAATTGATTCAAATAAAATATTTATACCCTCTTGATATCAACTTTTCCACGGGATTTAATGAGTTTATAGACTGTTTTGTTTGTAATCGGTTATTTGCTCTTTACACCAGGTGGAACATTTTTAGAAATGTGTGTAACTTGATATCGACGTCCTTTACGAAGACTAGCACATTTCTAAAATTATAAAAGACTTTTTAAATCTTCTGATTAATACTAACACTTCCTTTAATCCTCTAGGAATATTATAGTTTTTATCTAAAATTTTGAAAATTGCTAATTTTTGAAGAAGATTCTTAACGAAAACTAGTATTTTTTGAGAAATCTGAAATGTGCTAGTCATCCTAACGAACATCGATATGAGCTGTTGAATAAATTACATCCTGTTCATTGGGATGAATTCTTTAAGAGTCGTAGGAATTCCCAATAACAATTATTTTTTTTTATTTTACTACACCAATGACAGAATCCTGCAGAAATTTATGAAAAGCTCGTGAGCTACATTGGTAAAAAATAGCTTTAATTTCAGTGTACTCGTCGTGGTCGTTAATTACGAAAATTTTTCATCGTTCCGTTTCACATCTTCCTTGCAACAAAAGAAAAATAAATTTTTATTAGTCATTAAGCGCGCATTCACGCGGTTCAAGGCATTTCGGACGTGCGACGTGCACTCGAGAATTCGCGTAAACTCCTAACCTCTTTTAATTATATTCAATTGCACTCAACTCTGCCCAGTATGTTTTAATAAGAGGTTTTGAAGCGTAAGCTAGCCGGTTATTATACCTTCGTAATTTCCATTGCTCTTTATATGCGCGTAATTCGCTCAACACTGTTTCGTAAAATATCTTTTCGCTGCTCTATATGTCGGATATGCTATTAAAAATGTGAACCGACGAAAGAATACGGTCGTAAAATGTGAAAATACTCGATTAATTAATACGTATTTAAAAAAAGAGTCTTAAATGTGCCTAAATAGTATTTTATATAGTAGTTGTTTATTCGTTATATGCTATTTATATATTGATTATATGCAACTAATGTTTTGCTATAAGTTTTTTTTTATATGTTTTACATGTCTATATTTATTATATGAATAACTGAAACATTTTTTTTTTAATTTCTTTAAAAAATATACAATTAACTCCCTGTACATGCGCAAGTCTTATTGGTTTATGCTTCATGAGCGTTCGACACTGTTTCGATGCTGTCGTCGAAAAGAGTGTCGACGATTATGGTTTTCTTGCCTTTCTGGTCAAGAAACCTGAGAAAAAAAGTGGAAAAAACATATTGGTTTTGGGGTTGTCACCTTCGTTGTGGATTCGATAGAGTGGTGGTTGTCTTCTTTTTCAGGTGTTCCGTGTCCCCGAGACAGCGACCGTGCTGCTCAGGTATGCCACAATTACACGCTAACCAACTTCGCATTTTTACAAATTGGGAAAAAGGATTGTCCCACCCACGCATATATTATTTTAGACTAATTTTCATTTAAAAATAGAGTTCAAACTTTGCGATAATTCTTTCTCAAATCAAACGTTGCAACGTCAAATATAAATTTAAATTTCTTTTTGATTGCGATATATTCCTTTAATGAATGCAATCAAATAATCACTGAATTCATAAAACATTTCAAAATTTTGTATGCAAAGTTTTTAATAAATTTTCTAAAATACTGTAATATCACGTAGGTTGATCAAAATAAAATTTTTTCCGTGAAATACGGGATTCAGTTATAACTAATTCAAGAATGTTTCATTAATAATATTCATACCAATTTCTAAAAGTTTTGTTACTATTTTATGCTCATTAAAGTCTATAAAACTGTATTTATTAAATAAATGTATTCAACTATCTACTTAAACTCACGATATAGCTGGCATGTGATTCATAGTAAATATATAATTTATTAATAAACATTTTGCAATTCTCAAATATTATATTCTTATTCTTAATAGAAAAACTCGATTCAAAATAAAAAATCTTTTTTAAATAGTATCTTTATAATTGAATTGCATAACCATTTATATATTAAAATTAAAATTCAAACTATAATATTTTTGTAATGAAATTAAATTTACTTTCGCGTTTTCAGCAATATTAATTGTATTGAGCAATTTTATAAAGGTTGAAATCAAGGTTAGGGACACAGATTTATTAGGCCACAATTTCATCCTCCGTCTGCTTTTTTCAATTTCAGTGGCGGCATCAAATTTACAGACCTGAATGCAGAACAGGGTGAGTTTATTTTTTCTAAGATTATTTAAGTAACTTTTAGACTAAATATATAACTTGAAAAAATTCATGTTCATTTTACATTCAGATTTCGTGATCGTGATATAAATTTACTGTCTTTTACATTAAAATTTTCGTTATCAATGTATTAACACTTTTTGTTAACAGTTTAGAATTAATTAAAAAATAAAATCGCAGCATAAAATTGCGAAAGTTATAACCTCTCTATTAAAATTTACTTCGTAGTTTTAAACGAACATGAGATTTTTTAATATATTTCATATTACAAATGTATGTTATATGAAACATACTTACGATTATTTTCTTTTCTAGACAATAGGTTTTCGTATGTTATCAGTTAGAATCTTGTCAAGTAACAAGGATTTATGACATAAATATAAAAAGAAAATATAGTTTTAAATCAATTCTAATAATATTGAAAAAAATTTGTATTAATAAAGTACTTGTGTAAGTAAGCGTGTGACAGGATTTCCGGTGTTATGGTACTATTACAGTTGTTTGCGAATTTCGATGCTTACAAGTTCCGAGGTTTGCAATGAAAAGACAGAGAAATGATGCAAAGCCCCTCATACAAAATGAAAAATGGCTACTTGCCAAACAAGTTGGCCAGTTGCTCTTTTTCATTCTTTTCGTTCTTAAGTATACCCGATATAAAGCTTATAGAAAAATAAGTTTCCCCAAAAAACGTTTATTTTATTAAAAATTATAACCGTCACTTATGCGGTTCGAGTGTCTGTTTTGTTTACATACGTCATAAATTATCTGAACGATGACGATCAGAAATAAACGCAAATCTAAATTAGTTCCTGTGTAAGTTTAAAAACACTTAAATTTAAAGTTTTGTTATTTTATGTTAACATTTTTATGTATACATTTATAAGCAATTTATTAGAATTATAAAAATAAAATTACTAATACACTTTTAATATCATACTTTTAATAATACTATTAAAAACTAAAAATAAACAAAAAATATATTTTTTCTTAAATAAAAAATAAATATTTGCCACTTTTCAGTATCTGTACACTATAAATCTTGAATAAGTGAAAATCGTTTACAATAAGTGAATATTTATTTGTATTGAAAGTGATTAACATTTATTTAAGGTTTAGAGATTTAAAAATAAAACGGTCTGTATTTTTTATTAAAACATTGTTGAATAAGCCAAGAAATGCTCATATTCAATTATTAGTTATTGAAACAACGTCAAAGTCACTTTTTTTTAACTTTTTTCGAACGTTCACCCGATTACGTAAAGCGCACTCACAGTCCGAGAAAAATGTCGACCTTGAATGCAGTATACATTGTAACACGCAGCAGGTTTCCGATACGATGGACACTTCGACTCTATTGGCTTCCTTTTTTACTGTGTGAATGATATACATACGATAAGGCGTACTGCTTTTTAATAAGCTAGATTATAAGGCGTCATAAACGAGTGTTACATCATTACTAGCATTTCAAAGTTTATGTTTCTGTAATATACTATGTTATGCTAGGCATAATTTGTCCAGTATTAAATGATCATTGAAATTTAATCTCTTTTTTCACACATTATATTACAAAGGTAAAGAATCATAATGTAAACAAATGGTAGAATTTTGTATCTATAACGAAGCAATTCTAACTATTTGAATCTTAATCGAACAATGAAGAATTCAATTAGCGAAGCAAATAAAAAGGTGTGGGTCTAAATTTGCAAAAAAATTGGAAATGGAAGTTACACTCGAAACGGAATTTGTACCTTTTTTGGCGAATCGGCTTCATATACGTGGTCAATAAGTAAATCAGCTCGAATGTTCGAGATTCCATTATTGCAACAAAAAATAAGAAGCCTGGTCGAGGATGCGTTTCTCGAAGTGCTTTTAAGGCTTATGTATATAATTAACTTTAGCTTGAAAGTAAACTCTTGTGGTTTGGAAAATGGACTTTCAATGAAAATGGATAGTCCATGTTTACAGGGCGCTGGCTTTTAGCCATCGAAAAAGCACGTTTTATCACTCAGTCGTTAGATTCACGGCCTTAACCCACAACTTTAATATGGCTCCTTCTCTTAGGTACTAAGCTTTAAGAACTTCAAAAATAGCATGGCCCAATTGTCTAGGCAATTCGACAAAATGTCATCAAATTATGAGTCGTTTTTTTATTTATTTGGTTTCAATGTGGAATTAAACTTATCTAAGTTTTGTATACGAAATAATGCCTACTTTGTATAGGGCACCTATAGACCATTATTATGACTCTGCACAAAACCATTTTTCTTTTCTATGTAAAATGATTTAAAATTTCACAATTTAAATTCCATTTCCTGAATTCTGTATTCATTTTTTAATTGATTTTAAAATTGGAATGAAGTTTGTGAAGTGTTTTTTGAAGTATAGAGTATGAAGAATAAGTTTTACTTTGGCAATTTATCGTACTGAATTTATTTCTTATAGCGAAATTTTGAGATATCATAAACATACTTAATGGAAGAAGGCCAGTTGAATTTTCACTTCTAATGAATAGCTATTTGTTTCTTTGATATGCATTTAAATACTTCAAAATTATTAATGAACCTTGAGAATTTATTATTCACATAGCTAAACCTCTTTGGTTTTTGGCTATTTCTAGAATTAGAAAAGCTAAATAATTTTCAAAATCTTACGTGTTAGTTCCTTAAAGTGTTGAAATTTTGAACAGTGAAATAAAAATAGATGACATTTAGTCTCGGAAACTGAACGTAAAAATATATTCGAAGCTGTTGCGTAAAGTTTGACAGAATGGACAAGCCACAAAATGTGGGAATTCAAAGAGTTGTACAGTAACGTGCAAACTTAAGCAAAGATTTAAAATTTTAAAAATATAATTTATAATAGTTAAAGTTTATAAATAATCTGTCAATAAAATGATCGAGTGTACATTGTAAGGTGTAATATCGCGTTTTCTAAAATCTAATGAGTGAGTGTCACAGCTCAGTCATACACGCTAGAGATGCCATTTAGTAAACCGGGAGCCTTAATATTCCGCGCATTGATGAATTAAGAAGCGTAATTTACGGCTTTTTGCTGTCATGCAATTAACTGTTTATCCACCCTGTTATTTGTTTTATTGGCGGTCGTCCCGACGTAAATCACTCCTTGCTGAGTCGTATGACAATGAATAACATTTGAGAGCATTCCTTCTTACAATCGTGACGCAAGTGTTGTAAATTTGCGCAATAAATTGTTGGACCCTTTCCAATGGGATAGTGTCGGTGCGCGAAAGGGAGCGCATTGGCATTGTTGTCAAGATCGTTACGGGAAAACCGCTAATTGACCGTGTAATGCATTGATAATTATCTTCTTGAGCGCCTTTTTTGTTTCATCCTAGAGCATCGCGCTCGCAATATGTATGTTCCGAGAAATTACCCAGTTCCTTAATGAAGCTTGATTGCTACTTAAAATAATATTAATGTCAAGCTTCATTTGATTATTTACTTATATTCAGTTGTTTATACTGGCAGTTATGGATGGAAGACGTTCCGAGACACTTAAACTTTAAACATAAGTAAACATTTTTTAAACTATAATCATCGTTCATTATAGAGTATTCTAATCCTGCTTGTAATAATGTACAGCGTTCATATTAAATAAAATCAATTATAATTTCTTTAACATCAATTTTTTTTAATAAAATAATATTGTATACAAAATAAACAATTTCGCAAATAAATGCCGCAATTTTTAACGAGTGGTTTGATAAAAAAGTTTTCTATCGAACAAACTACGGAAGAGTCTGAGTCATCGCGAAATCCAGAATCTTCTACTGTTGTTTGACAATTATTCTTCTTAAAAAGATCTCAATTTGAATTAAGAATTTTATAGGCACAAGGACAAATTTTCTTAAATTCTGCCGGGTTATTCAGGTTAAGATAAAAGTAAATTACGAAAATTAAAAAAGTGCATAGTTTATTATTACCACCAGTATATTCCGGTTTACGGCAGCTACGTTCCTTACATCCTAAATTAGACTTGAAAAAAAATGAAAGCGCACTTCTTAATAAAAACTTCTTATTCCAGCAAAGCCCTATGCATGAGATGAAATATTATTTTCTGTATTACCTTCTTTTATAATTTAAAACAATTTTCAAATTAAACCACTAAGGAATTCCAATAGTAAATGTTTATAGGAAAAAGCTTGCAGTCTTTTTTGAAAAATAATTCTCAGTCTAAGTATTTATATTTCACTGGCCAGATTAATAAATAAACTACTCAATTCTGTATGTTAAATGTTCGTCGCGCCAGGCAGACTACTTCATCTTCGTCAGGCGGTCTCTTGCAACCGTAAAACGCAGACTTGAAAGTTATTTCTCTTCCTCGCTGCAGGGAAATTCATTGCCACGTTATCTCCGAGTCCGCGTGCGCATATGCAGCAATCTCCTTGAGAAAGAGGACGTACCAGGTAGTCCACACACGCGGCGAAGTTTCCAATTGTATCGACTCCACCCTGCGTGAGACCGAGTTAAAACGCGCGTTCCTATAGCTACGCCGGCATCCCGCACGCTGTGCGACCCTCGCCGCGGACTTTACGACCGGAAGGAATACCGAGAGTCTCTTTGCGACGAGTCAAGGTCGAATCGATAGCCCAGCTGATGCAGGAACAGCAGCGGAGCGCAACGAGGCGCGCTTACCCAGTCAATGCCGCGAACCCGGAAATTTTATGCTGCCCAGGCAGTTGGAAGCTACGGAAAGCCTTACGCCCGAGAGGGCAATGATGTACGGGTTTCTTTATTTATTTAAAGTTTGCGCTGGAATTGTATATCGTCGGAGTCGCTTTTGCGTTAAGCAGTGCTTTCATTGTGTAATGTTAATGTGAAATATTAATTTCTTTGCGTTAAACTGTTGGGCATCGATGCACTTAAAATCGACTTCTTAAGAGGTGGCCGTATCTACTATCCTTGTCTAATTACATTTTTGCTATTTATTTAAATAGTAGTTTGTTAATTGAAAAACTTAGAGTCGTCCCCAATTCTTCGTAAAATGAGGAATATTTTGAGACCTAAAGAAATATTTAACATTATTTCTTTTCGGAGAATATTTTGAAACGCGAAAATTCAGGTTAGGTTTTGCGTTTCGAACTATTCTCGAAAAGGAAATAATGTTAGGTACTCGTTTAGGTCTCAAAATATTCCTTATTTTAAGAAGAATTTGGGACGACTCTTAGTTTTTCAATTGGCAAACTACTATTTGAGTAATTAGCAAAATTGTGAGTAGACAAGAACAGTAAATACTGCTTCCTCTTAAAGGCAATGCCATTGGTATCCATAATAATACAAGCTTTGTGATCGAATATCGTTGACTTGATAACAAAAGAAATATCAATTTAAAAAAAAAAATGGCCCTCGCAACTCAAGGACAAGTAGTGAAAATTACCCTAAAAGATACTTCAATTTTTGCGTACTTTCTTATAGTGGGGTACTGCTTACCACTTTCTCTTGGGTTGAGGGGGTCGATTTGTTTTAAAAATTCATATCTTTGTGATCTAAATAACTATCGGTTATTAGCGGACATTATTATTTTAAGGTAGACACCCTGATGTACTATATTTCTTCATCAAGAATTTAAAAAATTTTGGTGCTACGAAGTTGTACGCGTACCAACTTCTTGCACAATGAAGTTGGACACATTTAAGCTTCTATCTCGTGCAAATACATGTGAAATATAAAATGCACCTGTGTACAACTTCATATGTCGAAATTAAAAAACCACTGCCAATTCATTGGCAGTTAGCTTCCTCAAACTAAATTAATTGTTCCAATATGAAATTCTTTGTTCTAATAAATGAATTTTAAATTACTATATCTCTATCTAAAATTTGCGATTGTAAAAGATATGTAATTTTATGCTCTATGTAATGTATTTACACTAAATTGATCATAATATTTCTAACATACCAAAAAACTCGAAAAACTAAAATTAGGAAATCCAAAAATCGAAAAAATGGTATAAAAAACGAGTCGATGAATCTTTAAATTTCTTTTTAATTTCAAATCGTCATTAAAAACAAAAATAGCCCTTTTTATTAAAAAATAACCGTGCCATTCTCGAAATATACTCGAGCATAAAAAAAAATAATAATAACACATAACCTCAAATATCTCAAAATATAAAGGTCGTTGTGATATATGCTTAGAACTCGTTGAAGAGATACTGAAGAGCTACCGCTTTGGAAAGTTTCAGATCAAATGCTGCCGATTTATTCCATAATTCGCTATTGAATAAAAATCAATTTTTTTTACAAAAAGATTTTTCTTTCTTCAAAAGAGAAAGATAAAGCCTAAAAAAATTTACAGAATATTCTTTTCCATATTACTAATCATCTCAATTTGTTGGCAATAAATGATGATTTCGTAAATAATAAAACAAGGGAAATAGCTTATTCAAAATTTCGGGTGGGAAAAGATAGATATCAAGAAACCGAAAAAACTAAAACTCAATAATCGAAAAACCGTTCAAAATCAAAAGAAAATTTTTTTTGCGTCGCCTTCTTTAATGAGAAACAAAATAATTGAACCCTGAAACATTAATTTTCGCCGTGTATATTCAGAGTAAAGTTGATCCACATCCATACATACACATGCGCGCGCACACACACACACGCACGCACGCACGCATGCACACATACACACATCCATACAGACACTTTCTAAAAATAGTGTACTCGTATTTTGATTCCCAGTATCTCAAAACATGTTTCTAACATGTTTCTAGCAAAACTTTTTTCTTACCATCACAACCCTGGTAGAACTGTTGGGCATAAAATGATCATAATATGCTGAATTTTATGCTAGATGATCATTTTATGCTGCATATTATGCTAATAAATCCCACTACCTGGCGACATAATTATGACCATAAAATGCTGTAGATTATGCTCAATGGTATACCCAATAACCATTCTTGTAACTCTTCTATCTCTCTAAATTCTTCATTTTGAAGCATAAAATATTCTTCCCTACATGTACTGTCACTGCTTGAATTATTATCATTTTTATTAAAAAATTTATTAAACTCATTATCACTATTATCGTCATTTGAAATAAGTATTGGAGTCAGAAATCTGCAAATCATCTAAATTATTATCGTCACTTAAACTGCTATTTATTGGAACATTTCTCGAATCTTGAAATTCACTACACTCCTGAACAAGTTTATCTAATTTTTGACGCTTCACTTTTTTCGAATAAACTTTTTTTCGATTTTGCTCCATTATAAATCAAAAATAAAACTAACCTAGCATAAAGATATAAAGCAGAAGTAGGCAACGGTCGCAACTATACGCAATTACGCGCCCACCAGTGACAGAGCATGAGAGAGAGAGAGAGAGAGAGAGAGAGAGATATACACGCACACAGACAGAGTTTTGCCCGGAAAACGCCGTATTCAACTTCACAGAAACGCAATTGTATTTTCTAATTCTTTTTAACATTATTTAAATATTATTATCAATTTACTAAATTAATGTAGACGTAAAATAGATTAATAATTTATTTTTAGGCATAGTAAGGTTATGTTGTCGATGTTTGTCAATCGTTCAGCATAATATGCTTATAATTATGCTTAATTTTCTGCTTATAATTATTCTTAAAATTATGGTCATAATTATAACCATTCATCATAACTTATACTCAATTTTCTTCCGGGGAAAGCTGTCTCTATGATGAAGCAAAAATTCTTGAAAGAATCCATTTAATTAATTGAGTTTATATAATTATTTATTATAATTAAGTGACGACATGCGATAACAATGGTAATGAATTTGCAATAAACAAATCTTTACTTTCCACATCTACCACACTGAGAAAAATGGTACAAGTACAAGGCTTTTAAACACAAGAGGTACTAAAGAAAATCTGTTTGGCCGAATCTACTAACCGCAAGTAGATTTTTACTTGATTCTATGTTTGAAAACACTATTTTAATTTGACAAGCAAAACTTGTAGCGGATTTCTACTCAGGGCAAGTAGATTTCTTGTTGCAGTAAAAGGATATTTTTTAGAAGTAAGAAGATTTTATGTTTGAATGAAGAATACGATACTTTAGAGGGAAGTTCGCGCATACTTACGTTAAGCAGATTTAGGCTTACTTCAAGTAAATTTGGATGAAACCGAATTTTGTACTTGCTTCCAGAAACCATTTTTCTCAGTGCATTCTGAGATTTTCATTCAGAAACACGGAGCTTGGAACCGGAGTAGCGGTAAATCAGTTTCAAAACCTGACTCGGTCTAGTGTCGGAAAAACGCCAAGAGTGTACACTCAACGGAACAAACATATGATCGAATTTGTCAGTGTACGTGTTTTGAGACAAATTAATAATTAAATTTCGAGTGAAATATTCACTCAAATTGATTCATATTCACTCACATTTTTTTATTTGTCATTTTTAATTATTCTTTAAGGATAATGAATTAAAAAGTATAGTATGCAAGTTCATCTGTATCGAAAGAAATTCTAATATTTTACAAATGTATATCTCTGGCTTCGCGGAGAAATTACTTAAATCCTTCTTTTTTTATCGAGTACATGAAATTTTATACTTTAAAATAGGCTTCTTTAATATAAAAATAGTTGGAAACCTCGAAACATAACCCTATGATTAAAAACAGTACTGCGCAGAAAAAATGACTTAATCATTTAAGAAAAAACTTACAATGGTCTTTAAAATATGATAAAAGTATATTTTATATGGTTTCCTTATACTTAATACATTTTCGAGGCTATGTAGATAATTTTAATACAAAATTAATCTAATACGTCTCATTCAAGTTATGTCGAGTAGCATATTTGTTCCGAAACGTACAACTTGAATCCACATTTGCCTATACATTTGCTTGTTTTATAAAACACAAATATACAAGTTTGATACTGTAATTTGATTTCTCATTCAACAAGTATATTTTTACTGGTTACATATGTTTGATTTGGCACATTGATGCAAACATTAATAACGCAATATTGAGAACAACAATACAATAAATGGACTTGTTATTTTTCCTGGACTCCAAAGATACATATATCATATTTTATCTATAAAAACTACTTGAAAATCTTCATTAAATTTCAACCTCGTATGATAGATAATGCATGTATGATGAAACGCAAGCACCTACATAGTCGAACAATTTTTCACATTTATTTCTGACATTAAAAAAACAAATTGCTTGTTATCTCTTATAATTAAACTTAATTATTAGCCTCTTAAAAAGCTATTGGAGTAATTTCATCAAGAAAAGGCAGTCTCGTCAATTATCATTATAGAAGAGATTCCTTGCCAATAAACTAATAGACCAATTGACATCCATTGCCCTTGCATATCGAGCGAAGCGTACAAACAATAAGCCGCAACTGTAGCACGTCAAGAAGGAAAATGAAAATTCAACAATCTCAATGTTAAAACTGCGCATACCTCTGAAACGTGATCGTAAAAAATGCCGAAGCCGCACGCGAGTTGTTCGGTCAATACGACATCGACAGGCACGGCACGCGATAAGCCCCAAAACTCTCGTGTCCAATCACCATGTCGATCCAACAACAAGTCACAAAGACTGAGCTCCGGTCGCTGTCCACGTTTTTTGCGTCTTATACTCTGTATTTTGTACTTCACGAAAGTTACAGTCATTAAATTTTTATTTTTTTTACGATCTTCCTCATTTTCTTTACTTAAATATTATGGGTGTTCTGAACTTTGCATCATATTATATTCGTTATTATATTATTAATAATAATAATAATAATAATAATAATAATAGTAATCATAATAATTATAACCCTGAATTTAATAATTGAAACAATATAGAAATAATTAACATAATAGTTTTATACTTTTTATTCTCAATAAATTTGTGAAACCATTTTTCTAATCTTTTTCTCATTCGAAAATGGCTAGTTATGATAGAAAAAAGCGTTTCAATACTGGGCTGATTTCTACCAAGGATAAAATATAATTATATAAAGTTTAGAACATCAAGACACTAAATTTTTATATTATTAATAAATAAATTTACATTGAAGTATTGAGAGAACCTCGCAAAATACACTAAAATTTATTAGATTTTGAGGAGACTCAGGAGTTACAACAGAACCAATTTATTCTAACTGCGATATAGTACATAAACCCGCGCTTTCTGCTACTACACTAATTTTTCTTTCTATTTTATTAAAACTTATTAGTGTTGATTATTATATAAGTGAAAGTAATACATATAACCTTATGAACACAAAGAAATGTAATCAACAAGTGTGATGTAGTAAACATGAATATTGTCAATGGATATGAAATTACTAAAATACAGAATCTCTTTTGTTCTTCATCCAATTTGAATGATTGAGGGCTTATTTTAATTTTAAAATTTTTTTTCACTGATCGACTTAAATAAAACTTTAAAATAATTTATTGATTCCAAAAAAACGGTTTAACTATATTATGTATTTAGTTATATAAGCAATAAATTCTTTTTTGTTACCCACAAATTATTTTAAAATTTACTCTCGGTCGATCAGCGAAAAAAAGGATTAAAAGAGCAATGTATTAAGATTTCGATCATTTAAATTTAACGAATAGAAACAGTTTCTGTATTTTTAATATTTTTTTTATTGACAATAATCATGTTCGTAGAATCACAATTTATTGTAAAATTTTTTTAATTTTCATAAGGTTACTATACTTTTAGATATATACATTTCAACACTGATAAGTTTTAACAAAGTAGAAAGAAAAATGAAAATAAATCGGTTCTTTTATAAATCCTGAACCTTCCCAAGCTTTTCAACGGCGACACACAGGCTAAGCGTCCTCCTCTTGATTTCTGGCAAAACGCGCAAAAACGTAAAAATACAAGTTTGGGTGGATTATAAAAATAAATAACTTCTATTGAAGATTTTTTCTCTAAACGCAATATGTTATTTAAATATTGTGAAAAATCTGGAATTATATTATTGGTTGTATAAAAAAATAACATACAAAATTCGAGAGGTCCTAAAAAGATACAGAACGGTAATATATATCTATCAGGCATCTGGACTATAGTCCGGCGGCGGCCGTGATCGTGCGCGAGGTCGACTGCTACACATATATATATATATATATATATATATATATATATATATATATATATATATATATATATATATATATATATATATATATATATATATATATATATATATATAGAGTTTGCAAAACGAGAAGAAGAAAAGCCAGCGGCGCAGAAGGCGAGAAAAGGAGGAAAAACCAATCGCCAGCAAATAAGAGCGGAAGAGAGGGAGAGGAAACGCGTCCTGTCGTTTTATCAAGGTTCGTGAACGATTGTGTCCAGCGGTATGCTGCTAAATGTCTACACGTATAATACTCACTCTTACGCGGTCAAGGCCGCCAAATTATTCACGGCGCATTTTACTCGCGCTGTTTTTCTTATTTTGCTTCGCCATCTTGTTTTCTGTTTTCTTATTCTTTGTTTTTAATGAAGATTCACTTTCGCCGAGCCATCAAAGCCTCGCGAGCGGCGTATCGTTGACATCGCGCTAAAAGTGCACCAGCGTGTTTCATAATATCTATAGGCGCGCTCTGCTCACTTTCCTCGTTGGAAGTATGAGAGTCGAGTGGCGGCGACCCTCCTGACTTTTCAAGTCGAGTAGTATGACTCTCTCCCTCTCTTTTTTTCTCTCTCTCTCTCTCTCTCTCTCTATCTCTCTTTCATTCTCTAGTAGTTTTTAATGTCGCCGCTGCCGCTGCCTCAGCTCGGATTCGCTTTGCGAATGTCATGCCTGATTACATTTTTTCCTTTTTTTAAGTTCTGCGGGTTTTAGTCAGCGTGTGCGCGATAAAGCGCGGATATCGTGTTCGCTTAATGTAGAATTCGAAGTATATGAATGTTTAAGCATTGATTGAGTTTTTAAGTTCAGAAATCCTTGTTTTCCTAGTGTTTGTGGTTGCGTTATTTTGCAACAAATCACGTAGGTCGTTGGCTTAATAAATTTTATCAAATACAATCAATCTATTTGTATTTTTAATAAGTTCCTTTAATTATTCAATTTGTTTAGGGTATCAAATTTATTTTAAATAGTTATCATGGATCAGCGTTAAAATCATCGGTTCTATACTAATAAAAGTAAAAAGGATGAATACCATAAAGTAATTGCAAAATAATTACTAGCTTAGTAAAAACAAAAGTTATTAAGTACTATTCTTTAATAGTTAAGCCTTTAGCCCAAGATTGGAGATCTTCTGTAAAGGATTCTATTAAATGGCCTATATTTCTTTCCGTCAGCTCTTACGAGGGTGAGTTTACTCTTGTATCCTAACTTTTAAAGTTTCTATCTGCTTATCATGATTATCGGAATAATGGTCCTACTAAAACTTTATAAAACTTTTCAAAAGTTAATTACAAATTTGTTTATACTTCGTAAAAATTGATATCAAAATAAGGATCATAAGCTGAATTTAAAGCTATTACATAAAGTATAACTAAATTAGTGCTAAAATGTAAAATAGGTTGCTTAAACATTCTGCACAATTTGTATTTTTGTTAACCAAATCGTTTAAAAATCTTCATCCTGCATACATACTGTATTATTAACTCAGAATGAAATATTACTCACAACTGTTCTTCAAATGAACATATTACAACTTCTAAATTGCAACGTTTTCCCATTTAAGAAATAGTGCATTACGCAACTGGTGTGCAAAGCAGCTTATTCTCGCCCGTGTGTAGTCTGTTGCCTGAGCGAAGCCGGGGTGAAAATAACACCCACGCGATGATTGCCAATTTTGCGTACGCATTGCTCACTTTGTTTTTTTAAACGAGCGCGCGAAACTCAATTTTTCCTGCTAGTCTGGCGTGTATAAGAAGCACCCGAATATCGCATTTCAATCAAGAAGTGCGCGATGCCAAATGTTTCGCACACTCAGTATGCGAGAAATGTTAGAGTGCGCGATTACGTGTTTCACGCACTGTGTATGCGAAACATTTTACTTCGCGCATTCAGTATGCGAAACATTTTGTTTCGCGTACTGCTTACTCAAATGCGAGAATCGTGTGTTCCGTGCTCGCCAAACATGAGTAATCGAGCTTCGCTCACCGAGTTTGAAGAACGTACATTTTCATACTCGTAATTTAGCTTGCATTATAGATTGAATCGACTGTTAATCATTGAAAAATCAATACATCCATCGTTTTTTGTAATTAGCTCGTAATAATTATTGATCATGGAATAATTTTATTCTAGAAACTTGATAAATCATTCAACGCATTCAATTAGTTTTTTCATCACGTGAAGTATTATAGTTATAGTCATTTCAAAGTTAATTTTAAATGAATACCAGTAATGACAAAAGAGTGTCTAACAATACTTACATTCGTTTGCTGAATGAAAAAAAATGAACTTTTCAAAATTCAAAGGAGTAGCTACGTAATTACGGATACACTTAAAATCGTCATCTACACGCGCCAGCATTTCCTCTAATACTCGATCGTTCACGCGCCGATCAGCGCACTGAGTCATTACCCCCTGAAATCCTAAGAATATCCAAATCTCACACCGAAAGCCTCCTCAAAAAAGAAGTCTCGCAGCATGCCACCAAGGAGCATCTCTATAAATGTACAGCCGGCCACTCGTAACTCAGCCGCAAGAAAAAAAAAACCAGTTTGCCATATCACGAGGCGGCGCGCGCGCGCAGAGAAGAATTCGCGGCGCTTCCGCACGTGTGTGCAGTGCAGCCGGCGCGCCGACACATCCGCGTATCATATATTACATATACGTTACACACATCGCACACATCGCACACATCGCACACATCGCACACATCGAACGAGACGATCGCCTTGAACCTGAACTCGCGCTGCGAAAACGGCCATCGCTCATTCGCACACTTACAAGCTGAGAACGCGGAAAGATGCTTTATCTCTCTCTCTTTCTCTTTCTCTTTCTCTTTCTCTCTCTCTCCTCGTTTGACGCTAATGAGAATTTGAGAAATGGCTCGATCCGCGGAAATCGTTCTATCGCGAAGCCGGCGGTGTGTGTTATAGCCACCGCGTATTGTCACGAAGTTGGAGTCATGCCGGATGCGTGTGTGAGTAGTCTGCGGTGCGGATTTAACGTGATGTGCGCCGGCTGGCTATTTTTACAAGCGAGGACGGATTCCCGCGCGATTGACCGATTGACAGGGCCAAGTACAAACGCTCGTTCTCGATGTCGTTACAGGTTCGCTGTATATATGACTTATATACTCGAAGCTTTATGCTGGTTAACGGTGCGTGGTGGTATTAAGACGATTTTCAGTGGAGTCGAACTGCGACGCCCGTGACAGGATATTTTATCATACTCTTTTTTGGGAATGCCGTTACGAACTCAATTTTTGTAAAGGAGCCAATTTTCCTTGTAGTTTTTGCAAATTCAACTAGTTTGTAGTAAGAAGTTGAAAATATTTTGGAAATAACATTTTATTTTCTGCTTTGTTGCAATCAAAATGTTGTTAACAATTAAAAAAGTGTGCTAGGCTTTATTAAAAAAAATATATATTTAGAATAAAATATGTTTAATAAAACAGTTATAATTGTTTTACGAATGCAATTTTAGTTTTATTGTAAAAACGAAAACATGGAAAATCTGAGAATACGCGCTTTACATGACTGGAGATGAAAATATTATTGAAAAAATTTTCTGTTCTGGACACGTTTCCAAATAAATTAGAATTAATTAATGGATCGTGCAATGTACATTTTTTCAAACTTTATTTAAAAATGTCGTTAATAATTTATGCTTTTTTTTAAAAGGACAATCATTATAACATTTTCGCAGAAAGTTATATAAATTACCGTTTTTCGCGTCAAACGCTTCAGAAAAGTCTTGAAGATTTTCAAAATGATAAATTTTGCCGCAGGATTGTATCTTCTTTATATCTTCACCACAGGATTGTAATATGAAAATTTATAGTGCTGCAGAGCTGGAAAACCGCATTTTACCCATAACAGCTCTGAATGCATCCTCAGACTTTGTGCACATACTCTGAGGCAACTCCTTAGCTCTAAATATTAAATTTTACTATTATTAGATTAAGCCAATTTAAAAATATAATCAGTACCAATTGAAATAAATTTTATTAACATTTTAATTTTAATACATTGGAATAAAAATACGACAAACAAAAATGAATTACTCTCATTACATATTATATTTCGGCTGTATTAAACCGTTTATATCGATGTTGATATTAATATTAAAAAAAGTGAAATATATTATCGTTGGCACTAATACATATATCTTAATTACCTCTGATACGCCCATCGTGTTGTCAAACGAGAGTTCAATCGTCTTTAGACTACCGCGTATCGCTCGTTTTTTTTCTTTATTTACATTAATGTGTAATTTTGTCTCGCAATTATCCATTAGTGTGCAGATAAAAAAATTAAAACATCATTTATCGACATAACTTAGTTTTATCCATACGTTCAAAGTTCTTTAACTGTTAATATTACATTATTATCAGTAATTATTACATTACAAAACCTGACCCAGTTGCATTATTTCGATGTATAAGTAATAATAAAGATATTTCCTTTATCATTAAACTTTTGTATTATAATTTATACATTATATTCATGGATTGAGAGTGAAGTTTAGTAATACACCCATAATAATTGTATAAGAAAGTATATAGGCGTTTATCGTTTATATCAAAGTAAACATCATTTATTGCTCAAGGTAAAATGCAATAATTAAATGTACAAATATTCATCGCTAGTTCTGCTCACATGCTTATTTCATAAGTTGTTCTACGAGTAATGTTCAATGCTATTTCTATTTCCAATAAATACGTTTTTATAATTAACCTTTTTCTTCTAACTTTTTAATCATTTTTGAAATTTAATTCAGAACTGAAATATAAAGTGCGTATAAGCTTTGAGACTTAAAGTTAATATGAGACAGGTTAATTAATCAAGGAATACAAACAATATTGTCGAATTTCATGGCAGAATTATAATATATTATAAAAGATACAATTTTCTTCCAGATGAAATCAAAGAGCGTGAATTAAAGCAAAACGTACGAATTTTTGTTACAGCATTCAAATTCCAAGAGAATTTGCTGAAAACGATGCTCCAGATTGAAAACACCTTCTTCCAACTGGGCGAGAGCCTATCCCGGAATTGCCTTATTATCTGTGATCGCGGTGCTATGGACGCATCTGCATGTAAGTTTTGTCTTTCGCAGCTTGATCTTATGTATATCACCCACGCGCCTACACAAAGCGCAGCGTAATGAGGTTCTCCGATTTTATCGGTGTTTCGGCTAAGGGCACTTGCTGCCTTTGCATCTGCGTCTATTGTTCGTTCGTTATCTCATCAAGTTACTTTTTATTGACTCGTGTGCAGTTTCGATCGTTGAATGTGTTTTGACTTTCTTCTTTTAACATGAATCATTCTTTTCAATTTTATTAAGCTTATCGCGAAAAGCTATTTTTAACTGTAAATAGGTTTAACGGAGTATCTTTGATTACAAAAAGTATTTAAATTATAAATCTTACTCAATATTTTCAACATTATAACCAATTGTTTATTTGCTATGAAAATATATTGTTATAAAAGATGTTTCGCGATTTTAATGAAATAATGTTATTACGTAAAAACAAGTTTAAATATCCCTGACTAGTGACTAGCTTGTAAATTATATACTTGTTAATTGATATTAATTAGTTAAGGAATCCTTGATTAATGACGTAAAAGCTTGATATAAAAATAGATAATTATCGTTGTACTAGGATGAAGCAATAATAGTATTGCAGATTTTTATTAGCAAATAGTATATAATTACTTTGATCGACGTTAGGCACTAGTTCAATATTCTAATCCCCCTTGTCTCGTCCTGTCGAAAAATTCGCGCAGTTATTTCGAAGGACAAGTGGGAGCTGATGATGGCGTCCAACGGCTGGAACAACGTGGAGCTGCGCGACAACCGCTACAATCAGATAATCCACATGGTCTCGGCGGCGAACGGGGCCGAGGACTTCTACTCGACCGAGGACCACGCCTGCCGGTCCGAGGGCATAGACCTGGCCCGGGACCTCGACTACAAAGCCGCCTCCGCCTGGGTCGGCCATCCCTACTTCGACGTCATCGACAACTCCCAGGACTTCGAGAGCAAGATCTGCCGGATGATCGAGTGCGTGTGCCAGAAGCTGGGCATCGACACGGGCGACCGGCTGCGCGCCAGCAGTCGCAAGGTCAAGTTCCTGGTCAAGGGGCCTCTGCCCGCGGACACCGCGTTCCCGCCCTTCCAGGACTTCGACGTCGTGCACAACTACCTGCAGAGCAACAATCCCAAGACGCAAGCTCGCCTCAGGAAGCGTGGACAGAAAGGTGCGTTTTCCTTTCCTTTCCTTGTGTATATACTTTGCATTCTCTATTTATCTTTAAGTAAGTCCTTGTTACCGATCAACATTTATTTTTATTCAAATAAATCATGATTTTTTTAAATCAAATTGATTTAACAATAAATTAAAGACAACGGGCTTTTTTTAAATGTTCGTAGTCATAGGGTTCTCATTTGGATCTGGTTCCGTGGAAGTACAAGTGGAATGATCACTTTAATTTTTTCATTAAAATTGTATAAAATAAAAACTCATTTAAGAATAAAATATTATAGTCTTGCGGGTATACTTTAAAACTAAAATGTTATTGAACATTATGATTACTACTTAAATACCTTTAAGGCCATCTAAAAAGTTCTATCGCATTCTACCTTACCAGCACCACATTTTTCATTTAAAAACAGTTTACAATTCTTTTTTAAATGGTCTATGAAATTCTTTTTATATCAATAAAAAATAACTAAAAAATTGAATGCGTCCCATTCATGTTCATTGACTATAGTGAAAAGGATCAATGTGAACTTAAGAAGACAAATTACATTTCAAATTTCTTAATATGTACTAATTCTTTTCGGGAGATACCTACAAAAATTAGCACTCGAAAATATCACTTTTTGAAGAATCATGTATACTTACTAGTTTTTATGTTAGGCATTTAAAAACAACTAGTGGATATTTTACGAGAAATCTGAAATGGGCTAGTTTTCGTATTGAGCAATGGATGCTCAGTAATGACGGCATGTTCGTCAAATCATCGCAACAAATTTTAATATTTGTTTTGTGCAATTATTCATTGATCCCGTCCACTATATTTATGATAATTAATGGAATCGCCTATTTTATTTATTATGCATTTAGTTCCTTTCACCATATTCAAGAAGTTGAAATGAGTGATACAGAGTTGCCAACAAAAACAATCCCATTAATAATATTAATTCGAAACTTAAGTACCAGTTTAGAAAATAATATTCCATTATTTTGCAGTCCTTTCACATAGCCTCAATAAAGAAAAATATAATAGACAATGGAACAATAATAAAGAATCTCATTATTTTTCAATTAAGGAGAAATATGCAATTAAAAATATTTAAATGAATAATGCAATAAATATGAATGCGTGTTGCAGGTCACTGGTCATACATTCACACTCTCAGGCGACCAAAGATGTGCGGCCAGGTAGTTGAAGTGAAAACACAGTTGACACATAGGGATTACTTGAACATGCTGGCTCAACGGGACGATTCGCACTTTACAATCTTCAAGCGTCGTCGATGCTTCCTGATCAACAATCAGTACTTTCAATTGGATATATACAGAGAACCTGCACATCCCAGGTAACCAAAATAACGAACACTAACGCCTAAGCCTACTAAATAAAGGCGAAAAAGATTAATTGCTCTTTTTTTACTAAATGTGCAGATGCAAAGGTTTGATGCTGCTAGAAACTTACACAGCGTTGCCAAGTGACAAATTACAAAATATACTGCCTCAGTTTTTGACGATTGAAAAAGAAGTTACGGGAAACCCTGACCACAGCATGTTTAATTTAAGTTTGCGCGAAGAATGGAATAGTACTAACAAATACTGTCACAACTTGAATGGTAAGTTTTATTTTACAGCTTATATAATATCGACGGTTGAGTGGAAGAAGGGGCTATCTCAAAAAAACGTTTGAACAAGAGGCTAACTCAGTTTCCGCTTGAAGAAGAGACTAACTCGGCGTTCACTTAAAGAAGAGGTTCTTTCTCTCAGAACTCAGAACGCGTTTAATTTTGTAAAAAGTAATAATAAAAAATAGGAAAATTAATGTTTTTGCTAACCATGCGTTTTGCTATTTTTTATTGTTGTTCTTTACAAAATTAAATACGAGAAATAATTAATCAATGTAGCTCTTCATTACGCGATTTCCGAGTTAGCCTCTTTTTCAAGTGAACGCCGAATTAGCCTCTTCTTCAAGCGAACTCAGTTAGCCTCCTTCTTTAAGCAAACGCCGAGTTAGCGTGTTCTTCCACTCAACCGTCAATATAGTATGTAACTCAATCCAAATGCTTACAAGATACATTTCTTTTTAGATGTAATACGATTATTAAGACGGGCAGGTCTAGCTTGATTCTTGAAAATGAAGATAAATATTTAAGCATCCACTAGAATTTTTCCTATAATTCCTAAACAAATTTTGAAGTGCCTGAAGAAAAAATTCTAGTAAGACCTTAAAAGTTGATCTTTATTTAAAGTTTCATGCCTAGAATGAATAGTAATGGAATACTAATTTAGTTAAATTACGTATAAGTCGTTTGCTAAAATATTGTTATATATGACATTTCAAAATATTGCATCAATATTTACAGGTGCAGTGAGCACGACAAAGACTAGCGATCTCAGTGACATGAAAAACCCATTTTTGAAAAACGGTATTGATACCATAGGTCAAAGTGTACTGACAAAATTAAACGGTACAAGTAACGGCGTTCACGAAGCTTCCAATTGTCAAAATGGAGCTGAAAACTCTCACAATTTCTGTGCAAAGAATGGTCAGATAAATAGTCAAGAATCAAACGGCTGTCTGAAGAGTAGTAATGCAGTGAAAAACGAGGGAAACGGAAAGCTTGACGAAGTGAACCATAAAAAGGATCTCGTAAACGGCGTGAAATAGCAGTAGGATAGTACTATTGAGGTATCTCACGAATTATCCATGCAAATAGAATCAATTGATAAGAAATTAAGTCTGGATTAATTTGATTCAATAGTTTACTTTTATTAAAGGAAATTTATAGGATAAATGAAGAAAATCATTGTAGATTAAGATTTTATTTTTTAATCTGCTCTGCATGTTATAGCGATACCCCGCCAATTTTACTGAAGTATTAGCGTGAATGTAAAACTGAAAAATTTTCAATATCATTTTCTTTATGTTTATGAAACTTTCGATTAGTTCATCTTTCATACTCTTATCAGCATCATTTTTATATTTTTAATCAACTATATACAAGATCACAGTCAAACTAAACTTTTAGAACATGTTCCTATGACTAGCAGTTTCTAACAAACATTATTTACATAAAAATTGATGTTTTTGAATGGATAAAAAGTTATAGTCTTATAAGCATTGTTTTTTTATCTTAATGTAATATTCGCTTTGAAAACATTTAGAGTGAAGAAAATTAATTGAGTTTTATATAGAACTACGTGAAAATTAAAAAAGTTATTCATAATGTATTTTAAATTATGTGGCTAATCACAAATATTTATGTGCCTCTTAAAATATAATCCATGTTTTAGAAATGTGAAAATTTCTTCAAGCGACTTGAAACTACATAGAGAAAATGCGCTAAAGTAAAATCTTTATCAATTAGTGATGTGCTACTTAAACATTCTGCCACAGCTTGCCAGAATAATTTATTTAAAATACATTGAAATAACAACATGCGTAAGCAGATTGGCGAGGATTATGTTATATTACTTTATTATGCTAATACATAAGGGGTAATAGAGAGACGCTAAAACATGAAAGATGCATGTCAAGTAGGACAACATTCAATCATAGACTTGACAATGAGAAGTCATTTACATTAGCAAACAGTTGTGATACCAATATATCTTATGAAAATCACTCGAATTACACGAATTTGATTCGATATCATTTTGTTATCGTTACACATTGTTACTATTGTAACTATTTTAATTATATGTAAAAATTATCGATTGGCACTTAAATGAATAACATTTTAACTTATCAAAATAATGTGTGTTTGTTAAAACTTAAAGTCTGCTTCATCTTATACTATAGATGCATATCAATGAAAAAGCATCAATATGACACTATTGAGACGGCAGTGAAGAAATTCTATTGACATATGTAAACTATACATGTAGAGGAATTAATCAACTTCCAAATTAAAGTTTAATTATCTACCTATATAGCAATTTGAATAGCAGTCTGGTGTAATTTATAGTAATCTCTTTTGAAGAAAATATTTTAACATTACCATATGTTACACGAGACTCATTCATTACCGCCGTCTTATAAGAGTGTTAAAAAACTCAATCGTCATCCAAAATTTTTAAAATCCGAGTGGTTTTTTACTTTTTAAATCATGTGTGTAAAATAAACTTTAAAATCGTTACGGATACATATTCTCTGATAGAGAATCAATTTTATATCTAAATTAAAGATTTCAATTGCGATGATTTTATTGATAATCTGTAATAATTAATCTGCGTTTACTGTAATTTCTACGTCGAATATTTTTATTAACTGCGCGACAATGATGACAAACAAAAGACATGTGCTTATGACAAACTTCCCACTATATGATAATTTACAATAATCAGTTAAAATAATTTTAAAATATGAACAAGAGAGTATTGTAGTGAAAAAATTCATTAAGGTGTACTTAATATTTCTGTATTTCAATGCATTGATATCATCAATGGCAGTCTTAGCTTAAAACAAAAATATTTTTAGGTAGAATTTTAAATTATTTGTTTCATTAAAATCTAATTCTATTTTCGAGCTTTGCTTAGATCAAATGGTCATAATACAAGTGTATTTAATTTTGAATATTCAATTAAATTGATATTTAGCTTTCATTATAAAACCTTAAGATGTAAATATCATGTACTTATTAAGTGTAGAATTTATAGCAAACTTGCTCAAATCCTAATAATTGAAAAAAAAATAATGAAGATCAAACAATATATGATTTGAATAAAGACAGTGATATTACCATATGAAAAATTAAATTTATATAAAATTCTTAATGATTTTGTACATTTGTGTAAAAAAGAATATGCACTACTTAAACTGCACATTATATGTTAGATAATTGTAAAAATGACAAACTATGAAATAGTAGCCTTATTTGAAAATAAATATTATTTGAATGTCCAAATATAAATTATAAAACAATAAACATTTGTTTATTTTAAAATTTTCAATTTGTTATACATATTAAAATTGTTAAAATAATTATTTAACATAATGTAAATTTATTGAAGAAAGTTACATAATTATTTCGTCTAAACTCATATTGCTGCCCAACGTGAAAGTTTGCTACTAAAAATGAAAATTTTAATTTAGTTTCATTGAATGAAACAAGGAAGCCACTTGATAATGGCCATTTGAAAAAAATGTGCTGTGATTAATTTCATAATGGTTATTAAATAATTTTTAAGAAAGAATAACACATGCACAGTGTGAAACCAAAAACTATTTCTTCTATAGTGTGTTTTACTGTGATGATTAAATCTGATGTATGCTAAATGATAACTTATCACAGACCCCTTAACTTCTGGCAGAGACAACTGACAAAGTGCCTGTGACACAAAAATGGAAAACAATGGAAGAATCATTATATTTTCAATGAATGTTGCAATGAAGATACTTGTCAAAATATGTGTGTACATACCTTACAATGCATACAATCTGACTTTATATTGTACTTATAGTGAATGAATAAAATGTCGTTTGTCCGCTAAAATTTGTATATTTATTATATTTCCCCAATATCATTCATTAGTGAACATTGAAACTATTTAATTTTGTTTTAAGGTAGTTCTTAGCCGCTAAAAAGGTCTTATAGAAAAAAATATGTATTATAGTATAAAAGAGTGGTATAATCAGTGAAAGCACTCGGTAATAAAACACAATATTATATGCTTAACAAAAAATGTTTCATATTAATTTATGTTTTTCGAACCAAGATATTTTTAATACAAACAGAAAGTTACTTAATGTTTCAAGAATTTTACATTTCTCATTAGTTTTTAATGTTTCAGGGCTTTATTTTTTTCGTTGAATATATATATTAAAATTGACCACGAAGAAATTTGTTTTTCTTAATACTATAGTCCTGCAAAATATGTTTTAACAATAAAAAAATGTATTTATTAATAAACAAATGTATTTATTATTAAATTAGCTTTTATTCTTTCTGCATAAATTATATTATAATTTCAACCTGGTGGATTTGAAGATACTTGTTCAAAGAAAAAAATAAGCCCTGAAACATTCAAAACAAATGAATAATAAATAATTCTTGAATCGTTGAGGTACTTTTATTTTTTATTAACAATATCTTTGTTTATCAAACATAAATTTACATATTTTAAACATTTTTTTCTAGTAAACTTAATGTATAATAAAAAATAATAATCCGTGTTTTGAGGGCTTTGATTATTCAAAGGTCCTTTATACTACATTACAAATTTATTAACCAGAAGATTTACATACACAATGACAAAATGATGTAAATCCCTACAGAGGTAAACTAGATACCTGTGCGCAGGTCCGGCACATAAAACTAAAATAACATAAAATACTTCAAACTTAACATACTTAAAACTAACTTAAAAACTAAACTAGTATAGTATGAACTGTAAACTAAACTAGTATCGTTGTAACATGTAGTTTACTTATTTAATAACAAAAATAGTATTTGTATACACATATATTTACCGTAATTGCACTTCAGATAATTCAAATATCTTGTATCCAGATTTTTAGTTTGTTTTTTTGTGACTTTTTATCCAGTTCTAGTGTATTTAGATCATTGGTAATTTATTGAAAGTTGTTATTGCTTTTGTGTAACTATTTGTATTGCTGACCTTTTTGTTTGTTTCTGTGAATCACTAAGTTCTTTTTCTTAGTGATACTGCTTGATTTAATAAATTGACTTTTTAGATTAGGGTAATGATATATTAGTGTTTCAATAGCAAATAATTGTTTCAAGTTCAGTGGATTATCATGGATGGTGAAATTAATTATATTAAATTTATTAATTAATTATATTAAATACCTTAAATAGTAACATACATTTTTTTATGTATAAATATTGTAAAATTTTAAGCATGGAAAAATTAAAGGATCGGGAATAAATATAAGAAAAAAACTAAATTGTATAGATTGACATAGATTTTATTCTTTAATAATAAAAATCCAAAATGAGTAATGTGCATGAAATTTAACAATGAAATACTTTAGAGCGGATCTTTTCTATTGTTATTTTATGTCCTACTAGGAAATAGAAGTAGAAACTTTCACTTAGTCTTACACAGATTTTTATTCTTGATGAATAAAAATCATATTAGAACGTCATTCTTATATTGCGATCAGATAACTAGAAATTGTTATTTTTGGAAATATAGGACTTTGTAAGATTGATCTTCCTTCATCAATCGCACGAAGAAATCAAATCTATCAAACGCTCTTTATTTTTGTACAAAATGTTTAGTAAACTATGTAATGAAAGACAGTCACATGATTTTCTAACGACTAGTATTCCGCGCCTATTTTAGAGTTCCGCATAACTAAAAAATCAAAGTAAAAACAGTAAAGTTTTACGAAGATTTGTTTCCGTATAGAACAGATTAAATAATTAATATTTATGATAAATAATAACATAATAAATAGCGAGTACCAGAATGGATAAGTTCATAACAATATTTTTATGAACAATTTACTGTAATTCAAGGAAGAAACCATTTATTTTAAGTAGAGTATATAATCATTGTATAAAAGAAAAACTAACTAAAGCTGTTCTTTTGTTAAAAAAGGTAGCAAAAATGTAATTTACTTTCTTTCTCCGTCCTTTAACAATTTTTACAAATATGAAGTTAATATATGTATGGAAGTATAACTTGTGAATTACATGAGTGTTATATTATAAGAGATCTCAACATTATATTAATATATTAAGATATTTTCTATCTAAGATTGAACCCTACAATGACGGAAGCTATAATTAACAGGACAAGACAGTAACAAGAGACCTTTTCACATTTTGTCAAAAAAATAACGTACCTATTTTTTAAGTTAAATCTACCAATAGTTTGCATATCTAATTATTAATATATAAATAGTATTTTATAATAGTTTCAAGTAGTAATCTATGAAAATGGAATAAAAAAATACTTGGACCCAAACTGTAACTACACATAAACCACTCTCCGTCATAGGAAGGTAAAGTATGATGTAACATTTTATGATTTGTTTTTATGTTTCAAAAGACAGTTCTACACTGTTTTTCAGTCTAAATAGTTGTTCACTTTGAGTTCTTTTAAGTATTCAAGTAATATTTTAAGACTGAATTTTCTTCTTTTTTAGTGATTTACTGATATATATTTTAGAAACACGTATATAAATATGCTTATTAGTTTGGTGTTCATTAGTAAAATTCGTATATTATTAATGGTTTAATTCGTAAAAAGAAGGTATTTTCAAAAATTTTAACTTTCATATTATTTTTGTAAATTACATTCAACTTTTTCATAAATTTATGAAATCGTCGAGAATGTAGAACTGACTTGTAACTAGTAAAGCATTTTTGGTAAATTGCCTATAACATGGAAACTGATTTAACTACCTACATTATTAGTTTTCGTAGTAAAAAGCGCATTGCTATTGACAATTAATATTGACAACCTAAACAAGGACACTTTATGCTACTTTGAAATAGAAATGTATATACCTTATTGACAAATTTTCATTAATATCAAATGTTGAGAAAATTCATATTTGACAGTGGATAAAACCTTGTATTTCAAGACTTATTTAAAAATAATTTAAGAGTATAATTATATTTTAATTTACTACAATAGTAGAAAAACCAAAACTTCTTCATACTTATGAAAATAAATTTACAAAAATATATTCAAGTCTTCATACATCTGGTTTGAGTTATCACAATATAATGAAAAAGTGTCTATTTCAAAGAGAAAAGGTGCCCATGTCTATGAAAATTGCTTTACCACTCCTTGCAATGTAATAAATATTCGAAGATTTCAATAAATATCTTATAATTTATCTACTAACTGCCTTGGCTTGCTGCGCTTTGTACATTTTTAAAACTTTTTTACCAGGTACCAGAGTTTGGCTTAGACCTGGTCTTTTTTTGCGTTTGTGCGTCTGGTTGTTCTCTTGGTCTATTTCTTCCTCCTCATTGATTCCTACTTGTCCATTATACTGGGTCTGGCAAATAATAGTTTCTTGCGGTGTACGAATGGCTTCTAATTCAGCAGAAGATCGATGTAAATCGGAATCATGTGCAAAGGTACAGTTGTGACCAAAACGACATCGACCCTTACGATAGTTCCAGCAGATTTTCCTGCCATTGATCATTTTTGTGTCGTCTAAAGTGGGAGTCATCTTGACATGCTTTTCAAGAATAGCACTCTTAGCTTTCTCAGCTTCGACAAAGGGATTTGTGAAGACAGAAGTTTTCATGGTGGGTGCACCGTTGAAGTCTGGCGTGGGTAATGGAAGCTTTTTATTGGAAGCAGTGTCTTTCTGGTTATCATCGTCATCTTCATTTTCAATATTCTCCTCCTCTTCCACTTCATCCTTAGAACTAACAGTTAGGCAATATCAGATTACAAAGAACCAGTTTGGTTTTATGATTTTTATCTGATTTTCTATTAATTAAAAAATACAAATTTATGAACTTACAGTATATGTAATTCATTTTATTTAATTTAAAAGTAAAACATAATATTTTACATTTAAAAATGTTTAAATTTTGTTTCATTTAATCTTTCAACAAAATTCACTTTTTTAAAGATGCATATAATTATAAAAACACTAATGTCAGTCTTCCTTCAACTTTCTAAAGAAGTAAATATTCTTCTAATACAAGAAGAATGTTTTTGCTTAATTTTGTGAATTTATATTATGATACGTTAAAGTAATTACAATCAAAACTTATGTTTTATATTTATAGGCACTTTAAAAGCATATTTTGTATACAATATTTTATAATTTGCAGACTGACTTTCACAATTGAATTTACCTATACTGTAAGGTAGTAAACTGAAACTAAAGTTTATTATTTGTAAACAGAACAGCTGTTTGATACAAAATGATATTTTTTACCTCTAATTTTACGAATTAAATCGGCATTCCATTTTAATAAACAATACTGCTTTTAAATTACAATTAGAAAATGTTTTTTTACGATTCTTACATTGACTACTAAGGTGTGAAAACCCTTATTATACCCTCTGTTGAATAGAGCCTTAATGTTTTGAAACAAAAGTTAAATAGAAAGTTCACACTATAATTTATGCAATCATGTATATGTAAATTCAAGACTCTGAAAAATTGGAATATAAGGTATATTTGCATAGGAAACAAGGCAATTATGGGTTACATAATTTTTAATGACAAGTCTTGACAGCAAACCACAAACTTCCCCTCTTTCCGACAATCTGCGCTCCACGCTACACATGCAAAACGAGTCCTTACGGCAAAAAAAAAACGAAACTTGAAAGGTCAGTCGGAAAGAGCAATTACCAAAGCGGTAAATAAGCTATTGATGTCACGATGTCATTAAAAAATCTCGTCCGCAACGACGGCAAGTGAATTCCGCGAGAAAGGTAAAGTCAGGGACATAAACACACAGCAGCACATAGAGGCGCGCATCGTCTCGGAGCAAAAAAAGAGAAAAAAAATAAAAATAAACAGTCGCGCCAGTACAGAGGTTAGAAAAAGAGTGTGTATGTATGTACATAGACGGCGGAGATGAGGAGATGAGCACAGCATTGAAGGGCGAAGTGTGTGGCCGCGCTCCGAGTACATGGTATAATAGGACGAGTCAGCGGAAAAAGGCGAACTTACGATTCGGAGTCGGACGGCTCGTCCCTGTCGCTCTCGGAGCCCGAGGAAGTCCCGTAATCCGCCACCAAGGAAGCCATGGCTTGTATGTGTATGTGTGTGTTCGACACTCGATAAAAATTACGGCGCGGACCTTAATTAAACTAAATCTAATAGAATAAAACGGGAGAGCCCCCCGAGAGCGATTCTCGTCGTCGTCGTCGTCGTCGTTGTTGTGCGCCTCGCGGCGGAGGAGTGCGTTGTATACGCGCGCGCGCGCGACGACGCGACAGATATCCGCACCGCGGCTGCACCGCGGCGGCGGCGGCGGCGACGGCGCTCGTGCCTAGATCCGAGCTGCGCTGGTGGGGGGACAGGCATACCTATATATATATATACACACTGCACACTGCACACTGCACACGCACACGACGACGGGATATTTAATTTTTGTATATAAGCGCGCGCCGCGTGCCGTGCTGTGTAGACTGTAGCGTATATATAGGTATGTGTGTATTTTTCCCCTCTCTCTCTTTCTCTCGCCAGTCGCCCACCAGCTTTAGCATTCAAGTGCGGAGAGCGAGAGAGAGATGAGAGAGCTCAAGTATAAAGAGAGAGGCAGACTTGGCAACGCCGCTCTTGCCTCGAATTTCAAAGTCTGTGTTTTGTATACTGCGCACCGTGCGGCGTGCACGCACTCGCTCCGGACAGCAGCAGCAGCTGATTTGAAATTTCATCTATCAGGTTTATGAGAGCGCGCGAGCTGTGCAGGTCATCTGATTTATACGGGCGGAAAAGCCCTGTACTCTGTAATGCACTGTGGCTGGCGGCTGGCTTTGTGGAACGCGAGGCGGCGCTGGCTTTCAGCGCCAATTGTTTTAGGTGAAAGTAACAATGAAAGTAGGTTTTTGCGCCAGGTACTGCATGCTACTGATAGCATTCAAGGCAAAAAAGTATTTCTTACACGCGGCCTTCTAACGCGCTTTTCTATAAGGTTTTTAAACACTGTAATACTCGCGTTACAAGAAGAAATTATTCAATTTCAATCACGAATAAACATTACAATTTTATACTTTTGTACAAAATCTTATATATTTTATCACATTTTGTATATTTAGCAAAATTATTTTATCTTATTAGATTATAACACTGATTTCCTGCAATTCTTACAAAATATAACTTAATTTTCTGGTTTTATCAATATAGTCGTATAAGATAACTGTCAAAACTTCCATTCGTACAACCTAGGAGTATACTATACGTAATTATATTGACACAGTTTACGCGA
The DNA here is from genome assembly GCA_949152435.1 of Gastracanthus pulcherrimus. Taxonomy (NCBI): domain Eukaryota; kingdom Metazoa; phylum Arthropoda; class Insecta; order Hymenoptera; family Pteromalidae; genus Gastracanthus; species Gastracanthus pulcherrimus. The sequence goes on along the minus strand of OX424574.1, from coordinate 139,844,919 downwards.
ATCAAGTATCTGTAATCTAAGAACAAAAATACTTGCCAACAAAAAAATATTATACATAATAATTTATTTAACGAAAGTACTTGATCATTGTAAATTTTTAAATCTCGCCTCCATAGATTTACGGTAATATACTGTTTGTAACTTAAAAAATTAGAAAATAAAATTTAATCTAAAGCTTTCAATATAGGTATGAAAGATCTTAAAAAATACCTTCATCTTTTATAACTAAAGAAATTCTTTTTCCGTTCTCCAGTTGACAGCTCTTCCACACAGAAATCTCCCTTCGTTTATTTTCTAATTGTGTTATTAATAATCTAACATTTGGTATACACAGCCAATAATTTCCCAAAGAAGGTCTTATATTTACATTAGTAGCTTTATCATTTTCAGTCAACAATCTGCCTCCGTGTTCGAATCTCACTGTATTCACGATAACAACAACCGCCCGAAAGTGGTTAACAAGAAATCTGCAAACCGACGCCAAATTACTCAAAATAGGATTTAATTCGGTATTCGGAACTATCGCGCATAATACTGATAAAGAATCAACGATCACGAGTTTTTTCGACGATTCGCCTTCTCCTTTCGGCATATTTGACAAACGATGTAAAACTGTAAATATGTTGCTGATTTTATGAATTTGATAAACTTTTATGCTACTCATGACTTTACCTATAATCTGAAACATACATGCAGAACATATAAAATGTACATAAGTACAGCAAAATATAAAATTTAAACAAAGCTGTAAAACTCACACTATCGCTGCACTGCTTTGCCTCGAGTATCATTTGAATCCTAGAGGCGCAGAAATTTTTACTCGCGTCTATATAGTGCACTTCCGTTGACGCATTCAAAGTGGCATACATAGAGATCCAATGGCACAGCTGTGATTTCCCTGCTGATGAAGATCCGCAGAATTCATAAATTTCTTTGCAGTGAAGACCTCCTTCTAGCAAAGTGTCTAAGCTATTATACAAATGAATTTTCAATACAGTACGACCTGAAGATATTTATTAAAAATGTTAAATTCTATACAGAAATTACTTGTTAATTCCAGTTGGTATTATATCTCGGAGTTCACGTTCGTAAAGATCAAGCGGATTCACTATTTCACCTCCAAAGTTTTCAAAAAATAATTCTCTTATATTTTCTATTTCCTAAATAAAAACAAAAACTAAATAACATTTACAAAGTCAAATTTATACAGTATAAAAGTTTATTATATTAAGCAATTCAGAGATCATTCGGTTTGCATGTTAACAAATATGTAATGTCGTTAAATATATAGTATTAAAATATTAATTTTAAAAGGATTTTTCCGTATTTTATTTTATCCATGATTTATCGAAAATAAAAAATTCAAATAGATTCTTAAACAAAAAAGTATGTAATATATATATACAATTTTTTACATTTATATAAATGTCTACCATATTATTAAATTTGCAGACAAAAAAATGTAGTTCTGACCATGGTGGAAAAAAGACAAGGTGTGTTCCCTACGAGCTTTCCCAACTTTCGCCATTTATGGCTCATTAAAAATACAAGAGCCATATATAAATGGCGAAGGTTGGGAAGACTTGTAGGGAGCACACCTTGTCTTCTTTCCACCATGATTCTGACTATAGACATCCACATACTAGTTAAGAATCTGCTTGAACTTTCTGTTTTAGATGACTCTAGGAACTAAAGTCACATCCGTAATTGAGGAACCATCATTTTAATGCATAGACAAATGGTAGGGGAAAAATACTTTTAAATCTAAAATTTTATTACTATAAACTTTTTTCTATTTTTAAGATGTTCTCAAATAAGTAGCAAAACATTACATTTTGTATTTACTTCACAATAAATTTCCCAAATAACGATACATTATTTCGTGTTAAAACTGGAATGACCCTTTAAAATATAAAATAAAATGTTTTACGAATTCAAATCGATTTTGGCAACTGAATCGTATTTGAGGCACTTAGAGGCCAAGGGGCATAAGTGACATTTTAAACAAGTTATGACGTAATCGATTGTCCACTGTAGTAGTTAACTATCATTATCTTTTACTACTTAAATATAATGTTTGGTTTTATTTGGCGATTTTATTTACATCAAATCTATAATAAACGAGAATAAATGTTTACTTTTTGAGGGCACGTTAAATGATATAATGAAGAGAAAAATGTGTGGAAATACCAATAAATAAACTGACATTTAGTTTGATAATGGCATTTTTCTATTTAATCAAAATGTTTCTATTGCTAAATCGCGCCTCTATAAAGTATGAATATGTGCGTACGACGTAATATATACATATGCCTTGCGAAACTGTAAAACCCACTTTTTTAACTTCCTATAATTTACAATTTTTATAGTAATTATATCTCTGGAATGTCAAAAGCAACAACGTTCCAGAGAGATCATATTTCCTTAAAATTGAAAATTAAATGAATAAAGTGGTTCCCCGTATTTTTAACTCGACATTTTAACAAGTTATATGAGACTAGTAGTGTTAGGCCTTCTAATATAATTCTTCATAGGCCTTTAACATTTTAGCTCGATACCTAGACTTGATAAAAAACTTCTTGATTTCGTCATAATCGTACCAACTACTGGTGTTATTACCCCATCAAAGCGATAAGAGCGTATGTACTAAATTAAATCAAGTTATTTAATTAAACTTGTTTTATTTTATATCATAATTCTTAATATTCTGCAAATTTTAAACTCGTTTTTATTTTTTTAAGAAAACTTTTTGCGAATAAAATTGATCGAAAAAGGAATACTCTTGTATAACAATAAATATTGTCCTGTATTATATTTGTTATTGAGATCTGACGTCGGGCGTTCGTCCTCTGGCAGATTAGAGCTGTATCAATCGAGGTCCTTAAATCCTCGTAAATGATTGGTTTAGACATGATCACGTGATCAAACAGGTGGTAAATAAGTCCTTAATGTAACTTAACTCCGTCCCGTGTCAGATTCCAATACTTGAAAGGGTATACTACTTTGATATATAAAAAAAATTTATTTTAGGATTTTTCTTTCTATGAAATAAATTAGATTAAATTTTTCTTTTTATTTATCTATATGCTGTTTATACATATAATAAAGCGGTCCCAAAATGACATCTTAAATAAAGATAGGTCGCTGGAGGAATTAATAACTCCTTGTACATTCGTATAAAACAAACAATAAAATCCAAAACTCATGTTAGTATAAGTGTCTTTCTCATCTGAGCCTCTTTCAAAAAATTTCGTCGGAGGAAGAAAAACAGAATGGTGATTGGCTCATGCGCAGAAAGAAAGCTCAATATTCACCTTTTTTGCAATGTTTAGGTTAATAAAATATATAAAACTTAACGAATAAAGAACATAAAGGCTGAGGCGCTAATCACTTATATTACAAATAACCTCCCAAAAGTTTTAAAGCAATTATGTAACTTGTTCACGAGATATTAATTCCACCAGTCGGAAAAATGTTGTTTTGAGAAAAACGCGTTTAAAGTTTTAAGCGCCGTATCGTACAGCTAGCACTGAGACGAGACAAGATGAGACATTGGCAAGTCCCGTCTTAGGCTCGAAAAAATCCAAAATTTCAAGTCTTGCCTTGGTCTCGGCTTGGTCTTGTATTGGTCTTTTCCGCCCAGAAATTTTATCGTGTTTTGTTTAAAAGGTGATATCTGGGAAATATAACATGGATAATTTTTGAAAAAATTTGAAGTAATTAGAAATATGGATAAGAATATTTTAAAATTTTCAAGCCTTTTATTTTTTTCGAGAAAAAAATCATTTTGTAAAAGAAAACCGTTTTTTTGGCGAACGATAACTTAAGTAAACTTCATTATTCCTTCTGAAAATTTCCAGGAAGGTAGCTCTTTACTACCTCTTGAGATTGTTAGAAGCCCAGATTATAATAACCTTTACATTCCGAATTATTTGAGATTATATTTTATTTAAATTTTTTTTATTGATTATATCTCGAGAACGGCGCGGTCATTTTTCGCAACCCAGGGCTCATTTTTGTCGTTTTTAATGAAGATTCTGACTTGAAAAGAAATTTTGAGATTAATCGATCCGTTTCAGTTTTACAATGATTTCTTTATTTTACGATATTTTACGATATTCTGAAATCGATAAGGTACATTTTAGTTGTATTTTAGAAATATTATATTTGTTTAATTCTTTCTTTCTTTGCATATAATGGCCATATGTCCCCTCTTTTTTGGGACTCCGATATGTCACGATGCATAGGTATGTGATTTTGTATTTTACATTTGTATTGTATATACTTGTTTGTTGTGTTGTGCGGTGTCGATAGATCGAAACCCATCATCTGCTTACTAGCGTCTCAGACACTTTTGAAGATGCTATATGGGCGCATACGTCCTGCATCAAAGCATAATGTGTAGTCAGAGATCTTTTCCAGACCAAAAACTCGAAGAAAAAATTCTCGAGAATTTTCACCGGGAATCGAACCCTTGACAGCTTGTATCAGTAGGCAAGCGTCTTAAGGGGATGTCAGAGCTAAAATCGTGTATTTTCTTTTAGTGATTACTTTTAAAATATAGAATGCAGGGAAACCTTAAGAGCAGAGCACCGTAGTGCTTTTTATAATAAAGCTTTTGCATGCAAGATAAAGTTGATCTGATGAGTTATTTTTCTGATTAATTGGAAATACAATAGGGTGTTTACGCATTGAAATCTAACCTCAAAATTGTAATCATACTAAACTTTTGCTGATAACTTCTTTTAATGTAATTTTACAGTAAAATTTAGAGCTGAGCACCGTAGTGCTTACTATAATGAACCGATCTGTACAAGATAAAGTCAGTCGGACTTGTAGTTTTTACAAACAATTGGAAATACAAAATAGGTCGGACAGCAAAAGGGGGGGGCGGGGCTCCGACATCCCCTTAAATACTCAGCCAAGGAAGGCTCTACGATCTCTTCATTTTGCATTTGAAAGAGTATAAAATTACTTATAAAGGGTGATATTTCTGTTTTGTTTATAACTTTACCATTGATATTTTGAAATGTTGATTGAAAAGGTATTTGAAGATTAATGAAGTAATGTATATCAATATTTTTTATATTTTATTTCTTATAAATCTGGGTAAAAATGATATACGTATGAATGATCTAATTATATGATTTTATATGTTGTTGAATTCAAATTCAAGGTGAAACGTATAAAATTAAAATTATTAATTAAAAAAAATAATGGTACTGATAACTACTTAAAACAGATTTAATTTATAGATTTAATTTATATATTATATATGTATAATAAAAATAAGATTACGGCTACAGCTAGTTGAATTAACTGTTGAGAATTAAACCATCAATGATAAATTAGCACACATTTTTTGAGCTTCTAATTAAAAAGAGATATAGCAATTTAAAATTAATTTATTAGAACAAAAAATTTTATATTATAGAACAATTAATTTAGTTTGTGGAAGCTAAGTGCCAATGAATTGGCAGCGGTTTTCAATATTTTGAAAATTTTCTTGATCAGTTCAAAGCCACACATACCTACAATAAACAGTCTCTAAAAGTTTCAGATTTATTCATTAAAAACTGGTTGAAATAAAGCGTGGTAAGTTGCTTTTTCTAACTCAGAGTTGCGAGCTCCTCTAACGATATTCACCTCGGCAAAGGTAGCATTGCGCCAAAATCAATTTTAATTGTTATAAGGTGGCGAAAATTAAAACTATAATAATTATGGTACGATACATTGCAGAAATAGAGAAAATGACAATTTTATTACGCTGTACAATATCTGGAGATATTTATAATAAATAATGTGTATAATATTATCCTGGCTACGAAAAAGAGATCATATATGGTTATATATTTAATACATTAACATATATAAAAAGTCCCTTTTTAGTCTTTTTATAATTCTATCAATGAATACTTGCATAACAACACACAAATTAAGAATTTACCATGTCAATTACTAAATTTTTTATTAATTTGTGAGCAGCGCAACTTATTATCGTTTTTCAGGTCCACCTCTAAGAATCGTTAAAAGTTTGTTTTTCCATAAATCGAAGGCCCTTACAAAGAGTAGTACATTTGGAAATCTTCCACGGAGACTAGCACATTTCGCCATCCCCTCCACGAAGACTAGCACATTTCGAAATTTTTCCACGAAGACTAGTACATTTGAAATTTTACCACGAAGACTAGCACATTTGAAATTTTACCACGAAGACTAGCACATTTGGAGATTTTCTTCCACCTGATTTCTTCAGACTACTTTTATTTATTCGGGTAGTCTGATTTTCTCGAGTAAACCGATAATGTTTTGAGTACCAAAAGGGTCTAGTACCCGACCCGAACCGGATAAAAAAATCGATCTGATTCGCCGAGAGTTTATCAGTATAACTTAAATTTACATTTACAGAATTGCAAAATGTGCTAGTTTTCGTAGGAGACGGGCAAAATGTGCTAGTCTTCGTGGCAGATTTCCGAATGTGCTACTCTTCGTGGCAAGTGCTTAAATGTGCTAGTCTTCGTAAGGGCCGTCGAAATAAACTAAACATGCATATAATGATACTATTTCGAAGATAGTAAGCCTCTTCCCGTATTTTGTAAAGTAAATTTCTATAAGTATTACTACTTTATTTGTTTTTGTATTACTATGTTTATTATTACTTAATGTATATTCAAATTAAAAACTTACAAATATTTCATATCCTACCCTGTTTCTAATCCAATAGATATTGCAGCCACAAAATATGAAACAAGGCAGACATTATACATGAACTAGAATAGTTTTGATTTGAACAAATAAAGAATTTCTAGTTTTCCCTTTCTTATAATCTTTTGCACTATAAATAAATACAAAAATCTTGATTATAATTCAATGCAACGACAAGACTTCTTGTCTAGATCTAGACAAGACTATGACCTTGTCTTGGTCTTGTTTTGAAACTTTAACACTGCGCTTCGCAAAGTGCCTAAGCAAAATTGATATTTTCGCTCGATATAATCGGAACTTCTTGGTCAAAATTTGACTGTGTTCTTTTTGAATATAATTATATACTTTCGAAATATGCATAATAAAATCGATTTTCTTTTTAATTTCAAAGTAGCACACCATATTTATAGAATAAATATTTGTAAAGTAAAAATGGAAGTAAATTTGTACCTTAAAACTCAATCCAGTTTTTTTCATTAGGTCATCACATGTTTGCAACATGAAATCGTAAACTGTAAAAATATTTCGAGAATGCAATTTTGATATTGTCTCTTCTTTGAGTGCTGGAAATGTGTTTGAATCTAATCTTGCCATTGTATATAAACGCCATATAAAGTTTGATGATGCTTTAACATATTCCCATATCTTATCATAACAATGTGCGGATTCCAAAAATACTACGAACCTAAAATAAAATTCAAGTATTAATTCAGTTTATGTCCTATGAAAAAGTCAGTGATGTATATACCTTTACGACTTAATATCAATATACAATTTTGTTCGAAAAACTACAATATCGTTATTATAACAATGTCAAACTTGTCCGCTATTCATTTGTATGAAAATATTACTAGTGGAGAAGCTGGGTTTCCTTCCCGTTTGCATCAACATGTCCACAGGTAAAATGTATGGTTTCTTATGTATTTTGACCCGTAGTATACGAATCCGGGGATCTCTTTTTGTAAAAAGTGATCAGAAATGGTTTAAAATGCAATTATTTAAACTGAAAAAGTTATAATTTTTTGAAGTAAAATTTTTTAAGAACTCCTATTACTTAAAATTAGTCAGAGAATTGAATACATTTTTTTTAGTTAAAATTTGAAGTTCTTAAAATTTTATTAATTTTGTTTAAATTTGTTTATAAAAAAATAAAATTTTAAGAAGTTCAATTATTTAACTAAAAAAATTGTATCCTATTCTTTGACTAATTTTGAGCAAAAGAGGTTCTTATCGAGACTTTTCTTATAGAATATATAAATTAGTGCTGTATAACCGATCAACTCTCGAAGAGTCGGATCATTCATTTTTTTATCGAGTTCGGGTCGGGTACTAGACTCTTTTGGTACTCGAAAAATTATAGGTTTACTCGAGAATATCAGGCTATCGGAATACATAAATGCTTTCTCAAAGAGATTTAATGCACATTTATTTATTGAATATTTACATTGTTAAAAGTGATTTTAGTAATAATCGACAGTGTTGTTAAGCTACGGTATTAAGCTAGATTGAAATGGTGCTTTGTTGGCGCAATCAGGTCTATGCTGCGTTATTTCTGATAAGCTTACAAAATTTCAATGAAAAGTACAAATTTAATGCATTTAAAAGCAATGGTGACCACAAAATGTGATCATACAAGATGCATATTCAAAATTTAAAATCGTATTTCTTCCACAAAAATAACTTGAAGTAATTGATATATATATATATATATATATTGTAAGGGAATTACGCCTTGTTTATGAGTAAGTGCACATACTTTTACTTATCTAATGTATAAATTTACAATAACGTTTTTCATCAATTTTTAAAAAATTCTAAAATTCCAAATTGCATTTCTTTAACAAAAACTACTTTACAGCAACCGTAAGATACACCAATTGAAAGAAAAGTATGTGAGCTTTACGGGTGTGTATATGCATATTTTTGACACATCAAACGTATAACATGACAAAAATACTTTTTTCTACTTTTAAAAAATTTAAAAAATTTAAAATAGCAATTTTTTAACAAAACAAACTATAAAGATATTGTAAGATACACAAATCAAAACGAAATTATGTTGATGTTACGTATTTATGTATCTTTTTGACATATCTAACGCATCAAAAAAACCATCAAAAAAATTTGAATTTTTAAAAATATTATTAGATTTTAAATTTGTTAAAATAAGCAGTAATTTTTTACCATTTTGCTCCAAAATCTAATCAGTTCTATGTTGCGTCATATCCGATATACCTGCAACATTTTTAGCCAGAAATAGGTACGGTGGCCTTCATAAGTTGTGGTTACCACAAAATTTTACCACATTCTACACCTATATACACACACATAGGAGAGAGTAGGGCATGATGGGCCTGGCGGGTCAAACGGGCTTTCAATTTTCTCTTAAACTAAACACTGCTTTTCGTAAATTCTCTCACAAGATGAAGTAATGAGGTGTAATATATTTTATATATACAATAAATAATCAAAACTCTTTGAAAATACGTAAATAATCTCAAATTAAAATTTGATACCTATAAGAAATAAAATTTTGAGATTTTCAAAAATGAAAAACAAATGTAAAATTACCGATTAGGTAGTTTTATAAGTATCTGATGAAAAATACAGATAATGAACTTTAATTTTATGTTGTTCTATTATTAATTCTTATATCTGAATAACATTTTATTTAATCATAAAAAATTCATTATAAGTGGGGCACGATTTAACCTCACTTTCTTAAAAATTATAAAAGAGAACGAAATCGGCAATTTTTCCTTAACTTACAACATCTATTCGTTATAAAATAGTTAAAATTTTAGTTAAAAACAATAAAATAGTTCGCAGTCTTTTATAAAGCCCATATTACCCGACCGGTGGGTCAAGATGGGCTTTTTAAAACGTCTTTTTCGTTTTATAAAATGCTAGAAGAATATTTAATTAAGTACTTTTACACTTATACATTACATTCTTGATGAGTAATATTATCTAAATATCCATTGATAAAATATTATTCATTATCAGTGTAAAAGTTATACGCTTTCAAAGTAAACGTGGTCCATCCTACTCCACCCTCCCCTACATACAGACATTTTGAAAAACCTATGTAAATATTCTGATTCAGTGACTCCAAAAACATCAAAATTCATCAAAATCTTGGTTTTTGCAAAAATCTTTGTTATAAAGCTTTCTCTTAAAGAAAGCAAAAGTATCCCAAAATAGTCAGGTGTCGGAAAGTCGCCAAATGTGCTATAGTCTTCGATAAGGGCCGTCTATAAAGAGGATGGTGGAGCAAAACAGGGTATTGGCTCTATCTCATATCAACCGTGGTTGCATCTTTCAAAACCGATTAAAAGCTCTTTAATATATACTAAAAAGATAAAAAGAAATAAGAATCCTAATCATTGTATGTGCCTCGGAGTGCAAGACAGTAGTGACGCCATAAAACCAGTCACGACTTATTTACAGATTTGCAATAACCGAGATTACTCTAGTGAAAATCAAGGTACATACTTGACATTGAAGTACTATATACTATACACTTAAGATCTTTAAAAATCGACCTTAGAGATTATTGATAAACAATAAGCTATATATATATATATATATATATATATATATATATATATATATATATATATATATATATATATATATATATATAATTCTAAAAACAATTGCTGGGGGCAAAACAGGGTACCAAAAACATGAGTTATAAAGCTAAACAAAAAATAAAAATTGTTTTTTATAATTTGAAGAAATTCAAGTAAAAATGTTATAGGGTAGTGACTGCAGTAGCCGGCCTTATTGCTACAGTGAAAAAACTATATCATAACTCACGCAATATATATCGTAACTTATGCAGCATCATATCGTAAAATTAGTAATTAAAATCTTAGTTTCTGTATTAAAAATATAACTTTAGTTTAATTTCTCTTAATAGACGAAATATATTATATGCAGATCCCATGCTCATGATCTTACAATAATGGATCGAATGGAAAGGAATTTGATCTACGATATATGAATCGAAAAATTTACAATATCATAATTTTACGATATGAAATTTATGATATGGTTTTCTCAGTACAGGTTAATAATTTTTTAGTGATCTATGCCATCATTTTTTTCAATATATCTTTTTCTGTATGGGCTTACAAGTGGTCGACTACTAGATTATTTTTTAATTTTGGCCGAATTTTAGTAGTTGACCGGGCTTGATCCCATTATTATTAACCCATATATTAGTAACCCATGTCGAAAGCCATTTTTAATTGTAATGATCATTACAACGAATTAATATTTAATTTAATTCATTTAATATTTATTGAATCTTTTATAGTTAAACTTGAATCATGGAACTATTAAAATGAATGAACAATGCTCTTAAAATGCGATGCATTGCCTAAGGAGGGTCTTTCGCTAGATATAGGGCATAAAACAAAAAATCGTAATAGAGTTTATAAAGATCATAATATGATAAAACTGATGATATGTACTTAATAATAGTCAAAAACACGTGAAAAAAAAATTGTTTCAAAAAAATGTTGACGTCACAAGTGTAAATATTGTCAATTTAAAAAATATTTATTTAAACCCGAATTTCTTTTTTTATTTCTTAACAAATTTTAATCTTTTGGGGCTTATTCTTTTTCTTAAATATTTGTCTACAAAGTTAATGAAAGAAAATTTTAAAATAATATATCTGTAATAAGAGAAAGATAATTATTTATAAGTAATCACGTAAAATTTTATAAACAATTAGCTTTCTCTAATCACAGATATATTAATCTAAAATTTGCTTTCATTAATTTTGTAGATAAATCTTTTAGGGAAAAAATAAGCCCCGAAATATTAAAATTGGTATAGAAATAAAAATAATAATTGGGGTTTAAATAAACAATTTTTTAAATTGGTAATATTTACATTTGTGACATCACGATTTTTTTGGAGCAATTTTTTTCCTGTAGTTTTCAACTATTATTAAGTAGATATAATTAGTTTTATCACATGCCGTTGATTTTGACGTTTGAAAATATGTAGAGAGGTGTATTATTACTCAATATTTTATATCTAGCGAAAGACCCTTCTTAAATTGTCCTGGTCGACTACTTACTAGCGATCAAGCGGCCGAGTAGATTCTGGTGGTCGACTACTAAGGTTTTCGCCATATTTTATTAAAACACATAATATAATTATCCTGTAAACATTTTAAACAAGAATAAACATTTTATCAAACACTTGAATACATTTAAAGTGTTTTGTTAAAATTTTGTTAAAATTCTCATCTGGCCACGTATAAATTAGTGCTATCGCATTATTTAAAAACCTCTTTTAAAACTCTGTATTCTTGGTAATAGTAAGTAAAACGTATTTGAAGTAATTAGAAAAAAAATCTAGCAATAAAATTGATTATAACCATCTTTAATCGTTATAATGAATTCGACAAACCAGCTTTCTTTTAAGGTCGAAAAATACAATTATTTTTCTTTCATCAAATATTAGTTGATATGCAATGAAACTTTTTAATTATCATCCTTGCATAATTATCTTTCACTAAAATTAAAATTAGGCGTAAATAATAATTTGTTGAAGAAATAATAACCATGATTCACTTTACCCGTGTGTTCACTTTACCCCAGTTTCCCCTAATCCTTTACAGCACGACGTGCATTAGCTATACGCCGTGCTATGAAGGACGACTTATGACACGAGTATCGTATACTATTTTATAGCACTACATGCCCTAAGTCCGTTGTCACGCCTAATCGCGCTCTAAGTAGTCTATTGTGGCACCGTATGGTAGCCCGAGCGTAGCGAGGGTGATAATCACGGTGCATTATTGGACTACTTATGTCACGGATAGGCGTAACATAAGTGCGGACTTAGGTCACTCAGTGCTATAAACATATTTGTCTGACTCAGGAACCAAGCTCTAAAACATCGAGATTTATCAAAATATCTGATCCGAAAATTTTCATCGTTACAAAGCTTTCTCTTTGAGAAAGCAAACAATAGGTGCCCCTTTTACAAGCCCTGTCACGCGTGCTCCGCTTTCCCTATAATATTGTTAATATTCTTAAAAGATTATATTAAAATATTTTATTAAAATGTAATTAAATTTATCAACGTTATTTGTGTTCAATTTTAAATATATTTCGGCCATGTTCTGAATCAATAACTAAGGTTACCCCGTTTTGCCCAGCAGTTTTTGCAAATGCCAATACAGCATTTTTAAAAATTGTGCATATAAATTATTTATAAGCAATATATGGAACTTTTATAGGTTTTATTGTGTTGATAATAAATATATGAAAATTATTTGTAAAACAAAAAATTTACGGATAAAGTATAAGAATAACAACGGTTATTGTTAGGCCATTTTTCTCCACTCTCCTTTATATTCTTATAATTACTTTTAAAGAATTTTACTTTAAGAAATTGTAAATTGTAATTCTAACACTCCAATCTAAGTAAAGTTTGTGATAATTCTTTTAACGAATAGGTTTTAGTTGTCTTCATTACACTTTAAAATTGATAAAAATAGAACTAATTAGATTTAAAACTAAATTACATTGTTGTTACTTTTTACAATTATTTAAAATTGCTTTTATATAAACGGTATACGCATAATTTTGCCATGCTTATTAGAAAATGTTAATTACAAAATATTTTTCTTTTTTCCTTGTAACAATTTATTCTGTTACTAAATATCCATGCTAAACCATCTTACTAGAAGCGCAAGGAAATCAAATATAATAAAAACCACGCAAGTACCGTTACACACAACAAAACTGCTGCTAACTGCTTTAGCAGAACGCTTTCTCAAAGAGAGGTCCTGAAAAATTGAGTTTAAGAATTTTATATTGAAAATTTACTTGAATAATAAAATAATGCTAAAACTAATTCATTAGACACAAGCGTTTAACTATTGCCAATCTGAGAAAATCTTAAAATTTGAAATAATTTTTAACATGTCTGCACGCGGAAAATTCATTAAATCTTAAAAGACATACTTACATCGAAAAGAAATTGCGATTTTTTCAAATTTTTTCAAATTAATATTTCATTTTTCATTCTCTAAAATAGCATTTAGGTTAGTAATTCATAGATATATAAATTAAACGATCATATTTTTAATATGTTTGACGTACAATAAGACAATTTTTTCCCGATTTTTACTAATTTTTATAAAATTTATATTTTGTTTCTTTTACAAAAATAACATGAATATAATTGTCTGATACATCAATTTAAAGGAAATTACGTGTACTTTATAAGAACATACATAGTTCTAATACATTTAGCGTCTATAAAATTTTGAAAATTAATATTTTTAATAAAAAATGCACTGTTTATTTTCCAATCAGCTTCAAAATTTAATGAGTTCTAAGTTGAGGCATATCTTACATGTCTGCAAAATTTCAGCTTAGAACATGTTGGCCTTGAAGAGTTACCGTTCCAAAAAATTTTTGTATGTACATACACTCGACGTGGGAAATTTCTGGTCGAATGTGTTTGAATTTTTTTGAAATACTACAATTTCATTAAATCTTATTGGATTGAACGCACGTTTTCGCTAAGCTCATTGGCGGAGTTCAAACGCATTCGACCAGAAATTTCCCACGTCAAGTGTACATACATACATACACACATACAGACGGACATTTTTTAAAAACATTTTTTCATCGTCACAAAATTTTCTCTTTGACAAAGCAAAAATCTACCGAAAAAGGTTCTCAAATTAAAATACCTTGTTAAAATACACTTATCACCGAGATACATTTTAAATGCTGTAGCTCCAAAACGAACGAACGATCGACCGTCAAATGCGCCTAACACGTATACCTACAGCCATACAGGTAATTTCTTCCTAAAATGGAGCGCATTTTCGGAGTTTCCAATCCGTCCCCGGCAAAAACTTCTATACAAACACCGCCGGAGGGGAAATAACAAGTGCTCGGTATTGGAGATACCGGGGCTTTTTCTTACTGTAGTTTATCGGTCAAAATGCATCAACAAATGAAATTTTATTCGACAACTAACGATTTTCTAATGCTTTTTGCAATTTTTGGTAATGCATAAACTGTGTCAACTAAGTTATTTAAAACAAGTTTTGAATTTAAAAAAAAAAATTATTTTTAAAACTTATCAAATCGAAGATATTAGCACCGCAAGCGACTTCATTAGTGAACATATAAATTAATTATAATTTGTTATCAAAAGATTCTTGTAGGTTTGAACTTCTTCGTAAAAACTGGTCTATTATTTTTATAGTATATACGTACCCGGTTGTTTTATATATAAAAAAATTCATTTTTTAATACCTTACTAAGTTACGCCGAAAAATTAAAAATAAGAATTATAAGAGATGATGTATTTCAGTTCCTACCCCATTTAGCCAGATGTATTGCAAATTGTTAGCAATTTGACATACACGTTTTGCTATCGATTTCCTTAAGTTTGACGTAAAACTGCGTCCGTATATGCTGGACATTTTGTATCAAATATTGAAGTAAATTATCAGGGCTTAGTGAAGGCAAAATTACAGCAACTCTTGCTCATGATGTGTAGGTGTATCATAGGCATAAATTGCCATAATATTGTCGTCACATTTCTTGATCTTTATGTTACACAAATTTCCATCAAAATGCTGTTATTAATTTCCTCCCTCTCTCTCGCGATATATATATATTGTTAGAGTGATGAGAATGATCGCATGTACGCTAATTTTAAATCGTATTGACATTTTATTTTGTATAATATATTTGACGATATGTGATAAACATAGACTTCTATGCAATTTGACGAACTGCGATAAAATTTTATTATAAATACTAGCACAACGAATATAAACTGCTGTAGGAAAATATATGTACAGAATGCTGTAATTTTTTTTATGAAAGTCGAAATAAATACTATATCTATCTACCTATCTCGCACTGTCGTATATATGAATAATTTTATTGAATATTATGTGAATAATATTGAAAATAAAATAATATAATATATTAATAATATTCAAACAAGTTGAAAGCAAATAGATGTACAAAACTTGCAGCAACAGTTATACATCAAATGTAAGTAAATCTGCGTCTGTATATGGCAGCAATTTGGTGGCAAGCATTTGCAATCAATTTTACGGCACATTGACATAAATCCTTTATATTCGTAATTTCTTGAGCGCAAGTTGGAAGCAAATTGCTAACAAACATTGCACACAGCTATTGGCGCGATTTTGTCCCGGCAAGCCCGGCTAATGGAGTATATTTAAGGCTAGAATACACTTGAACAAGTCAAAAAATAAACATTTTTTTCTTTAAAAAAATTGTCCCCTGAAGCTCATTTTATACCTTAGAAAGCAGCGCATTGCATTTTAAAGAACCCTATAAGATTTTTGAATATTTGTATAGTATTTAATTGAAGGCATCGATTCTAAAACGTCCTTAGCGCTCTGCTCGGGTTGCCGCTATATACAAATTGACGTCATGGTGACCAATTTTTAAATTTGCGGAAATGAATTTTTAAAAATAGCATCGTATAGAGGATACAAAATGGCAACATTTTATATATATACTTTGTTTGTACAATGTTTAGTATTTGAAAAAAGAAAAATAGAAACGGCAAAATTTTAAATCTTATTTGCACCACGTTTTTTAAACTAAACTCGCTGCAGCTCCGACAAATATGAACGGATCTTGCTCATTTTTTGAATAATCTCGTAAAATAGTCTAGCGCTGCTGATAAACTCATAGATAGTTAAATATTAAATATTTTTCTTTCAACAATTTAATTGCAAATCAGTGAGTTACCTTTTATATGGTTAAGTATATTCAACGAAAAAAAGTATCGAGGGAAGTTTAAGACTCAGTGAACTTTCATCGAGACATTTGTTTGTTAACATTTGAAGAAGTTTCTCAGAAAATTACAGATCAATTGGATGAAAAGTGGCAAAGATAGATCGATTTTGCCAAACTTGCACGCTCCGCGCGAACATTAGCGGGTCTGCGCGATACGTGACGCTCGCAGCGTATGTCAGTCATATAATGCCGTTTACTTGAAGATTTGCTGTCCTTTTTTTTAAAAAATACATACTTAATCAAATCATACTATTTAATACTGTCGATTTATAGTGTAGAAGTTAAGAAAAATAAGTATCTGATGAAACAATAAGAAATTAAATAAACAAAGCAAAGGCAAAATCAAACGGCAGTTATTCATAAAGTTGTTTGAATTTTTAAATCTTTGTACGAAAGTTTTAGAAATTATTGTTAATTCTAAATGTTATATACACTAGATACTAAATGGTTATAATAAAGCGTTCAAATGAAATTCACACACATTAAAAAGAATATTGCAGCGTAAATGAATTGAATAGTAAATTACAATCTTTAAAAATATAAATTTCTGGGAAACATATAAATTTCACAGATTTTTGACATTGTTCAGTAAATTAGAAACTTCAAATAACTAATACTTATATTTATTTATATTTCTACATTAAGATTTATTTACAATTTAGTCGCAATACATACAACGCGTTTCAAAAACATATTACTTTTTTTTTCCTTTTATTGTTTTTGTTTTCTTTTCTTTTTTATTAATTTTTAATTCTAATTTTTGCTTTTGTTCGTCGCTTACTTTTCTTCTTTTTGTTGAGACAACTTCCGTTTTTCGAACTTTTTTGTTACCATGTTCTTCTTTCACATTCTTTGTTTTACTGACAACAGTTTTAATAGAAGTTGTTTTTAAAAATTTTTCACCAAAATGTTGCCCATTAGTAGTACAAAATTGCAATAAATGTTT
Organism: Gastracanthus pulcherrimus; assembly: GCA_949152435.1. Taxonomy (NCBI): domain Eukaryota; kingdom Metazoa; phylum Arthropoda; class Insecta; order Hymenoptera; family Pteromalidae; genus Gastracanthus; species Gastracanthus pulcherrimus. The sequence goes on along the minus strand of OX424574.1, from coordinate 139,827,426 downwards.
AAAATCCTTTTCTTTTTCTTTCGTTATTCCTACCTTTTTAGCTAATGATACTTTCGACAAATCTACTTCACTGCTGTTTCTTAGTTTAATTGTAATTGGATTGCCATCATAATCGTAATACAAATCAGTTTGTCCGTTAAGAAAATATACAATTCTAACAACTTTGCTTATTTTAATTACATTTTTCTGCAAGTCTTCGTCTTTCGCAAACAGTTTTTCATAATCTTTTACTTCGCACTGTGAAATAGCAACCATTTCGAATGGAGGATTTCTAATTCTTTTACGTTCTATATTGATCGACATTATGCTTATAATTTATTTAGCAAGTAAAACGTTTTTTAAAAAGATTAAAGAAATTAACAAATTTGTGAATAAATGTAGCTTGTAAACGAACAAGAAAATCAGTGTGATTTCAATGCGAAACGAGTTCAACTTTGTTTTGTTTATTTCAGGATAACTTTTATCATGTTTCTTAAATTATTTCTTATTCTATGACTGACATACACTGAGCGTCATGTATCGCGCAGACCCGCTAATGTTCGCGCGCATCGTGCAAGTTGGGCAAAATCGCTCTATCTTTGCCACTTTTCATATAATTCATCTGAAATTTTCTGAGAAACTTCTTCAAATGTTAACAAACAAATGTCTCGTTGAAAGTTAGTTGAGTCTTAAACTTCCCTCGATACTTTTTTTCGTTGAACATACTTAACCATATAAAAGGTAGCTCACTGGTTTGCAATTAAATTGTTGAATGAAAAATATTTAATATTTAACTATCTATGAGTTTATTAGCAGCGCTAGACTATTTTACGAGTCTATGCAAAAAATAAGCAAGATCCGTTCATATTTGTCGGAGCTGCAGCGAGCTAAGTTTAAAAAACGTGGTGCAAATAAGATTTAAAATTTTGCCGTTTTTATTTTTTTTTTCAAATACTAAACATTGTACAAATAAAGTATATATATAAAAAGTTGCTATTTTTGATCCTCTGCACGATACTATTTTTTAAAATTCATTTCCGTAAAATTGCAAATTTTGGTCACCATGACGTCAATTTTGATATAACGGCAGCCGGGCCAAGCGCTAAGGACGTTTTAGAATCGATGCCTTCAATTATTGAGCTTATATGCAATTTGTCAGCTTTAAAGTCGTTCTTCTCAGAACTTCATTTTAAGTCTTAAAAATGCTCTTTGCGCAACAGCGTGTGATAATATCACTTGAAACTTTACAGGATTATTGTTTTTTTTACATCATAAACACATTATCAGAGCGATTATTCATAAAACCCGCGGATACAAATTTTCCGCACAAACTCATGAAAAATAATTATGTATTACTTTATGATTTATGTGACTAAAATTTGTATACGAGGGTTATATACAAAATCGCTCTGATAATGTGTTTATAATAAAAAAGACAATAATCCTGTGAAGTTTAAAATTATTTCATTGCAGATTGTTTCGCAAGGAGCATTTTTAAGGCCAAAAATGAAGTTTCGAGAAAAGCGATTTTAAAGATGGCAATTGCAAAAATCAAATGTAATTAAGGTAGTTCTTTCACGACTCTTTCACTTCTCTTGTCAAAGCGGAGTTAACAGATACAATTTCATACTATGTGCATTTAAAAAATATATTTTATATTAAATTATAAAATTACATTAAAACATATATATTTATGCTCATAAAATGTTTTAAATTAATTTTTTTAAACGCATGTTAAAAATATTTCGTCACTCATTGACTTACTTTTTGTACGTTTTAACCTCAACATTTTACTTTGACATGGAATAACTTTAAAAAATGATCGGCAATACTATATTTTCAAGCTATTATTAAATTCGTTGTAATTTTTCTAATATACCTTCAGTTTTTTGTAAAAATATCGGATTTATAAGTATGTTAAAGTTTTAATTAGAATGCTAAAATGTTACATTCTGCGAAAAGTCATTGAAAAAGTTGCGTTTTCAAACTAATTTTTTCCGCTATAATGATCGATGACCCTACCTAAATAATGGTACATTTATATAAATGCATAAGAAAATTTATTTTTTACTATTTTTAACTACCTTAAATACTATAAAAATATTCAAAAAACTTATAGAATGCTCTAAAATGCAATTTGGAGCTTTCTAACGATTAACCCATTAACGACCAAAATCACGGAATTTATAGCTCATTTTCAAACCTCGGTGACAAATCGAAAAATGATGAATATCGTGATCAAACCTACTTATCTTACTATTTTTAGGCGTGCTCTTTCGATTCCCGGGGTCAAAATTGCGTTTACATACATTAGAAAAACAATATGGCGGATTTTATTTAAAAAAGTACCAAAAAGCTGTTCAAACAGATTAGTGAAATGAAAAGTTTTCATAGTCTATTATTATAGTTATGGTGATTATTTAAAATAGTATATTTACAGATGTAATATTTAATAAATAGTTTATTTGATTTAAAAATTTGAATTATATTGTTTTTGTTTACTATTATTATTATATGTATCCCTTTTAATCCTATCTCTCATCATTTACAATTATTTGCTATTCAGAAAAAACAGAAAAAGTTCAACTATATTTACAACGAATATTTACATAAAAAGATAACAAAATTTAATTAAATATTCAAAAAAATGCGCTCTGCCGCTCTAATGTCAAGTGAAACTAACCTCAAATTCAGAAACATATTTTACTCGATCAACATTATTTTCTGGTATATTTCGACGGTATATACAGGGGTTTACTTCTTCTTCTTTCTATTCTTATATGTAACAATACGCTATAGAGTGATTTTTGTCATTAATTATCGATAATTACGGGCCCATGACTTAAGTAAATTCATTATTACACGGTGAAATAATGAGCTACTTAGCTCACGGATAAGCGTGGGCTAAGTGCGGGTTTAGATCACGCAGTGCTACAATAATATATAAAACAATCGTATAATTAATACGATTGTTTTCAAAGAAAATAACCATACATGGGTTTGCGGGGTCGCCGATTACGAATCTGCTGTCAGAATTTCGATATTCGAAATGGCGGATCCAATATGGCCGCCACATATACAATATCCGGACATTACAAGTTTATTTGAAGAAAATAACCATACATGGGTTTTCGGGGTCGCTGATTACAAATCTGCTGTCAGAATTTCGATATTCGAAATGGCGGATCCAATATGGCCGCCACATTTTTTTTAAACGCTCGTATTATACAAAAATTGCTTATGTGGCGGCCATATTGGATTCACCATTCTGAATTTCGAAATTCTGACTGCAGATTTGTAATTAGCGACCCCCAAAACCCACGTATGGTTATTTTCTTTAAAAACAATCGTAATATACAGGAATTTCGTATGTAGCAGCCTTATTGGATCCGCCATTTTGAATTTCGAAATTCTGACTGTAGATTCGTAATTAGCGACCCCAAAAACTCATGTATGGTTATTTTCTTTAAAAAAATCGTAATATACAAGAATTTAGTATGTAGCAGCCATATTGGATCCGCCATTTTGAATTTCGTAATTCTGACTGCAGATTCGCAATCAGCGACCTCAAAAACCTTAAAATCATTCCCCTCTACGTTTTAGACTTGCTTTGAAAAATTACTGCATTTGGAAGGTATTTCTGACATGATAACTCCTGCGCAGGGGGGTTAATGGGTTAAGTGAGCTTCAGGGGACACTTATTCGAAGAAAAAATATGTTGATTGTTGACTCTTTCGAGTATACTCTAGCATTAAATACATGTCATTTCTGCATTTGCTCCACAGTTGAGGCAATTTCATAAAAAAGCTTTTACTAATAATTAAAGTAAAACAATATAATTGTAAATATAAAGGCCTAACATACATTTATGTTCTACTTAAAACTCCAAACTTGACAATCACTATTAATAATATAAATTATTTTTAAAAAATAACAAATTATAGGAAGTAAAAATGTTTAAAAAAAAAAATTTAAGCTCCAGTCTCCGACGTTGGCTCCCTGCATCTCTATATCGGGTGCGCGTCGCAATAATAAAATTTCAAATCCTTATCAAGGGATCCATATACAACACAAGAAAGAAAGAGACTACGCAGCTCGCAGGCGGGGCGTTTGTAGCTACACCTACACACATATAATCTCTCGCGCGCATGTACGTATATATGTATATAGTCCGTATAAGCCAACGGCCGCGGCGATCAGAGTTGTGTACTTGTGTGTTACGTGTCCACGTGTGTGCCCCCGAAAAGTTCGCTCCGCGTGAGAGCGCGCTGCGCGGGCTAGACAAGGAGCGAGCAAAAGCCCCATCGCACGAAGAGAAGAAGAAGACGCAAGAGCCCCCGATGTGTGGACGCAGTGTCTCCGTCCCCGTGCCACGACTGCTCGCTCACTACCTCGAGGCGAACTACGTCGAGCGGACGCGCACAATAGAATCCGGCGACCGCAAGGGGCTCAGCTGAGAGCGAGGCAGTTTTTTACGCGTATCGTCGAAAAGAGCTGGTGTATAGCCATCGCGCGCGGACAGCAGCCTGCAGCCAAGGAGAGACAGAGGGACAGAGGGACAGAGGCACAGCGGGACGCAATGGACGACAGGTGGTGCAGCATCGTCGGCCGACGGAGAAGAGGTCGCGGACCGCCGCGGGCGAGCAGCGCGCCGGGATCAGCGGCAACGGCAACGGCAGCAGCGCGACGCCAGCGGCGGCCAGTAGCGAGGGGATTATTGCACGAGGCGCACGAGGCGCACGAGTCCTCGTCCCATGCCGCCGTGCACGCGGCAACACGAGGCATCAGCTCGTCGCTGCTGCGCTCCGGCTTTGGTTAGCCGACTGTGAGGTGAGTTGATCTTTTTGCTTTTATTTACGTTTACATTTTTATCCCCGTATGTTGCGGATTCTCCGTAGAGCGCGACTACGATTCGTTAATGTAAGTGTGCATGCTTGTATATTTACCTCTCTCTCTCTCTCTCACTCTCTCTCTCGGGATGTACTTGAAAAATCGAGCTGCCGTAGCGACGTGCGTGTGTGTTTACGCGCGCAGACGGTCCAATAAGCACGTTTTTGCGCTCTCGAGGCATGGATGTATACGCCTGCACCGACACGTGCGAGGCGCGGCGATTTTTCTTACATCAGCACGAGGCGCGTCTGATGTTATAGGTATTGCTAAGTAGCTTTATGAGAATGCAGTTTTTCTAGTACGAGTTCGTTCCTTGGCTTTAGTAAACGAATATCGGACTCTACCGTTATATTTCTACTTTTCTTATGTAGTTTTTATGTTAATGAGGTTAGATTCGGCTTGGAGCAGTATTGATGTAACTATACTCAATGAATAGCTTTTCTGCTACTGCGTAGTTCTCAAAATTAAATGCATTAATAAATAGCAAACTGAGATGATGAAAGAAAATTAATGTTACGTAACACTAGAACGTATGTTTAAGTTTTAAGCACGTAGTTTAGCTTGGAATTTTAAGCTGGAGTACTACTCTGCATTGTAAAGGTCATTAATAAACGTATTTAATAAACCAAGAAAAATTAAAAATGAATAACTTTACATTGCACCACATTGCGATTTGCAAATTATTCATGAAAAAAAAAAGAATCGATAAAACGTGGTTATTCAAATTCGTCGCGACCACGTGGCGACGCAAGTCGGAGCGCGAGAAAATCATGAAAAATAGCCGGAAGTTCGCCATCTTGGATACTCCGCGCAATTGAAATTTACCTTCGATTAAATCGAGTTTCCAAAACAATGAAACATTGTCAGCCATTGGAACCCTGCGAAACCCATTCGTAAAATAGCAAGCTATCGATAGAACCTGCAATCGTAGCGAATCGTTTGCTAAATTTCGAGTTAGAGTAGGAAAAAAAAGGCGCTTCTTCGACGTTCACTCGCCTGACTCACCGGAAACAGAGAGAGAGAGAGAGAGAAATAGAGAGAATGACCCCCACCGTGAGGCAGTAGGTATTACCGGAAACTCCACCCCTCCGACGTTGTTGCCAATTCTTCTCGGCTCAACTCGCTGCCGGAGATGCTCCGTCACGTGACGGTCTTCAGCGATGCACACTCGACACTCATCCACGAATAAGCGCAGTTGATGCACCCTCTGCACACCAATGCTCTGTCTCCCACGTACACTTTGAAAACTCCTCGCTATAACAATTTTAATGTTCAATAACAGTCGCCCGATAATTATAAGGCTACATGGAATGCTTTAGTACATGGAGTCAAATTTATCTTAGTTATTAGTAATACATAATTACGTTTTGTTTATTTATATAAACTGATAAATTCTACGCGCTACACGCGTTTATTATTTGCTTTTGTCAAATAAGAAACTCGTTTTTATTTTAAAATATAGACAAAATATAATAAATCAAGTATATATTTTTAAAAAATAAACACAATAATAGAACATATATAATTCATAAACAATTAAAAACTAATTGTATATATCTATATATTTTTTTAAATATATATAAATAATGTTCAGATTCTTGAAATTCAAAGTGCTACCACTTTCGCGCCTTTATTAAACAGTCAATAATATCGATTTTTAAAATGCTATTAATAATTATTTTGCTTATTATTCTTTTAAAGGGAATATAAAATGATTGTAATAACTGTTGTTTTCGCGCTTTTATAAAATTAAGGTATAAGATTTCATGGTATTTTACTCTCATAATAATGATGTTAAATATAAATTTTTTGCAAGTTTTAACTTACTTTTATTTTACTCTTGTGTTATTCTTGCACTAATTTGGTGATTGTTTCATACATTTGTAAAAAGTGGTTGGAATTTTTTTTATTGAATAGGCTGAAAAAGTATTTTAATATAAAAAAGAAAAGTTGGTATTTTATATTGATTAGATATTAAATTGTTTAACCCATTAGTGCTCAGACCAAGAATAAAGTTGAAAGTAACGATTTTGTTTATTGATTCTTACCAATTGTATTGCAACTTAAGCAATAGGATAGTTATTGTCATCTAAAATGTTTAAAAATGTTTTTTTTTTAATGGAGCAAAAAAATTATAAGTGTCTTTTTGAGGCTGATTCCGGGTAGGATAAAAATGTTTTTTAGTTACCTATAATTTGTCAAAGGTTCTTTGATTACCGTTACATCATTAAAAGTTTAAAAGATGCTGACTGAAGTGATGTCAAATCGTTTGTAAAGTTCTGTTTATATCTTCTTAAAATTTGAATGTATTATAAAAATCTGAAAGTTTACAAAGAAACTATACCGTAATCCACAAGAATATGCTGTTAACTGAATATCGATATTCTTTCCTATTTTATGTTTTATGGATGTATGATAACTCATATGGACCCTGTGGCCATTAAAGGACTAAACTACCACTTTATTAAAAAATAAGGCTACTCTAGGTTGATATTGCCATTTTTTGAAATCAAAGAAGTTTTTATGCAAAAATAACACTGATTCTTCAAGTACTCAGTTGTAGTAAAATGAACATTTTAAACTACCTTTTCTGAAAAGATTATTTTTAATAGAAATAAAAGAAAAAGTAAACGCATCGCATTCCTCTCGCAGAAAAATTGAAGACAAGGCGGTATATTTATTTGAAAAGTGCATCTTGAAAAAGTGACCGTCCCTTACCATCCTCTCCCTCTCCTCGTACACGAGGCTCAACAGCGGCAGCGGCATCGAGAGCGCGTGGGGTGCAGCAACCTCCAACACCTCGCTGTGCCCGACTACGTCCCGGATGCAGCGCCATCTTGCGACCGAGCAGCGCGTGTACGTGCGTGCGCGCGTCTCTCTCTCTTCGCTCGGAGCAGCAGCAGCGGCAGCGCACGACGCGGGCCAAAGCTCGCCGAGCCGCACGACCATTCGGATATACAGTATACGGAGCGCGGAGTGTGCGTGCTGTACGGGCCGGTCGCGCGCAGTCCGTACCACATCGTTCGCGCGCCTGCGCCATGTTTGGCAGTGCCGTGCGTCCTTGACGAGGAGCGAGAGAGAGAGAGATAGAGAAGAAACAGCGCCGGTGGCGCCGCCAAGCCCATCGGCAGCGGAGCCCGCAACCGCAGCCTCTGCACGTAGCCACGTTCGCCCGCGCAGCCGTCTCTCTCGCACTCCCGGGAATCGCGCCGCTGCCCATAGGTACATACATACTGGCGCGAGGCCTCCGGGACGCGCGCGCACGCAGCGAGAGAGAGAGAGCCGGAGAGCAGCAAAATGCCGCCGTCGCCGCAGAGGAGCGAGAAATAAGCGCCTGTACGGAGAGGAGCACACGGGCGCGGCTCACGAAAGAGAGAGAGATATATATATATATATATATATATATACAGGTCTCTCTGTCTCGTTGTGCGCGGTACGGCCGCGGCCGCCGCTGCTGCTGCTGCTGCTGCTGCTGCTACTTTTGCTCGCGGCTCTCTCTCCCGTCATCCCGAGCCGAGTCGCGAAACGAGCGCGGCGCCCGAAGAGAGCTGCTCCGAGTCGCGCCACAGGCGTCGTCGTCCATTACCGCGGCTCGCTCTAGCGCGCGTGTCCGTCTGTCTCTCTCGCTCGCGAAAGGGGACGACGCGCGTCTCGCCGGGCGTCTTTGACGAGGATTCGCGAGTGTGCGCGTGTGTGTGTGTGTGTGTGCGTGTGCACGCGCGCCAGGAACCTCCTGCGGATGGCTCGTCGTCGCGGCGTTTCGCTGATTACACTGTGGTAAGTCGCCGATTCGACTTTCCTCGCTATATATATATACCTACCCGTGTGTGTCTCTCTCTCTTTCTCTCTCAGCGCGGGCTTTCCCTCTCTCTTTCTCTCTCTGTCTGGTTCGAGAGCGCGCGCGACCGCCAACATGGCCGACGGGAAATTTCCTTTGTGAGTAGGTAGGCCCCTGCCTGCTGTTACTGCTGCTGCTCGGCACTTTTTGCAGCGAGACGCAAAGCCTCGGCCGAAAGAGAGAAGCTCTTTCTCGGGCAGTTTTGCACCCTGAGCGGAAAAAACATCGTATGAAGCCTGCTGGGGTGGAATAATCGACCAGACCGATGTATCCTGTGTATGTGCGTACACGGAATTTCGGAGCGCCCGATAATTCGCCCTATGTTCTCTTTATCTTTTTTCTTTTAGAATGGGTACGGAGGGAGTCTGTACTTCCTTTTCGTCGCTAGTTCGTCTTTCTTTTATTTTTTACGCTCGGTGTATTCTGGCGATTCAGCGCTGCTGGCGCACTCACTACAATGCCGCATGCGTCTGTCCTCTTCTACATCGCGCTCTTCCTCTCTCTCTCTCTCCTTTTACTCTCGCTTTATGCCGCTCGATACACGGTCTGCTGCTGCTGCTGCTCACTCTCTTTTTCCTCTCTTTTATCTTTCGTCGTTTTTCTTTTATTTTTTCTTTCACTCGTCGACGGAGCCGCGAGAGCTCTATACAAGGCTCTCCTTTTCTCCCCGCGGACTCTGGGCTTTCTGCTTTCTCTCGCGTCGATAACGTAAATATTTATGTATTTATTTTCATTTGATTGGCAAATTGTGTATATATATACATATATACGCGTGTAGAGCGAGCGGAGCAGCCGATATCGCCGGCTCGTCGAAAAGCGTACGTGGGATCGTCTGAATGGAGCGACAGGGAAGGGGACATTCGGCAAATTCTCTCTGTCTCTCGCCGGCGGAGAATATATAACCGGACGCCGGTGCCAGCTCGGATCTCTCTTTCTTTTTCTCTCTATTCTCTCTTTTCTTTTCTATTTTATGTCTTCCCACCATTATCGCTCTGAAATTTCGGAACGCGAAGGGGGAGACGCGCGCACACCGTGCGCCCGCTGCTCGGTTAGTTCTTCCCTGCCTGCTTCACTGCAATTATATTTTATTCAAAAACTTTCTATTATTTTGTTTTTGCATTATATGCGTAGTCGCTCTTTTGTTTTTTCTTCTCTAACTGCGCTGCCTTCGCGGCGATCAAATGTTTTATGTTTTTTTATTTAGGTTTCTATTAGCAGTTTTATGTGTAATGGAAAAAGAGTTTATCAATTTTTCTTATAGATGACGAATCATGTGTGCAAGAACGGAGTTTTGAAACGCATTCACATGTAAATTGATTTTTTATTTTGCTAGTCTTAAAAAAAGATAGTCGATAAACGTCGCACAAGCTCTTATCTCGTAGCCGCTTTTTAGGTTTCCCTTCTGCTATTTACTCTGGTGTTTGTAAAAATAATTTGCTATAATGCGTCGATAAGTAGATTGGTATATTTCGGCTGAAGTGTACATCGTAAAAAAATAAATTATATTTAAAAAGTAAACAAATATTTTCATTTTAAAATACATATAATGACTTTAGTTTTATAATTAAAATTCAATATTTACACGTGTGAATAACTTGATAGCTCTATGCTATTATTCATTTATGAATAGGTAATAAATACAGTACGTGTGTCAAAAACTCTTTTGTTTCGGCTAACTTTACTTTGTATTGTTATTATTATGCTATTAGGTTTAGTAAGTTGAAAAAAGAATATAAATTATTATTGCATCATCTCACTGCAATACCTTATTTAACTGAAAAAACAAGTTTAGAAATGCAAATTAGCTTTTTTCCATTAGTTTATGTAACTTCTTAAATTTTATAATTTGTATTTTATTTAATTTTTTTTTCACTGTACCGAAGAGAAAACTTTGTCGCTTGAAGTCAGGGAAACTACTTTGGTGGAACAAGTTCTATTTGCCTTGACATAATTCCATTCATCACAATCTGGTCCCATACTATAAATTGCATGGATATTTGCCAATATGTCAGTTTTAACAAGCCCTAAAATATATTCAACGCAAAAGGGTGAAATGTGATTTAATTTGACGAAAGCAATTTTTTCACTTTTCAGTGTCATGTGTAATGAGTGATAAGCAAGGTGCGCCTACTTTGCCGCCCCTTACTGGGGGTGGAGGAAATAATGGGGGAAGCAATGGAGGTGCACCACAGCAAACAGTCAGTTTGCAACAGGTCTTTGCCAATGTCCTTACATCAGCTAGTGTACAACAGTTTGTCCTTGCCTCTCAAGTTCCCGGCCTCACACAGGTAAATATCATTGACATTGACTTGTTCAAATATTATTTAAGGTAGACGTACCAATGATCGGACACATACCTATAATCGGACAATATTGAAAATAAGTGTTTATTAGATACGCAAAATAATTTGTAATCACTCCAGATCTATAGACTAATGATCCATTAGATGATTTTTATAGTTAACGTTACGAATATTTTTTATTTAAAAATATGAAGAGATATGAACAACTGTCCGATTATTGGGTTTAAGCATCCGAGCATTGGTATGTTTACCTTAATTTAAATAAAGTTTTGATTTCTGTAAAAATTTATTAATTTTTAGTAACATAAAATGAATATAAAAATTCAGAATAAAACATCTAATAACATTGTTGTGTTCTAATTACTCTAGTAATAAGATATTTTGTAAAGTAAATCTTTGTGAACTGTTGATTGTTTACTGAAAAAACGAAAAGATTTACAGAATTATCTAATTATATTTGTAAGAAAAAGAAAAAGCACAAATATATGAATTATGTAAACCACGAAAAATTTCTAATTCTTTTAATTTTTGCTATAAACAAAAACAAAAAATACAATGTATTGCAATACAATACAATGTTAAGATTTTTTACAATCATAAAAATCACATAATATATTTATTTATTAATTTTGGAAAATTTAAAATTAAGTTAAAATATATATAATTAATAAATAATAATTTTGACAAAAAAGTAGATACATTTTATTTTAGACTTAATCGGAGAAATAGAAATTCATTAGGATAAGTCTAATACATCAACGAAGGTTTATTTATTTCCAATGCTAAAAATCAAGGATAAAATGTTAATTTTACTAATTTCAATGTGGTTAAAATTTTCTAGAATTGTACAATAGTATTTATCTTATTATACGGTAAAAAAATGTCTAAAATACAGATCTTAACTACAGCAATTTTGTTTACGCTGACTCGTGTACGAAAAATAAAAAGAAAAAAAATGATCCAACCGTCGAGATCTTGAGCACACTCGGATTACTTATATTTTGTAAAACTTGCATATTTTTTATGATGCTAACTATACCGAAGTAGAAAGAACGAATGAATGTACCATTCACGTCGGTCTTCCTGATAAAAGCTGAGGCATTTGTCTGAAAAAACATACAAGCAAAACGAAAGAATCGCACGTCGTCCAGAAAAACAGTAGTCAAGTCGAAGGTACCTAATGTACTTGCAGGTGTTACCGAGCGGCGGCACGACGAACCAGTCTATCGGCGTCACGCGCATCGTCAACCTGTCCGGCTCGAATCCACGCGTCAGCGTCGTCAACGTGTCCGGGTCGACGTCGACGGCGACGGCGACGGCGGCTGCGAGCGGCAGCGGCGCGCCAGGCTCGGCGCTCACATCACCCAGCCGTCAGAATAATCCCAAGCTCGTGTTGACGACGTCGCCGAAGCTCGTGCGCAGCTCGCTGGCCAGCATGTTCGTAGCGCCGACGACGTCGCAGGCCTCGCACGGCCAGTCGCCGCCCGCCAAGAAGAAGTCGCGAGTGTCGGAGGCCGGCGCCGAGAGGCCGAGCTCCCTCGTCACCGAGCCGGCCGACGCGATGGGCTACCGGCGCCGCATAGTCGAGCACAAGCTCAAGCGGATGCGCGCCCTGCGCGACGGCTACAACGACAACACGTCCGAGTTCTTCTTCCTCCACAACGGCGGCAACCTCATGGACTTTCACTCCTGGAGGAAGAGGCCGCCCACCGGCCAGTACCTGCAGTTCATGAAGCAGCAGAGGCTCGAGGCCGAGGACGACGAGCTCGAGACCCTCGCTCGGATCGGCGCGTCTACCGAGCCGGTTGCCGCTGCCCTTACCGCTGCCGCTGCTGCCAGTGCCAGTGCCGCTGCTGCTGCCGCTACCGCTACCGCTGTCTCCGTTGCCCCGGTTGTCGCTGCTGCGTCCACGACGAATACGGCCAGCGCGACGACCGCGACGACCGCGACGACGACCAGCACCACGACCTCCGTACTCACCACCGCGACGACGACGGTGGTGGCGACGGCGCCGGCAACGACGACCTCGACGACCTCGACGACGACGACGTCGCAGAGCACCGAGGTCGCGCTGTCCGGTGGCACGCCCGTCGCCGTCTCGACGACCCTGCCTCCGGCTGTCGCGCAGCTCAGTCAGCAAGGTAGGATTCACTTGACAAGTTGCTTTTCTTTTTACATTGCGAGCGGGATCCGAATTTTATTAGGATGCAACAACCGTTGGCCCATGGCACAACTGCCAGCCTGCTTGATTCATCATGAATCTTGACATGCGAGGTCACACTTTTACATGACTTAACGTCATTTAATCTTCATTTTTTATTACTTACTGAACTATTTGCTATTCTTATTGGCTATTCTTGTACTTCTGTTAATCATTAACATTGAATACTAAAATTAAGCTGAAGCTACTTATATTTGGGATATAAATTACCATGTGAACGATAAGACGCGGGTCCAAAGATTTCAGAATATTTACCAGCAATTTCCTAAGTTACATAAACTCTCAGCAATGTTTTTAAAATTTTAAAGTAAAATAACACTTTTTAAAAACAGCAAATCTTATTCTGTAATAGTTAATTTGAAAATTTGAATTAAAAATAATGCAGCGGTTCAATAACATTTTTTTTTTTTATGTGTCATTAAATAATTGTTGACGTAAAAAGTTATGAGAATTTTATCGATGGAAAAATTAAAAGTTCTCGGTGCATCTACTGAACGAGTGTTTTGCGCAATAGGGCAAGTACCTGGTCGGCCTCAAGGGGGCCGGCATGGCATGGTCTTTGCCTTCCGAGCAGCAATTCAGGCTTCACCAGTCACCGCTCACCCCTCACCCACTACTACTATAGCACCCGCTCTTATTATAGGTGATTACTGTAGGCCTGTTGTCGATGTCTCTATTTCTTGATAATTCATTGGGGACACGAATTCTTTATTCAATCGAACATCTAATCGGTTAACTATTGCAGGTGTTTTCATGTGAAACTTCATTAAAACATTAATTAAACAGTTTGCTTAAATGCTTATGTAGAATTTTCACTTAAATAAATTTTTTAAAAGCAATGATCAAATTATTATTTGTAACCACAGTGAAACTTTTGTTTAAATTAGTACGCTAAACATTTTACATTATCATCGTAAGTGAACTTCTTGTGGGAAAATTATTCTGCGTTTCATGATTCGTCTCCCTGATTAAAAGTTTACAAATTTAAAATTAAAAAAAATTTCAATATTTCATTATTTACATTGCTGAACAAGTAAACGTATTTTTTTTAAGCTACAAATTTGTTGTTTCATATATGTCTTTTTCATGCACGGTTTGTTTGCTTAAAAATTCTGGATCATTTATAAGTGAAGACAATGTACTACTGGCATGTTTATATGTATTTTTGAAGGCTTACATCAGATAAAAAAGAATAAGGCACAACGCTTGGTGATCAATTAATATTTTTGCATGTTATTAAATATAAATATTATACTGTAAGAAATTATTTTTGTTTAATTACATTCAAAACAAGTTTTTACTTCAGCTAAAGAATTTTAACCCAATAAGTGTTTTTTCCATCATCTTAAAGATAATCCAATAACTAAAATAAATACACATCATTAACAACACTTTCAGTGTAAAATAATTTAAATTTTGTTACATTTTTTCAATTAAATATATAAATTTAATAAAAATATGATGATGCTGGAATAGGGAACTTGCATGAGAAAATCTATTAAATCCGTCAGATAGAATATCGAAAAATAATCGACACGTGTTTTTTCTTTTCCAAATAAATGATTATAAACAAAGGTATAGTAGGTTGAAATGTCGCGTGACGTCACAGCACCGCACCATATAGATATACTACGATGAGATATCGTAACGTGTAGCGACTTTTCAATCTATTATATCTTTGTTTATAATCATGTATTTGAAAAAAGGAAAAATATTTTTCGATATTCTATTTGACAGACCAAATGGATTTTTTCATGAAAGTTCCCTATTATGTATTTAGTGAACATAATACATTTATAAATAGTACCTACCCATGTTATCAAATTTGCTGATTCCACAAGCATATCATGGAACAGTGTACATGATATGGGGAAAATAAAACCAAGCATATGTAAGGCTGAGTGATACAATTTGTTTAGCCTAAGGGCGCTTTGGGACATAACTTAATTCTAATAAAAAAAATTATTGCTATAAACTGTAGCAATTATGATTTAGAATTTTATGAATTTTAATATTTAAGTTTTGCTGGCTTTTTATGTCGTATTTCAGTAGTATAATTGTTTCTATATTTATAATGGGTAAATATAGTTAAAAGAAAGTGTAAAAGACAAATGCAGGACATTTTTTTCCAGGTGGAACCCCAGTTGTTATAGACTCGTCAAAGTCAAATTCAACTCCAGCAAGCAATCCTGTAGCAGACAAAGCACCCACAGCTAACCCAGTTGACAAACCTGCCACTCCTCCACTTATAACTGCTCAACCCATAGTCAAACTTGTGAAATTACCTGCTTCTTCGATAGCATCTTCCTGTGATACCGTTAGTAATCAAGAACAAATCGTAGAAAAAGCGAAACAGGTAAATTATGGAGCCTATCCAAAGTTAATATTATCTTTTTACATTGAAACTAAGCATTTTTTTCGACTTTATTGAAATTCTTATAATTATTAATAGTTCAAATCTAGCACTTGTTAGACTCACTGATAAAAACTAGCATTTTTCTAAAACCTTCAAAAACGTAGTAGTTTTTATTGGAGAATCTGAACTTTGCTAGTTTTTGTAGGAGGCTGAAAAAGAAATTTGAAAACATTTGGTTATCTAAAGAAAAGTTAAAATATTTAAATTTTATATATTAAGTTCAAATTTAAATTACTATTAATTTATTTTTATATTAGGAAGCATACGTAATGCAAAGGGTCGTCGAATTACAACGAGAGGGTTTATGGTCAGAACGAAGGTTACCTAAAATTCAAGAACCTACAAGACCAAAAGCTCATTGGGATTATTTATTGGAAGAAATGGTGTGGCTTTCTACAGATTTCGCGCAAGAAAGGAAGTGGAAAAAATCGGCGGCGAAGAAGTGCGCGCGAATGGTTCAAAAGTATTTCCAGGAGAAAGCTATACAAGCCCAAAAAGCGGAAAAATTGGAGGAACTACGATTAAAGAAAATTGCAGGCTTCATTGCGAAAGAAATTAAAACATTCTGGGCTAATGTTGAAAAGGTTATTATTCTTTATAATTGTATAGTTATTCTAAATCAGCGAATGTTTTTTCTTTCTTTTGTTCAAATATTTGCATACTTACCCCACACAATAAGCCGGCAATTTAAACATTACCATGTTTTAACTGTGTGCTCGTTGTGGGAACATTAATTCTAAGAAATACATATATAACTGTTTCATTGAGGTTTTCAGTTAAATATTATTTTAGATACATTCAAAAATCAAATATGTAATACTAATTAAATGTCTTTAAATATGCTTAAATTGCTAAATGAATAAACTTCACTTTGCAGTTGGTGGAGTATAAACAACAAACGCGATTAGAAGAGAAACGAAAGAAAGCTTTAGATCAACATTTAAATTTTATTGTTGACCAAACTGAGAAGTATTCTTCGTGGTTGACGGAAGGTTTAAACAAAACTGAAGGAACTCAAAGCACACCAGCATCGATACACAGTTCGCGAATATCTTCGCCAACTACTACTGGAAAACACTCTGATGGTTTGTTAAACTTTATTGTTTGTATCCTTGATATATTTAACTTTAAGATGTAATAAAAAAATATAATATCATTTAGATGACTTCAAGCCAAACCAAGATTCTGATGACGATGAAGAAACAATAGCAAAAGCAGAAGAAGAAATTAAGTCGAATCATAAGGAAGAAGTAGAACTTTTGAAAAAGGAATCGGAACTTCCATTAGAAGATCTACTTAAAGAGTTACCACCAAATTACCTAGAAGAAAGAGATAAGAGCTTATCTCCTTTACCCAGAGAAGTTGTAGAAGAGGTGTGTATTTTATCACATTTAGTTGATTAATGATAATTTAAAAAATTAATGGTTAAAGAGATTAAACATAATTTATTATGGTGCAGGAAAGCGATAATGCTGAAGGAGGTAAAGATACCGAATTTACTGTTGCCTCGGACCAATCTACAGATGATGAGGAAGACACAATCCAAGAGCAAGAGAAGTTAGAAAACAACTTAGATCATAAGCAAGAGCTTGATGATTTAATGGCTGAAAATGAAATGTCAATTGATGAACTTATGGCAAAATACGGAAATGCTGCGGATACTCCTATGGATGTCGACGAGACAGATGAAGGTAAAAATATAAATACATCAATCTTTATAATTATTTAATGTAAAATGTAAATATATATTATGATGCTACTCTACCGATCCCTGAAGGCTTCCTCATGCTGTTCTCTTTCGAGGCATTTGTCTGACAATAAAAAAGAATTTATATTATCGTCATATTTTATGTAATCAAAATTTAATTAAAAATTTTTGTTTACAGAATCAGATAAAGATGAAGAAGAGGAAAACGAATCAGAATCTGAGAATGAAACTGAAAATGAAAGTGAAGACGAAACGCAAGACGATTCTCAGTCGCAGAGCGACGAAGAGACTGCAGTTGGTTTGAAATCATTGCTTGAAGATCTATCTGATGAAAATAAGAGTATGAAAGAAGCATCAGAAAAGCAGAATGAAATGGATTCTGTTGCAGCACTAGCAGAAAGTATACAACCAAAAGGAAATACGTTACTTACTACAAGTGTAAGTTAATTTATTTTTAAAATTAAATTGTTGTTTTTTTCTTTATCTATTATTATTAGTATTATTATTACTACTACTTAAGGCCTTCTTATCCAAAGAGTTTGTGATTTACAACTAGCAAACTACTATTTCACGAAGGTAGAGGAAGTACAATTACACCTATATAACAAGTTTTTAAAAAAAAAAATTTGTCTGGATTTTGTAATTGTGACATTATTGAAAAGAATAACAATTTTATACTAAAATTTTTGAAATTCTAAAATTGGTTTAGTGAATAAAGAATAAATTTTAATTTTACAGGTTGTTACGAAAATACCATTTTTGCTGAAACACTGTTTGCGTGAATATCAACACATCGGTTTAGATTGGCTCGTTACGATGTTCGAACGAAAATTAAATGGTATACTCGCCGATGAAATGGGTTTGGGTAAAACCATTCAAACGATTGCTCTCTTAGCACATTTGGCGTGTGAAAAGGGAAATTGGGGTCCTCATTTGATTATTGTACCTACGTCTGTGATGCTTAACTGGGAGATGGAGTGTAAAAAATGGTGTCCTGGTTTTAAAATTTTAACTTATTACGGTACACAAAAAGAAAGAAAACAAAAAAGAACAGGATGGACAAAACCAAACGCATTTCACATATGCATTACATCATATAAACTTGTCATTCAAGATCATCAAAGTTTTAGGAGAAAAAAGTGGAAATATCTTATTTTAGATGAAGCTCAAAACATTAAGAATTTTAAGTCGCAACGCTGGCAACTGTTGTTGAACTTTCAAACACAAAGGCGGTTGCTGTTAACAGGAACGCCTCTGCAGAATAATTTAATGGAATTATGGTCCCTTATGCATTTCCTTATGCCAAACGTTTTTCAATCTCATCGAGAATTCAAAGAGTGGTTTAGTAATCCTGTAACTGGTATGATTGAAGGAAACAATGAATACAACGAAAATATCATCCGCCGTCTTCACAAGGTGTGTACATTTTATTATCAAGCATTTTATAAAATAAAAATTTCGCCGCCGACCACGATGCCGTTTATTTATAGCTGTAATCGTTTTTTATTTAATCGGCGAAATATTAAAATTTCTTTATAAAAACTCGTGCGTTGAAAGTGGAAATAATACAGCGTGCGTATCCTGTCTAGAGAAACAACTTGTTTTTATTAAAATAAATTTTTATATAAGAAACCAAGTATTTAATTAAAGATTTTTATTTCATTATCTATTTCATTTGTAGGTTTTACGACCATTCCTCTTGAGAAGGTTAAAGTGCGAAGTAGAGAAACAGCTACCAAAGAAATACGAGCACGTTATCATGTGCAGATTATCGAAACGGCAGAGGTATCTTTACGACGATTTCATGTCTAGGGCAAAGTAAGTAGTATTCTGTGAGTTAAGGAATTAAGTAATTTTTTAACAACCGTTTATTTCAATGCCAAACTTGGATATTTTTCAGGACAAAAGAGACCTTAGCTAACGGCAACTTGCTAAGTGTTATAAACGTCCTCATGCAACTGCGTAAAGTTTGTAATCATCCGAATCTATTTGAAGTGCGACCGACAGTTTCGCCATTTCAAATGGAGGGAATCGATTTTCATACAGCGTCGTTAGCATGGAGTGCTCTTGACTACGATCCTTTTAAGGTAAACACCATACTATTGCCAATATAAAATTTACTGCTTTTAACATTTGAAGTTTTAAAACGTAATAAAAACGAAAGATTTAGTTATACTTTTTGTAAATTTTTTGTCTAACACCCATGTTAATAAATTTGCTGATTCTAAAAGCACATCGTAGAACAGTGCACATAATGTGGGAAAAATAAAACCAAGCATATGTAAGGCTGAGTGATACAATTTGTTTAGCCTAAGGGCGCTTTGGGACACTATTAATAAAAAATAAGAAATAATTATATTGTCATAAAATCTCATTTTAATAAAATTTAATATTTTATTTTCAGCACGTTGATTTATCTTGCTTGAACCTTCTATTAGTTGACTTGGAGTTCGTTCTTACTGCATTTGTAGCTCACAGAATCAGAAAGTTGAAAACACCAAAAAAGCTCATTGAGGAAATAGACAGCCAACCAAAACCGTGTCCGCGGTGCCCGTCAGGCAAAATTAAAATCAATGTTAGGTTATCTAATCAAGTATCAAAATCAACTACAGCTACGCAACAGAGTCCACAACAAATAAAAATCAAAAGCTTTCCTGGTATTTTGCCAACTCCAAGAGTAGGAACTTCACCATTGGTTAAGAACGTAAGCAGTCAAGCCCCAACTGGACAAGGTGATTCTCATTTAATACATTATGTTGCTGTAAACGTGTTGTATTTTCAACAAATGTAATTAATGCTTATAATATTAATACTATTGCAGGTGTCACTTTGAAAGTTGCTGGTGGACAACAGCTACAAGGCTTTTCTGTTCAGTTGGTACCGCATCAAGGTGGTGTTAAAGGTGAGGATTATTTCTTTATTCGATTAATCAAATCTTAAAAGAATGCATCACCGATCAGTGGTTGTACAATTGCAAGCGCTTTTGCAGTGGTGCAAGAATAATTATACTCGAGCCAGCTTGTTCGTTCTTAGTTTATTTATCAAACGCACATTCTAGAATCGAGCTAACATTTTTTATTAATTTTAATATAATTTTCCTATGTAATATATTTTTACGTATATAGTGGCATATTTTATTAAAGAATTTTACAAAAATCTTTTTTATGGTTACAGCAATCCCTGTGGGCACAGTTGCACAAAGCATTCAGCAGAGTACAGCGACGGTTACTCCTACCACAGCAGGTATAAATGCTCAAAGAATAACGGTTGCTAATACAAACACTAAAGATGGACCTCAAAGATTAACAACACATACTTATACAGTGAAGCATGGCGATTCCGTCCAAAAATATCAAGTTCCTAGTTTTGCTCAGTTAGTTCAGACATCAACCGGCAGACATATCATTTTGACTAATCCCAATCAACAAACTACGAATGCCCGTAAGAATCATATTTAAATATTGAATAAAAAGCCTTGCAAAGATAACGTTTTATAAATACTAATGAATATCTTTTTATTTTTAGTTTCATTTCCGGTTATGACATCTAGTGGTCAAAGGTTAACTGTTCTTTCAAAACAAATCATGGGTTTGTCAACGACGCCTGTATCTGTGAACAAAGTGATCAGTGGAGTCGTTACGTCCACAGCTGGAGGAATAAGCGGTAGGCCAGTAATGCGAGTTCCTCCTCTCAATGTAAGCACGTCTCAGCCAGTCGGCCAAGTACAACAGCAAACGCAAATCCGTTGTGGCGTGGTTACGAGAAATATTCAAAAAGAGCCTGAAAAAAGCCAAGTGAAAGAAGCACCCAAGTCTGAATTCCATCTGGTAAGTTACATTACGATTCTTGAAATTCTTAATTTAATACCTAAAAAGCATCACCGATCAGTGGTTGTACCGTTGCAAGCACTTTTGCAGTGGTGCTAGAGTAAGTACACTTGAGCCAGCTTGTGCGTTCTCAACTTTATTCCTCGAACGCACATTCTAAAATCGAGATGACACTTTTTCACATTTCTGTCCCACTTAAATTTCCCATCCGTATTGGAGTGCTTGGATAAACGCTGGAAAACAAGACAACTTCCGAAAGCAAACGATTGACTTTGTCGAAGTAAGTTTGGCGCAACGTACAATTAACCGAGTATCCCTTCCCCTGTCCAGCCCCAACTGGAGGAGACTAGGCGTCAGCGACGACAGGCGAAATTCGCCAGGTTGGCCGAGGTGAACGAGCGCAGATGCGCGGCCTGTCCTCTGTACGGCGAGGACCTCTTCACCGCCCTGAGAATCAGCAAGCCGGCGACTGGCTGCCAGTGGCACAGCGGCTGGCTGCACTGCGCCGCCACGAGGGGCAAGGCGGCGCGCACGAGGCGCCAGTACTTCTCGCGCACCGAGGCCCTGGCCGAGGCCATTCGCTCGACCGAGCAGATCGTCCAGGAGTTCCAGGCGACATTCGACAAGTTCGTCGTGTACGTGCCCGCGGTGAGGGCGCGCCTGCCCCGCTTCCACGTCTCCCATCCGCCGCCCCACAAGCTCTGGCGCGAGCAGCGCCTCGAGATCGAGCTGCAGCGACACCTCTCCTCGAAGCTCGCCCTCTTCCACCCGGTCACGCGGTCCATGCTCACCCAGTTCCCCGATCCCAGGCTCATACAGTACGACTGCGGCAAGCTGCAGTCGCTCGATCTGCTGCTGCGCGAGCTCAAGTCCGGCGGACACAGGGTCCTCATCTTCACGCAGATGACCAGGATGCTCGACGTTTTCGAGACCTTCCTCAATTATCACGGCTACACTTACCTGCGACTCGATGGTGCTACCAAGATTGATCAGCGACAGGTAGGCTTTTCTTCATTCGTAAATAAGGATTATCTAATGAAATTTACCAACATTTTGCTTCTATGACAATGTAGGTCTTGATGGAAAGGTTTAACAACGACAAGAGAATATTTTGCTTCATTTTGTCAACGAGGTCTGGTGGAGTGGGTGTCAACTTGACTGGGGCAGATACAGTTATATTCTACGACAGCGATTGGAATCCTACTATGGATGCCCAAGCTCAAGACAGATGTCACAGGATAGGACAGACGAGAGATGTACATATTTACAGGTATGACTACGTATTTATTATACTATTATTTCTAAAATTACATCTCACCGCCGACCACGATACCGTTTATCTATAGCTGTAATCGTTTTTTATTTAATCGGCGAGATAATAAAATTTCTCTATAAAAACTCGTGCGTTTTAAGTGAAAATTATACGACGTGCGTATCCTGTCTAGAGAAACAAATTTTGTCATTATTAACTACTTTTTTTGTAAGTGATTTTAAATATTATACTCTAACGATTTTTCTCTTAATTTTGCAGGTTAATTAGTGAAAGAACAGTGGAAGAAAATATTTTGAAAAAGGCAAATCAGAAAAGGTTGCTCGGAGATCTTGCGATCGAAGGGGGCAATTTTACGACCGCCTACTTCAAAAGTGTATGTATTTTATATTTCAAATATGATATTCGAAAAATTGTTTTTAGAATCTTCAAAAGAAAAATGCTTACATTTGGGTTTTACATTGCAGTCCACGATTCAAGATCTATTTGAGGTCGATCAGTCTGAAACCGATGCTTCGGCGCGAATGGCCGAAGTATTGGATCAGAGTAGGGAAAGAGAAAGACAACTGCAGAGAGAAATGTCGCAGTCTGAGGATAAAATGGCGATCGGTGCACTGGAAAGTGCCCTCGCTGCGGTCGAAGAAGATCTGGACGTGCAAGCCGCGAAGACCGCAAAGGCCGAGGCCGTGGCAGACTTGGCAGAGTTCGACGAGAACATCCCTGTCGAGGATGCTGATAACGACGAAGCTGGAGTCAGCAAGGCTGAGTTGGAAGTACAAAACATCGTGTCTCAGGTAACTTGTTGCTTCTTTTTTTTATTTCAACAAAGTAATTATACAGATCGTTAATTCAGTAATGTTTTAACATATTATTTAAAATACTTTAGTCTTCGTAAAGTTTTTTTCAGTTCTTTTGATTATTATTGTTTTATGTATTTTTTTACGTTTGATATCTCGCTTCCGACCACAAATCTGTACATTTATTACAGCTTTTGTTTTTATTTTAAAAGCGAGAGAATAAAGTTTCTCTATTAAAACTCGTGGGTCGAAAGTGGAAATCATACGGCCTGCGTATCCTGTCTAGAGAAACAATTTTCCAAATTTATATTATTCTTCATTTAAATGTACTAAACTATATTTTGTTTTATTTTGTGAAGTAGCATTTTGCAATACCCCTTCTCATGTATAAAGTATTTTGTCACAACTTGATAAGTTTTAGATTGTCAAACAAACGTTCTAAAATGAAATTTGAGCGAAAATAAAACTGACGTTCTCCTCTCCGTATGTAGCTAACGCCGGTGGAGCGGTACGCCATGCGCTTCGTGGAGGACTCGGACGGCAACTTCTCGGCGGCCCAGCTCGCCGCGGCGGAGCGCGAGCTCGACGAGCAGAAGAAGGAGTGGGAGCTGGACCGGCTGCGAGCCATGCGCGAGGAAGAGGAGCGCCAGATGCGCATGACCGACGAGGACGAGAACGCGCTCACGTTCACGCGCGAGGACGCTCAGAATCAGGTTAATAACAGCACTAGCAATTCCAGGCGGGTATCGAGTGGTAGGAGGCCAGCGAGGCCGACCAAGAGCGGGCGCGGCGTTAGGGGTAGCAGTAGGCGGGCGGCCGCGCGCCGGGCCGCCCGGCGCGTTAGTCGTAGGTCGCATCGCGGCAGGGAGCAGGAGGAGGAGGAGGAGACGACGACCTCGGACACCGAGTCGGAGACGACCTCGATGTCGGACAGCGACTCGCAGGGCGACCACCTCGAGTCCACCGCCGTCCCCGGAAGCTCCGACGAGGAGGGCCGCGGGTCCAGCAAGGCGGCCAGCTCCGACGAGCGGAGCAACGAGGACGACGAGGACGAGGAGGAGGAGGACGAGGACGAGGACGAGTTGGACGGCGACGAGGAGGCCAAGGGCCAACGGGCCAGCCCGAAGAGCAGACTGCTCAGTCTGTCGAAGAAGAACCACCTCGACATGAACAGTCCGAGGACGAGGTCCAGGGGCAACGTCAAAATCAACCTCTGGACCCTGGACGTCAGTCCGATACTGCCGGAGAGCAAGCCAAGGCACAGGAAGAGGTCCAAGAACAACACGTCGGCCGACAAGTCGGAGGAGGCCTTCGCCGTGCCACCGCCACCGGACAAGGACTCCAAGCCGAGGACGGCCTCGGACTCGCTCGACGACTCGAGCTCCAAAACAGCGGACGTCTCGCTGATCTCGAGCGCCGACGAGAGCATGTGCGACGAGGAGGAGCCGAACGAAATGCCACACGATTCGAGCGTGGTGTCGAGCAGTACGCCGGATCTGAAGCTGACGAGACGCGCGACGGTGAAAATTGCCACCAGGTCAAACTTGAGGTCGTCCGAGAAGGAAGCTGGCTCGCCGAGCGACGCGCTTCAGTCGCCCTTGGAAGAGTCCAAGACTTCGAGCGTCAAACCGACGGACGACGAGCCGGCGAAGCCGAGCGGTCGGGAGACGCAGAGCAACGAATCCAAGGACATCACCAGCTCGACGCCTCACAGGCCGCCCGGCAGACCAAGGAAGATCTCTCAGTCGTTGACCCCGGTGACGGCCACCACACCTGAATCCAATCCAGTCGCCACGTACTCCACTAGGTCTAGTAATAAAGTGTCCGCGGCCCGTTCGCTGTTAGACAAGCGGACGGTGCCGCCGCTAAAAATTAATTGTAAGGACGAGCCGGTAATCTGTGATATTAATGATACTTCAAAGTCCCGAAACGAAGAGAAGGAAACGAGTGAGAGTAGCACTGCTACGCCCATAACCACTAGTACTGCTACTGACCCTCTAGCCGAGGATGCAGTAGTACGGCCTAATGACCCAGCAGAGAGCAGCGCGATGAGCGCTGACAACGAGGAGACAACGACGCATGAAAGCCACGAGAAGTCCGACGTTACCGAAGAGAAGCAGCAGCAGGAGTCGAGCACATCGAAAACCGACGTCGTGACTTCGAAACCCGAGACTCTGGAGGAGAATCGCTCGCCCAGTCCGATTCTAAGCACGAGGAAAGTCAAGATGACGCGCTCTTACTCGCGAATACACACGGAATCAAAGGACAAGCCAGCGGCCGTGGCTGTAACTCCAGAGATTTCGGAGACGAAGCAGCAGACGAAGCTGACGGACAAAGCGAAAAGCACGGATGCACAGGAGTCGCAGGTGACGCCGATGGAGATCGACCATTCTCCAGGAGCCAAGAGCACCGACGACGACGCATCATTTTCGAACAAAGCACCAGGCACTCCTCACAGATCTAGTCCTATTCTGAGGCCGGTGAAAATTACCCGCTCTGCGGCTCGGCTTAACGCAGACGCGAAAGAGAAGCCCGTAGTTTCAGAAGCTAAGCTAGAGGCAAAGGATAAACCCGTCGCTCCAGAACTGAAGTCTGATGAAGCGAAATCGTCTGATCAAAGTAAAAGTGCTGAAGCTGAACCGGCAGTACCAGCTACAGCGGAGTCCGAGACTTTTCCTACGAAGGGTGTCAAAGAGGATAACCAAGTCGAGCAGGTCAAGGGTAAGGTCACTCGATCGTCAGCGCGATCAATTTCTGATGCTAGATTGAAGGAGAAAAACAGCAGCACAACATCCGATGCAACTTCTGAACAGATAAAACCCAGCACCGACAAAGCCAAGGATTCAGAAATACCAGATCCAGTGCCAACTGTTGAATCTAAGACCAAGCCAACACAAAAGAGCAGCGGCGAGGAGGAGCAACAGCAGACACAAGTTCCTGTTAAACTCACTCGGTCGATTGCGCGATCAATCGGTGAATCCAAGAACATCAAAGCCGCGTTGAATGTGGATGTTGTTTCGGAGCAGACAAAGTCGACGACCGAAAAGCCGAAGGTTCAGGAAAATCTGACGACACAAAAGCCGAAGGTTCAGGAATATCTGACGATACAAAAACCGAAAGTGCAGGAAAATCTGATGACACAAAAACCGAAGATTCAGGAATATCTGACAACACAAAAGCCGAAGGTTCAGGAAAATCTGCCACCAGTGAAACCAGCAGCAGTAGTAGAAATCAGTTCGAAACAGACGAAAGTATCGGAGGAGGCAAAAAGTCCGGATAGGCAAACGATGACAAAAACAGTGTCAGAGAAGGCGAAAAGTCCAGAGCAGCAATCGAAAGATTCCGCTGAGAATAAAACAACAAAGGAGCAACTTTCCACAACAGCTGTCACACAAGATATGAAAGCACCAGCAGCGGACTTGGCTCCACCCGCGACTCCAGAACCTAAGCCCATCAAAACACCCAAGACAGACGCGCCTGTGACAGGAGTGACAACCAGACGCTCTCGAGTCAACTGCAGTGTCGAAGCTATCGCGGAAACACCTGCAGCCGCAGATCCAGTTGTCGTTGTTGAAGAAAAAGCAGCACCGATCAACAAGACGAACGAGCCTCAAACTGAAAATGACAGTGTTGCGGATTCGCAGACGGAGAAGTCGACTACTCCAAATGACGATGCATCTTTCGAGCAGCCACGAGTGACGAGGTCGAACGTGCAGCTGCCGAACCCCATGTGCCGGCGCTTCCAGAGTCCCCTGAAGGCGTCACCGCTGAGGCGCAGGCCCGACACACCCATGCCAGTCTTCTACTCGATCAGACCGATGACTCGATCCCTGACCAACAACAGCAACAGCAGCAGCTCGGACGGCGAGGGCAGCGGCGGCGGCGGCTGTGGCGGTGCCGGCGGATCGTCCAGTACTCCAAGTCAACAGAAGCTCAGTCCCCGCAGTCCCAGGGCGTCGATGGACAACGGCTTCCTCATACCCTCGTCTCCCCCGGTGACGGTGCGTCGCAGTCGCTCCACCACCTACGTGAAAATGTCCGAGCGATTGGTCATGGAGCGCAAGGAGATCGCGGTGCGGGGCCACAGCATCAGGGACGCCGCCTCGGGCGAGAGCCTCACGATCAATCGAGTGATCAAGAGGAGGCCGGACACGCCACTGCCCACCCCCGAGCAGCTCGCCAGGATCCCCAGGTCGAACATGGACAACAGCTGCATATACATGCCGTCGCCGAGGCTGCTGCCGCCCATGCCCAAGCTCAAGCCGATTCGCAGGACCGTTGCCATCCCTCAGACCGCGCTGGAGCTGGCAACGCCCATCCAGCAGCAGAACTCGGAGACGAGCGACGGCACCGACCCCAACGGCAACTCACTCGAATCGGAGCCGGACTCCTCCTCCCACGGCAAGCCCCAGCGCACGGCCAAGGTCGTCGCTATCCTCAGCCTCGACTCCAAGAACGGCAGCTCCAAGACCAGCGGCAGCGCCGGCAATCAGCAAAACGCGAGCCTCTCTCCGTCTCAAAGGACGAAGCTGCTCAACTTCGAGAACACCGCTATGAATCACGCGAAGAGGAGCAGAGCCGTGCACGCCGGGAAAATCTCCTCGACGACCGGCAGCGGCGCGGACGAGGACAGCGGCAACGCCACCACGACGGCTATCCCGGTGATAACGACGATCGACCTGGAGGACGAGCCGGAGCCCGAGTTCTTCGACGCGGTGGCTCGCGACATGCAGCGGATGAGCAAGCGGGCGAAGCGCACGCGTCTCGGCAGCCAGCTGTTCGCCAGCGGCAAGTCCTCCTCCGGCAAGGAGATCCAGATGATCGAGCTCGAGGACGACGAGGAGGAGAAGATACCCTTGAAGAAGTCGACGCGCAGCAGCAATCCGGCGCAGCATCATCCTCCTGCCTCGGCCGCCGGTGGCGGCGCTGCTGGTGCGACCGACAAGCTCGGCCACAGTGGCAACCCCGTCTCCTGAGACGAGAACGACTGAATGGTCGTCGCGCGCGCGCTCCTGGAGCCGGAGCTGCGGCTCAGCGTTCGAGAGCTGCTCTTCACTCCGACGGTTGTGCGCCGGTGACGATCGATATATTATATTATATATTCTGTATTATACAACACAACAAAAGACAGACGGATAGACAGGCGTCGTATAGAAATTTATATTTAGTCTTAACGGAAACAAAACGGCAAAAAAATCCTACATTCTCTTGCCGGTGCTCTCGAACACTTGAGATGTCAGAGAAGGAGAATGAAGATAGCTTTGGGGATGGCGTTCTCTCGTTTTATTTTGGAAACTTGATAGAGGGAGGGGGGACGAGTATCCTTTATGTACATAATGACAAATATGAATCAGTAGTTCTTAAGATTGAAATAATTCCGTACGTACGAGCTAGCGAGTGAGGAAGAGTTCATGTGGAAAAAACGTGTTTCTTATTAAGCGTCGTTGAGTTCGTGATGTTTTTTTTCTTCACTTTTTTTTTAACTATTATTGCGCGCAGTTTCTTATCTAGACGCTCCCGTAAATGAGTTTAGATCGTTAAGTTATTTTATAATTTATATTTCCTGATACAACAAAACAATAACCAGACTCGTGACTGTACTATATTTAGTTATGAAATTTAATATAAAATGAGGAAAATCGGAAATGAGAAAAATCTGTGTAACTGTTATGTTACGCATCTCGCGCAGTATAAAACTAGATGTAAATGCTCTTGTAGGTGGCACTCGAATTTAAGGGATGCAGATAGCAATATCTCGAACTTTAACAAAAAAGAACAAGAAAATGACTGCATACGCGATGCTTACACGCAGAAAACACAGCCACACCTACAATAACAGATATTACGCATATATACGTATGAACACAGTGAATGGAATAACACACGGCATCGTGTATTGCTCTATCGAATGATCTAATTTAATTGTCATTTTTTCCAAAACCGTACGATTTGTCCATCCTGTCGATGAGGATGTGTCCTATTGTAATTAATAAGAAAAAATGAGAGCGACTATATGTAATTATTAAGTTGCGTGCCTGTATTTTGTATGATCGAATGAGTCCTTAAAAAGGAAATAAATGAAATATTCCTTGCTATGAACAAAAATAATAAAACGTGTTTATCTTATTTCTTGGTACATTTCCAAGTCTGTTCGATCAAAGGTTCAGTTCCGTTTTGGTGTCAAATTTGCTCAGTGTGCTTGTTTATATTTTGAAACTTCTTGCACGTTAACATAACGATACATTATCAGTTTGGTGTGGCAAGGCTGTCATGACCGCACGATAATTGATCTATCTAGATTTTTCGAGGGCTTACTTTTTATTTACATTGAAAAAAAAAAGAAATAGAGTATCTCACAGTAAAATGGCACCAAAACACTGCCTTTGCCATTCCAAACTTGGATACAGCCAAGATATAAGCAGGCACAATTATGAGCGTTCGCGAGGACTATTTCCCGTATTTTTGTTTAACTATGCGATACGCCAAAAAAGGGATGAAATGAGTCTTTGAACGAACAAGACGACTTTCCTAAAATCCTAAACAACCTCTGCAGTGTTTAATAAATTGAAGGCATTCGAATCAGCAATGTTTACATTCAACTATTTAAAGTTTATAATAATTTGTATTATTATACATTTAGCCATTATTAATTAAGTGCATATCGATGGTTGAGTCGAAGAAGAGGCTAACTTGGCGTTGGCTTGAAGAATAGCTTTACTCAAATTTCGCTTGAAGAAGAGACTCGGAAATCGCGTCAAGTAAGGTTACTTTAACTAATTATTTCTCGCGTTTAAATTTGTGAAAAGTAACAAAAAAAATAGGTAAATTAATCTTTTTGCTAACCGTGTGTTTTCAATTTTTATTGTTGCTCTTTACAAAATTAAATACGAGAAATAATTAGTTAAAGTAGCCCTTTACGCGATTTTCCAGTTAGTCTCTTCCTCAAGCGAACGCCGAGTTAGCCTCTTCTTCAAGCGAAATCTGAGTTAGCCTCTTCTTCGACTCAACAGTCGATATATATTTATACATTGCAAATTTATTTATTTACCGTCAATTTGTTAAAGAAAAAAAGAAGAAAAAACAATACATATTTTTCTATTATTTTGTTACATACATAGTTTTAGAATATTATAAATTTCAATATTTAATATCTACCTTTTTTATTTTTTATTTAATTTCGTTCACAATTTATAAACAATTATAAACCAGTTTTTACTACAAAATTTTATTTTGAAAAGTTGAAAATTTAATGCATATTATTTTAAATTTTATAATTTTAAGATAACGTTTGACATCCTTTGAAGCATGTTATTACGTCAAAGATAAAGTATGGAATAGTAAAAATTACAGCATCAGAGAACTATACCATTGTCTTGCCAATACTACCACAGAAACTCAGAAATTATAATTTATTCTATGTCTTACAACTTACAGATTTGGTTATCAGAAAATACCATGGAGCAGATGCCGGTTAGTATTACGCTAAAATCTTACTTTTTTCCCCAAAAGTTCAGTATCAATGCACTATAATTTGTGTTTAAAAATCATTCTTTCAAATTAGTACCTTGTTACTTTATGCACGATCTAATAGGTATATCAAATCCAATTAAGTGAACAAATTAAAAATTTTAATAAATTTAAGTCAATCATATATCAAAGAGTGCAACTGAAATATTTCAAGAAACCTAATAAATAAATCACGTGTGAACTCTGAAAGCAATATTTTTTATATAACACTTATAAAACTACCTTTGCGATTGACTATATAACGTAGTAAAGCTATATGAATTTTTGTTTAAAGAAAGCATGCAATTTTCTTTCGTTCTTAAATTCAACGTATATACAACTCGTAGTTACAAGAGTTGTAAATTTTCAATTGGTTTATGTATTGTGATCAGATGTGGTGCCCGCCGACACCGCCTACATCAGATAACGATGTATACGTCGATTATACGTTGGGTTTCCTTTATGATAATACGCCAATGTCGGAAGCGCAATTGCCGCCAATCTACGTCAAAAAGGAGCAAAAACGCAGTCGAGTCGAGACGGGTTCTGCTGATAGAGATGGTGAGGAGTCGTTATATATCTAGTTATTATTTTTTTGTATATAAGAATTAACTACACTTCAAAGAGTTTTCGTATTTTAGAATTTATTATCACCAATTCTTCTTGTCTTTAACTATATCAGAAGGAACAATAAATTAATATAAATGAATTATTAAAAATTCATAGCAATATATATTGAGACAATTTGGACGTCGTCCTTTTTAATCTTAAGCTAGTTATGACAAATATTAAACTATATTGGCGTTATAGTTAAGTAATATTAACATGAAAAGAACAACGAATAAGTCGACGAAATATTGCTATGCATTTTTAAAAATTAATTTTGTATAGTTATTTATTAATCCGTCCCAAATAATTAAAAAGAACTTTAATAAAATAAATTAATTTGCAAATGCAAAAGAAGATTAATCTTATATATGCATAATGAAACGATAATTACAAATCAATACTTTAGAAAATATTAACTTGCTTCTTTTATAGAAGAACAATCTAAGTTCAAAGTAGATGAAATGTAACTTTCTAACTAATACCATGTTTTCTGGACAGTTTTTGAGCAGTTTTGTATGAAATAATATTTTGCTGACAAATAATAGTTTTTTGCTAATAAAATAATTTCTAAGTAAAACGACACCTTTTAACATATGAGTTTTATAATAAAAACAATAATTATATTCACCTTGGTAAAGGTAACAGTAGCGCCAAATGTAATGTTAAGGAGGTGCAGTGAGGAAGGACGGTTTTCCGATTATTCTCCGCTCCCCGTGCACCACCTCGTACAACCTACAAGCTTCACTTTTTGTTCACGTTTTCATTCAATACTCGGAATTAAATGCGGTGACACACCTTCAAATTTTGCCCACAGCTTCGTAATAATATAGTTTTTTATTTCATTCTTTGTTTTTTTTTACATACATCGCACCCTACGTTAATCTGTTTTAATAGACGAGTTCCATGAGAGCCCGTATATAACGAGCAAACTTCTGTCGAATATCTTAAATATAACATCGGTAATAAATATTGAAAAACTTCAGGGAACTTCTTGATTCTCTGATTTTTTGTACAACCCCCGAACCTTCTTAAATTCCCTACAAGGTGGACTGCCTTGAGACTCTTCAGACCCTTCAGATGGTGGGGGAATGTATTGTAAGAATAGGGGCCAAAAGCTTTTATATCACTTTTCGCAGTGTTTAAAGCATTTAGGCCAAATATTTATTACAGAAACTTTTTGGTAGTGTGAAGAATATTATACAAATCATTATTTGTTAAAAATATTTCAAGATTCTATGCAGTGTTATAATAACGTTATCTTTCGTATCTCTACAATGCATTCTACCACCGTTTGAAGGC
The DNA here is from genome assembly GCA_949152435.1 of Gastracanthus pulcherrimus. Taxonomy (NCBI): domain Eukaryota; kingdom Metazoa; phylum Arthropoda; class Insecta; order Hymenoptera; family Pteromalidae; genus Gastracanthus; species Gastracanthus pulcherrimus. The sequence goes on along the minus strand of OX424574.1, from coordinate 139,794,763 downwards.
TTCCAAGGCCGTCCACCTTATGGAAATTTAGCATTAGATTTGGCGCTAGCCTTACCTTTACCAAGGTGAATTTATTCTATTTAAAATAAGGTTTTTTAGTATTACAAAATTCTTTTCTGGTAAAAGATCATTTTTAAGAAAACTACTCCAAAACTGATTTTTAACTAGGGAATAGTTAAATTCAATTTACTCGTATGTTTAGTTTCATTGGTGAATTTCGAGTTCAAAACCAACGCTATTTTAAGTATACAATCAAGTTATATAATTTTTTGGTAGTTTATTGATAAATAGAACCATTTAGCATAAATTAAATCTTTACCTCGATTAGTATTTATTCAAATGCACGAATTAAAAAAAGATTTCATCGAATCGTTTGAATGTCAAGGGACTACTTTCTAACTAAATATCCCAGTTAGAATATTGTAAAATCAGTAGCAATGGAGATTCTTTGAAAAATACAAAAATATAAAATATAAAATAAATCGTTATTCCTCCTTGGGAAGGTCGTCGTCCGGTGAAGGTGAGGCACAAGGAGGAGTCGGTGTACGCGCCGCGCTCGCTGTTCGACCGGCCGTCGCCGGCTCTGACGAAGATGCGCCGCGACATGAAGCTGCACAAGTATCGCGGCATGATGAGGCCGCCCATCACAATGAGCGGCGTCGGCAAGCCCTCGCCCACCGTGGTCAAGTCCACCTCGGAGCAGGAACCCGCCCTCGAGTGGATGATCCACGAGGACTGGGCCCTGCTCCAGGCCATTCAGATCTACCAGGGTCTGCCCCTCAATCTCATGATCATCTCGCCGGGCCACACGCCCAACTGGGACCTCGTGGCCGACATCGTCAACAACACGTCCAGGATCTACAGGTCGCCCAAGCAGTGCAGGAGCCGGTACGAGGCCATCATCGTGCCCAGGGAGGAGGGCAAGCTGCTCTACGACACCACGCCCAAAAAGCAGAAGAAGCAGAAGGGAGTCTACAAGATTCCACAGGTGGCGGAGGTAAGGATTTGCGATGCGTTGCTCGTGTCATGAGATAACCCGTACGAAAAGAAAACATTCAACTTCAGAAGTTCAGTGTAATCTTGTACACTTGCATGAATTTTAATGCTGTGCAGGGTTCGAAAATACACTGGCTATTCTTTTCCTTATGAGAATCTTATGATTATATTGATCATTTTTCATTCTACTATTATAGCAACAGAGCAAAACGAATAGGCCCATGAGAACTTCGCAGTTGTACAATCAAGACAAGAATCACTCGTTCACGACGATGTGTTCTCAGAGATTCGACACTATAAAATCGGTGTCCAATAAACGCTCTCCCACGGTCAAGGCACTCTTAGTCAATCCTATGATGAAAAATCCGAAACACGCGGCGGTTTTGGCCGACTGTGGTATTCAGTATGATAGTCCCTTAGCTCCTATAGACGTTGCTACGAGAAGAGCAGAAAGATTGGCGAAGGAAAAGTTGAAGAACGCTGTTAGCTCTTCGGTAAGTTAAAGAACTAAAGCTTTTTATTTACTTTTGAACAAATACGCATTGACAAAAAAGAAGTACTTTTTATTATGTTTATTTTTGTACTTGGTTCGTGACAAGCTGAGTGCTACATTTTCTTTCTTACGATTACAAATTATAGTTACTGCTGTAACTTTTGTAGCACTCAACCTGTTAATTTCAATGGAATTGAATTCAGTCACATGTTTTTTAACCAAAATCATAACTGATAATTATGATTTTTATTTTAGACAGCCAAAATTTGAGATAATAAAACTAAAGGACCCTATCACCAACACTGACAAGATATCTAGTCCTCCTTCTTCTACCACCTCTTCTTTGGCCTTTTATCTAAGTTTTGTTTAATTTTGGTCGTAGAGTCAACTTGCAAAACTAATCGCGCAATTCTTGTATGTACAATAGTGTAAATTTATAAGTGTTGAATGTTCATAACAATAACCGTCGATAATGTTAGTGATAGGATTTACGTAATTAATGGATCCTTTCACTTATTAATAATCACACACCAATTACTGTTTTGTCGTTCATCAAATCTCAGCATACGAATCAAAACCACAACCAAAAAATTTCTCTCTCTCTCTCTCTCTCTCTTTACTGTAAGCCTTTATTCTACAAATGAAGACGTCGATAAAGCATAAGTGCACTAACCCGATTCTAGGTGATGACGGCGGAACAGCAGCAGCAGGCGGCGGCGCGCCTCGTCCAGCAGCAGCAGCAGCAGCAGCAACAACAACAGCAACAGCAGCAACAGCAACAGCAGCAACAACAACAGCAACAGCAGCAACAACAGCAACAACAACAACAACAACAACAGCAGCAGCAGCAGCTCCTAGCCCAGCAGCAAGCTCAGCAAGCCTCGACGACGACGGCTCAGGTCCACCAGCTGAGTGGCCAAGTGGTAACGAGCGTGTCAGTCGGGGCCAGCGGCCTGTCGACCCTCAAGTCCTCGAGCGTCGCCGCGAGCTCGCCGACCATCGTCACGACGAACGTGAAGGCTCGCGCGGCCAGTGCCCTCGGCATGCAGGACGCGCGCTCGGTCCCGACGACGATCGTCGCGAGTCTTCACCCCGGCCAGCGACTGGCCAGCGGCAGTCTCGTGGCCGCGACGCAGAATCCCGCGGTCATCGCCCAGAAGAACATCGTCGGCTACACCGTGGCCACGGCCAACAGCAAGAACCTCACGCCCGCCCAGATCCAGTACGTCAAGCAGCAGCAGCTGCTGCGCCAGCAGCAACAGCAACAGCTGAAGGTGCTGCAGGCCCAGGCGGCCGCCAGTGGGCAGAAGATGCCGGTGGGGGTGTCGGCGGCGGCGGCCGCCGCCGCTGCCCAGCAGCAGCGCAGCGCCGCGCTCATGAAGCAAGCCGGGGCCGCCGGGGCGGCGCTCAGCCAGCAGCAGGTGACTGCCGCAGCTGGAAAGCAGAACGTCACCACTCGACAGGTATGTTGTTTGTGTTCAAGCTGCGTTCTCACCCGGACTTACACTTCCTCGGTTAAATGTCAGAATTTTAGTTATAAATAAAGGCTAATTTAAATTATTGATCATAATTGCACTGCTATTGATAATTAAAATCTAATATTACTATAAATTTAAGAGGACATTCTGATGCGTAATCTGGCAAAAAAATTGTTAATCGTCGAGGATTTTTTCTTATAAATACGAAATATAACCACATACAAATCATGTTATATCATCGACGATTAAGCATAAAAAAATACTATATTGCCTTGCTATCCCAGTTTACACTTAACTCAAAAATCAATTGAAGAAGGGTTATTTTATTCAATAATTTGTTGCTTTTAATTTTCTGGTGGCAGCTCTAAAAAAGTTAAATGTATTTCTTGCTAAAAAATTACTTTTCTTATTTTATTGTTGCCATTATAAAATTTAATGTTCAATTTATAAATTGAAAAGAACTCTTCACGAGATTTGAGTAGCCCGTTCCGCAGGCGTAAACTGAGTTGGTAACTTCTTCAAACTTTTTTTTTAAATGTCCGCTTCCACTCAATCAAAAGATTTTTTATCTGTATAAGTTTTGTTATGGACACTGAACAAATGTTTTATGTCAACATGTTTAAGTTTTACATTGTATTTGTTTTTATCTATCATACCGTGGATTGTTCATTTAATAGGGATATGAATTTCGAAATTCCTTTGCAGTGATGCATCTTGTACAAATAAATACATTCGAAAATTGCAACAAAAAATAATTGACTTTTTGTAACCGGATTACCGTAGCACCTCTTTACTTCATACGAACAAAAAGAAAAAAAGAACTATTTCTAAAAATCTGAATTTTTTACGTTACCATCGTTCGCCAGGTCTCCGAGGCAGACATGGCCGCCCTGCTGAAGCGTCAACAGCAGCAGCAGCAGCAGCTACAGCAGCAGGGCAAGACGGTGACGCAGGTTCAGGTGCCGGCCCAGGCCGGACTAACGACGAGCCAGGTGTTCACGCAGGCGGGTCTGCAGGTGCAGCAGGCGGGCACCTCGGGGTCGGCCACGCCGGTCGCGACCCTGGTCAAGACGTCGGGCACTGTGACGGGAGTGAGAACGGCCACGCCGCAGCAGATCCGACACCTGGCGCTGCATCCGCAGATACTGGCGCAGCGCAAGCTGCCCGGCCAGAAGGTGACCCAGCTAGCTCAAGTAGCCGGCAAGGGCGGCGTCCAGACCCAGCTGATCGTCCAGCAGAAGGGCGCCCTGCAGGGCACGATGACGGTGCAGCAGCTTCAGCAGGTCATGAAGCAGGGCACCACCATGCAGCAGTTCACTCATGTGAGTCTACTTTTACTCTATACTTATTACGATAAACTTGATTCTTTTAAACAAAAACATTTTCAAATGCATTCATTTTTATCATATCGTAGATATGTAAAAATGCAGGTTCACTGGGGAATTTTTTATTTTTTTATTTTTTATGTATATATTTATACGGTTAAAATACCCTTTATTACAATATATATAAGATAAATACGAAAAAAATGGCAATCGTACGTACAGTTGTGAATATTATTTAAAAACATATAATTTATCTTTTAAAAACCTCTTTCAATTTCAAATAGTCATAATTACAATTAATTATTAATGAATTAATTTAAATTAGGTTTTTCTTCAATGACAGCTACAATTGCAATTACCGTATTTAGGCTATTTTTAATATAAACGTTATTCAACCTATTGCCTTCAAGCGGCTAATCTAGTTACCTTATTTTCAAGAATTCCAAATGACTAAATCGAACGAGCTGAATTGTATTTTATTATACAATTAATACTTTGAGCGTCTACGAAATTGCTCTACTTTTTTTAAAATTTATATTTAGTAAAGAATATTAATATAGGAACGACGATATATAAAATGTAATGTAATTTGTGACTCTTCGCAGGTTTCCACTGGACAAGCTGGATCCGGTCAGCCTGGCCAGGTAGTGCTAGCCAAATCTCCACTTCAGACACGCGTGATTCCGGTATCCTCGGGTGCGCTGAAGCAAACCATCCAAGTGGTGGCGGCGAGCACAGCTCAGCTTCGACAGGCGACGCCCGTCCAGGGCAAGCCCATCGTTACGACGGCGAGAGCTAGTCCAGGACCAAGCCAGGTCAGACTTCAGACTATCGCGCATCAACAAGCTGTGGCGCAGCAACAGCAGCTACAGCAGCAGCAGCAGCAGCAGCACCAGCAGCAGCAACAACAACAGCAGCAGCACCAGCACCAGCACCAGCAGCAACAACAACAACTGCAACAACAGCAGCAACAGCAGCAGCAGCAACAACAGCAGCAACAGCAGAGTTCGACGGATTCTCAGCCGAAATGAATAATAATTTATCGCACAAATCTACTAAAGCGTTGAAGCTCGTAGCAATCATTGCAATTCATTTTGAACGATGATTGTACGGCAAAACTGCCCTTGCAAGAATTCAAATTGTACATTGAAAATGAAACATTCCATATTTTGCTTGCAGGTAATCTCAGCCTAATAATTGTGTATGGATTGCGCAGTACGTCAGTTTTTTTTTATTTATTTTTTTTATAAGCTTAGAGCGTTTGTAGATTTAAACGTTATAATTCAGACATAAATTTCAAAATTTAAGTTTCATCTTTTTTCTGGTAATAAAAGTTTTCTTTGTATCACATTTATTATCAGAAAATATATTTAATTATTTAAGTAATAAACTTTTACATACTTCTCCCTTGTTTCACAGTAGACGCTGGAAGTGATAATTATAATCATAAGTAAAATATTTCGTCAATAAAATTAAAACTGCTCTTTTTTAAAATCTTTGAGTCACCTGACTAATACACGAGGTTATCTAAATATATCGGCAGTCGTTTGAGTTTTCATCACTAATGTTAACCCAGGAATTATTAAAAACTGGTTTTATAGATCAGTTCCTTGTAAAAGATAGTAGATAAGCATTGTCTTGCAATTGTAATAAGGTAAGGCATTGAAAGAGACTGATAATTCAATATTTCTTTCGGGAATAATTAAAGACTAGGAGAGTATATTATTAATTCATTTTTTAATACTTGCAGATTTTCATTTCTTTCAATAGAAGTTATTGTAAAATATCATTGCGATCATTTTTATAGTCCATATTGTCTGATTAAATAAATTAATAATTAATACTCTTCTAGTTTTATAATAATAATTTGTTTCAATTTTTTTATTTGCCACCGTTTTGTGGATATTTTAACAAATTTTATAGATATCAATTGCTCACGTAATGATTAAAAAGAGTAGCCGAACTTTAAAAAATCAATTCTGTCAATAATAACAATGCTTAGTGGTGATTATATTGTTATAAGATTAAATATCTAATATTGTTACGTTCGTGAAATTCGAGTCATGAAAATCGCTGTGCATAACAACAAACACCAACGGATTCGATTTGTTACACGGTATTTTTTTATCACTTTTTCTTGTATTTTTTTTAATGTATTGTCTTTGTTTCGCCACTTGTTCTGATATCGTTTTTTGCTTTTCTTTATTGCTATCCTTACAATTATCCCAATATTTGTCCACCTATATAAAAGCATTGTCATTTCTTTGAAGAAATTGCAAACCTTTTCAGTCCCTGTTTCTCTTTGTGTATTATTATTATTATTATTATTATTATTATTATTATTATTATTATTATTATTATTATTATTAACATCCCGATTATTCTCATTTCCGTCTTCCTCTGACTGTTCGCGGTCGTAACAATATTGTACATATTCACTCAATTTTGTACTTATAAAATATCGTGAGCAAATTGAGAATGAATGTATAAATTATGTGAAAATCAAGTAATAGGCTTTTAGAGGGATAAACAATAACGAATGTTGATAATGCATTCGCTGTATATAAATGTTAGTAAAAGCAGCCTTTCTTGCAGTGTAAATCTGTAAAGTGATTATAAAATGTTCTTTACACGATTACTGTAATTGATGAGGTTTACATTTTAAAAACAACGCCGATTATGGAAAAAACGCTACGTTAAAGTCTATAGAGAACAAAAAAAATGTACACACTAAACAGTATTTATAGGTTTTATTTTACATGTGCAGCAAGATTATTCTCAAATATTGGATTAAATTATTAAAATTTCAGGTTCATAATTTCATTGTTATTGCTACACAGTGTCTGAACATGAAGAAAAATGACGATCGATTATTTGTTATGCGCGTCTGAAAGATCGAAATAAAATTAATTTTAAAGCATAAACTTGTATGTATTGTATAATATTTAAGTGCGCGCAATAGGGTGTAAGAGTAATTTTCGTCAGGGCGAATAAGATTGTATCGATATTGTATATGTTTAATTCGTGTACTATAAACACTTCAAATAAATTTCTTCTACGAAGAATTCCATTGAATATTTATTTTATAAACCAAGTATAATAGTTTCAAATTAAGATTATAAATGTAGGATAGTTGTATAATATTATGAAATTTTCCAATTTTTTATCTCTTCCATTTCTAATATTTAGGTATTTCCTTAATTTAATTTTGGTCTAGCAGAAAATGACAACTTTTTTAATAATTTCTATGTTTAATATTTAAGTATTATTTAGCAAAAGAAACTAATCAATAATCAAACCAAAGTAGTATTATTTGTGTGGTAACTTCTTTTAACAATTTTTAGATATTTTTTATACGAAAATATATGCACTAATATATGATAATTTTGTACTAATACAGCACAATAAGTAGTTTGCCAATTACCTTAAGTATCGCTATGGTGCTAAATGACAACTTCTATACAAGAGAAATTATATTTAAAAGTTCAAATATTTAGAAACTAATAGCTTCCAAGCATATTCTGTAAATTTTAAGATAAATTAACATAACTTAATATACTAAGAGAAATCTATTTCTTTTATTTTTAGAAAAAATATGCAGAATAGACTAATGTAGGTTTATATGCTAAAAGCAAATATAGTTTCAATTACAAAATATGACTATCTTATTTATTATTTTAGAGTCCTTCAGTAAAGGAACTTCAGTTTTATTCAATTTTATTATAAACATATTTTGATAATGAAGTTCTTTCACTAAATTTATCTCGAAAAATAACTTTTATAGAAGGCATAATATGCAAGATTTTATCTATGACCGGATATCGTTACCATCAATTCTGAAGTACTTTCAAATCTGTGTAAATGATAGGTAGATCAGCTAGTAATTAATCTTTAAAATGGCACAATTAGAAAAACAACGGTAACAATCTGTGTAATTCATTAGTTTCCCGAAGCCTACAGCTTCGTAAATGCTAAAAAATTCCCGCTATAACGTATTCTTCATTCACGTAGTACATCTGCAGCGGAACTATGTACCCTTGTACAGTTAAATAGCAGCCATTGACGCCATACTGCGCACATTCATACTCCCGGCTCCGGTCGAGAAGGACGCTCCGACCAAATCAAGATGGTAAGCAAATTCAACATTCGATTTATCTCCGTACCGGCGAAATTGCCTGTCCGAATTGACTTTTCTCTTATGCTGCTTTGGGCTGGAGTTGTCAGTTTTTAATTATCATTTGGTTTGTGACTTTTAACAGGGACCATCGCGAGCTCAGGGGACCGCTCGTGTGCCGTGACGACGCATGGCATGGCTGCGCGGCATTTCGGAGCAGGGACGGATGCTTGCTCCGAAACCAACTGGGCGCGATTATGGTGAGTCCGTTTCATAGCGGTGTGGCAATTTTTAATGCCTCCAATAATACTTTGTAATATCATTTATATTTAACTCCTTTCTACAGTTTTTGTAATTGAGATAAAAAAAATTGTAAAATTTTACAACTATTTTAAGTATACTCGATTATTTACTGTGGCTTGCAGGAATAACCATCTAACTAACATCTTTTCAAAATTGAGTTTACATTGATTTTAATATGTTTTTATAACCCTTTTTCGTTTAAAAGTCGTAGAAATTACCGTAACTTACATATATGCCAATGCCAGCCAAGTACATAACCACTTAACTGCACCTTCGTGTAAAATGTGCCCGGAATAACCACAAGTTCATTCTAAAATCGTTCAGAAAGGGTTATAACATTCTTTGAAAGTATATACATTTTCAACAAAATATTGTTTTTAAAAAGGTTTATACCATTTTAACAATTTTTAACTAATTATTATAGCATTTAGAAAAATGAAGCTCCCGGAATAACAACTTAAGTACATTCTCGCATTTAGCATACGCCCACAAAAGCTAATAATAATTTTGGAGCTTGCTTTAAACTGGTTAAATGTTACTTTTCTATTACTTTCTTTATGATACATTTTTTTTGAGTGAAGGAAACTTAAAATGCTCGAAAATACGTTTACCCGAGTTATAGCGTGTATATATAATTTCCGGGAATAACCACTTATCTACAGTATTTTATGCTCTTATGTGCATTTTATCGGGGATGTAATGAATATTTTTTAACCATAAGGCTGCAATTAATTTGGTATTTGATACCTTATTTAATAAAAATTGTGTCACCTTAAAACTCTTACATTTCGATCTAGCGCATCAATGCAAACATTAAAACTTCAATTTCTCGAAAACGCGAAAAAGTCGATTAAGTGGCTATTCCTGTAAGCCACAGATTTATTAGATTGTTGTCATATTTTAAGTAATATGAAAATAAATATTATTTAATAAGCTAACATATTACAGCGTGGACGTTCTTTTAGAACAAAGAGTATTGGTATTGAAATATTTGTATTAAAATACTATTTTATTAAGAAAGAATTTAGTGTTTCCCTAGTGAAAGAATTTTTTCTTAAACGTGTCAATATCGGTCATTTCGTAAAGTTTGAAAAAAGTTTAGCAAAGTTTGACAAAGTCAAGTAAACTTGAGCAATGTTTAATATTCAACAACAATGAAATACTTATTGGCTTTTGAGTATTTTTATCTAAATTTTAAGAATTTTCTATAATTTAGATAGACTTCTATAAATTAGATAATTTTCTGTACTTAGATTCGTAACTTTGGGTATCTTTGACAAACTTTACTAAATTCTATCCAAATATTCATATATTTACCAAACTTTTCTAAACATTGACAATTTTCTTAACTTTGTCAAATTTTCATAATAGTCTTAATTATTTTATAAAAACTATTATTTTTATATATTTTATATATACGTTGTGAACTAATTAGTATTTTGAGCTACGAATTTCGATCCTTAGTATTAGCTTTTGAGCTTTCAAAATTTAGAAAAATCATCTTCTTAAAAAATTAATAATAATTATACATGAAAATAAACTACTCCTCCTTCATAAAATTACTTTAGCAAAAATAATTATTGTAAACTAAAAGTCACTAAATACACATGAAAGATGAAGCAAATGACTGAATATTAATTATTTTGTACTGTCCTTTCTTTAACATTATGGTTGTAAATTTTAAATTCTACTTTTATAATATAAAGTTTTTGATATTTGAACATAAGAATCGAATACACTTTTATTATTTCAGATCATCAGACCAGTTAGAAACTTTTACGAAATGATTGCCTTGATAAAACTCGAAGGTAGCAAAATGGTTTTCGCTATAGACAGGTCTCGTGGATACAAGCATGAATATGTAAACGACGGGACAATCAACCATTGGTATGTGTATCACATTAATATAAAAAAATATAATATTTTTGAATACTAATTGAATATTTAAAACATTTTTGATTTAGTTACACTTGTATATTTACTTTTTTTTAATAAGAATTTTTTCATTAATATCTGCATTATACATACCCTAGTGGATAACATTTTCTCTGCTTAAATTTATCAAACTCTGTCCAGAAGCCTTAACTTTGCTAAACATAGCCAAACACTGCTAAAACTTTATCTATACGATGAATATGAATATCCGTGATTTTAGAGTAAGTTTCGCAAAGTTATGCAAAGTTTGGCAAAGTTTAGCAAAATAGCTTTTGGTAATTTCAACAAAGTTAAGTAAATAGTAACAAATTTAAAAAATTAGGTATAATTTGGTTAGAAAAATGTTGGAAAATACCGACAAAGTCAAGCAGAGTTTGGAAAGTTTTTATAAAGTTGCGTAAACTTAGAGAAAGTTAAAATAAAAAAAAGCTTTATGCAAAAAATATTACATTAATTTATGTTTTTGTTTTAAAAACTTTTCTGCTCATGCTTTTTTTAAATTTTCGAAACTTTATTTATAAGTTTGTCTTTAGCTTTCCCTTCACTTTTCTAAAATTTGCCAAATTTTGCTGAATTTCGCCAAAATGAATTGAATACAAAATTTTGTACAAAAAGCTTTTTTACATAAAACTTTTTATGCCAAAAATTGTTAATACTTTACCTATTACTATGAATGGTCTTATTTGCTATAGTTAGGCAATGTTTAATAAAGTTAGGCAAAGTTTGTAGTAAAATCTAGTAAAATATAACAAAGATCCTTTTACACCAAAATAAGTTTTATTCTTTATTTATTTAATTGGGAATGTTTTTTTTGTTTGTTTCAGATTGTCTCCAGATTAAGAAAATTTTGTGAGCTAGAATTCAATTATGAAATAATAATTTTAATGTTGTAATATATAGGTATAATAAATGTGTATTGTACAAGTTCATTTATATTTGTATTTATGTATTGTACTATAATATTATGAGAATATACTTTATTTTTATTTTATTTATTCCTAATCCTGCTATCTGAAATTGAATTCCTATTTTTATCTCCTTTGAATATAAACATGTTGATATTTGGCTATGATTTAGATCAATATAATAATATGAATAGAATAAGCGATAATAATTTACTTGTGAATAGTCTTATAAACTTCATAATTTTGTTTATTTAATGAATAAGCCGCAATTTGCATAGTAAAATAATATATAGTGATAAAGAAAGATTGAATCCAATAAAAAATATAGTCCTTTTAAAAATGCTACATTATTTCAAAATAGTATTAAAATATCGTCTCAATAAATCTAATTTTTAAATATATTTGCATAAATTACGCCGTATAATAGAAGCTATGTATGTACTTATAGCTCTTCGAGTTCTGATTACTGTAATCTATTCGTACATGTATTAAAAGCAATAGTAATACTTGATTACATAAATATTCCAAGAATTAAATAAAAGAAGACTTGACAAAGAATTCAAAGCAAATGGACAACGTCTAATTATAAGCATTCGGTTGGGTCGAAAAGTGCGCGTGCGTCTGTTTTATTCGGACGGGCACAAACTGCAGTGGCCTGCATTGTATAATACAGCATTGCGCGCGCGGCAAGATTTTCCATTGACATCTGCTCTCTCTCCGGTGCGAGCGCGCATTCTCTCCGTAGCTCGTACAAGAAACTTCAGAACAGAGCGGCCCGCAACTCGCAGGTACAATAGACCACGATTTCCGGAAGGAAAAATCTCTGAGGCGCGTGCATTCGAGTTCGGTGGAGTCTCTCCCGCGCGCGCACGGCTCGCCTGCAAGTCTGCAACACCTGCCGTGCGTCCTCTCTCTCTCTCTCTTTCAAGTGAAGGAACCATAAGCTGCTGCGAGGCGAGCCACGGCAAATAGAAAAAGCAGCGGCTACGGTAACGGCGGAGAGGAAGGAAAAGGAATCAAAGGAAGGAGAGGATCGCTGCTGGCCGAGAGAGCGAAACGAAACGCTGCGCGTCCGCAGAATTATAACTACTCTCCCGTGTCTCCTTGTCGCGCGAGGTTATACAGTGCCTATATACTGCCTAGATGCCTCCGACTACGAGCCCGGAAGAGACGATGTACCGCCAGCGTCTTCGTGCTGCTGCTGCTACTGCCGCCGCGGGCTACCACTGCTGCTGAATGCCATGTCCGATTCGAATTCGCCAAAAGCGGGCCACGACACTCCGAGCCTCCTCAGCAGCAATCTGCGAAACTTTCGCTTCCAGAAGAAGCCAGTCAAGAAGATGTTCACGTGTAAGACTCGAGATCTTCTTTTTTCTTTTTCTTTTTCTTTTTCTTTTTCTTTTTCTTTTTCTTTTTGCTGCTTGCTGCTTGCTAGACTAAGCTCTCCCTCTCTATGCGCGAGCTCTTGTAATGGCTCGCGCGCGGGATTTTCCTCTTTATCGCGTCGCATCCTTGTCATCGAGAGTATTCAGAGTGTCCTGCTTTTGTTTATGTTTTCATGCCGAACGAGATTCTCGATGACGAGTCGAGTGACACGTTCGATTTTAGCCTGTTTATTCACTTTGTTCTCACGTTCGTTTGACGGGAGAAATCGTGGAGGAAAGCTTGGAATTATCTCGTGACAGTTACGATACTTCATTCTTTTGTACGCAAAATGCCGATTTTAGAAGGTTCTTCTTACTTTTTCTTCAAATCCGAGCTCTTGATTTTTTTTTTCATTACTACAGTCAAGATTTGACCTGTGGCAATCAACTTTTTCAAGCTATAATTGTTTATTTATTTTAGCTGACGAAGATAGTAATTTAGCTGCTCCAGAGGTACGCCGTAAACCTGTCAATCGTATAGTGGACAGTGACAGCGACGGAGAGTATCCTGCCAAGGGCTCTGCTTCGACATCCGATTCAGAGCAAAATTCTGCTCTTATAGTGAAAGAGGAAAAACTCAAGTACCTGACCAATTTATTTCCGCATTTTGAAAATATAGTAGGTTCACAATGACTAGTAACTTTTTTTCAAAGAGTATCAAATTTCTATCTAACACATTTTTAATTTCTTTAAATTTTTATAGTACGTGCAAGATATACTACACAAAGCAAATTGGGATGAAAAAGTAGCTAAGCAAAAACTTGAAGAATCTCGTAAAAGACCTTCTGGAAAAACCAAGAAATCTAAAAAGCATAAGCGAAGAAAATATGATGGTGACGAGGATGGAGATGTTGATTCAGATGAAGGACATTTTAGTAAACAAAAAGTCTTTGACAGGTAATTGTCAAAACAATTCACAATTTTCTTATCCTTTGGCATTTAATTGTAGCACAATATGACTGTATTTTATTTTAGTGATGACGATTCGGACGTTGAAGTGTCAAATGACTTGACAGGTGATAAAAAAGCAGTATTAGAATTTATGCAGAATGCATTACCCACTGAATTGTTATTAATGAATCAGTGTACACAAAAGAAGGTTAATGCTATAATTGAAGCAAGACCTTTTGGCGGATGGAAAGATTTAGTCAATAAATTTAGAAATATCAAGTTTTTAGATGCTGAACTTTTAAATGCAGCACAGGTTTGTTTATATATTTGATTTTCAATTATTTTAAATTTAGAAATTTAACAGATTCAGTACTGAAAACAATTTTCACAAATTTTCATTTTATGTTTAATTCTTATTACAATCATATTTTTCTTTGCTACAACATAGTTCTAGCAAAATATTAGGAAAAATTTAATTCATCTTGAATAACATGCAAACACTTTGTTGTAACTATGTATAGTTCATGCAGCACTCAATGCAATCAAACTTTTAACTTAAAAAAACAAATACATCCGTATAAAACTAAAAAAAATCTAAGTGTTTTTTTTTTTAATTTATGTATATTTAAATTTATATCACTTGCAGTCTGATTAAACAAGAATGAGCAAAATAAAACTTATATATAATATTTTATTTCTAGGATTTGATAAAAACAAGAAACGTAATAGGTAATCTGATGAAAAAATGTCTTCGATTATCTGAAAAAATGGAAAGAGCAATATCTGCTGGTTCAGCAACTATCAAAGAACAACCAAACGGTTTAGCTGATGGTTTAAAATTAGCACCTTATCAAATGCTTGGCTTAAATTGGTTGGCTGTGATGCATACACAAAATGTAAATGGTATTCTTGCTGACGAGATGGGATTAGGAAAGACAGTGCAGGTCATTGCTTTTCTTACTTACCTCAAAGAAGCAGGTCTTATCGATGAAAAGGATGGCCCTCATTTAATTATTGTGCCTAGTTCAACTATAGGTATGTACTTCACTATGAGTAGCGTATGTATTTTAACTGCTTTTATTTTACACTGTTTGTTTCTTTAGAAAATTGGAGGAATGAATTGGAGCGATGGTCTCCAGGACTTAATGTAGTTAAATATTACGGTATGCAAGAAGACCGCAGACAAATGAGATTCGGATGGCGGAATGGTGATTTAGACGACGTCGATGTCATATTAACCACGTACAATCTTATTAGTAATACACCAGAGGAACGCCGGTTGTTCCGCGTTATGCCTATTAAATACGTAATTTTTGATGAAGCGCACATGTTAAAAAATATGAGTACATCAAGATATGAAAATTTATTTAAAATAAATGTGTGTATTTTATCAAATACAGTAAATAAATATGTACATCATTTTGCTTAAATTACTTATAATAATGAACAAATCTTTCTTCAGGGGCAACATAGAATTCTCTTGACTGGTACTCCTCTGCAAAATAACTTATTAGAATTAATGTCTTTACTTATTTTTGTAATGCCATCTCTATTTGCTGGGAAACAAGATGATTTAAAAAGTCTTTTTTCTAAAAATCCCGTAAGTATATACCTTTTGATATTTTTTATTGTATCATTTTTTTTAAATAATTAATATATCTTCATGCTTTTCTTATTGATTTTAGAAAATAGCTGCAAATAAATCGAGTGAAGATAAACCCCTTTTTGAAGAAGAACAAGTTAAAAATGCTAAACAAATTATGAAACCTTTTGTGTTACGTCGTCTCAAAGTCGATGTTTTAAAAGACATGCCAAAAAAGACTGACGAAGTAATAATGTGTTCTATGATTAAAAAACAAACAGACATGTATTCTAATTTAGTTGCTAGATTTTCTGCTGAAGCTGATGAAAGTCAACAACTTGATGGTATCGGAATGATGATGCAACTGCGAAAGCTTGCAAATCATCCACTTCTACTTCAAAATTATTATCAAGAAGACAAGTTACGGGTTTGTATTATAATGAATATATATAAATGTAATAAGATTTAAATTTAGTGTCGCATCAAATTAATTTAATAATATTACAGACGATGTCTAAAAGGCTAATTGGTGAGTCTGGCTGGAAACAAAAAAATGCACAATACACATACGAAGATCTGTTGTGGATGTCTGATTACAAAATTTATCAGCTTTCACGGACTTACAAAAGTTTGGCTGGTTTCGGCTTACCTCAAGACTTAATACCTGAAGCTGGAAAACTAAGAAAATTAGATGAACTCTTACCTAATCTAAAAAATGAAGGTCATAGAGTATTAATATTTAGTCAATTTACTATGATCTTAGATATTCTAGAAGAATATTTAACAATGAGGAATCATAGATATATTCGGTAAGTGTGGTGCAGTTATAAATTTAACAAAATTTTATAGCATTATTTTCAAATGTATAATAAATTGTTGTTTGCTAAAAATTATAAGATTGGATGGTCAAACACCAGTTATGGAGAGGCAAGACTTAATAGATGAGTTTACTGAAGACACTGGCATATTTATCTTTTTACTGTCTACAAGAGCTGGTGGTTTAGGTATTAATTTAACTAGTGCTGATACAGTCATCATTCACGACATAGACTTTAATCCATATAACGATAAACAAGCAGAAGATCGTTGTCATAGAGTTGGACAAACAAAGTATATAACTTTATTATGAATAATACCTATCTACGTTAACGGGAGTTTTCATACATTTTACTGCTTTTAGGTCTGTAAGAATAATCAGATTATTGGGCAAAAATACCATAGAAGAGGGAATGTATAAAATAGCCCAAGAAAAGCTGAACTTAGAGCAAAAAATTACCGGCAATGAAGGTAGTAAAAATTAAGTTTTTCAAACGTTTAATAAATTGCCGTATATGTTATTAAAATCAAATTTTGTTTATTTTACAGAGAATGATAATACGGAGAAAAAGAGCGTCCTCAAATTATTGAAAATGATACTAGGAATAGACCATAACAAATCGATAACTTTGTCACCTACTAAAAATGGTGCGTCTAACGGGTTCACAAACGACGATTGATAGTATGTGATTTAGGAATTTTATTTATACAATTTTCGTGGCGAATTTTGATACTTGACTATCATGTTAGCAAGAATAAATGTACACTTAAAAAAATATATTGTAAAAATTTTAAATTTGACTTTAGCAAGCAATTTGTACAAATGAATAATTTTACTATCTCTGCCTTATTTTACACGATGAATGTCATACAAGCGCAATATTTTTGATTACTGTGTGATTGATGATTAAATCATTCCTTTATTTCTATATTGTCTTAAATTATTTGACCTATATTATATATGTACGCGTAATAACTTAACTTCTAATATAAATAAAATTATATTTTTATACGTAACTTATGGTACAACATAATGTGTTGATAATCATTTACATTAATAAAAATAATTCTGATTTTTTAAAAACAACGCTGTTTATTTTTTTTAACTTTATATCTTATTCGCCTGGTTAAGAGGGCATACCACTTTTGAATTTAAAAACGAAACTTATTTGTGTGAGTCCATAAAAATAGTTCCTTTCAAAAGCAATCACTTTGAAAAAATTTTTGCTATTAATATTTTGTAATACCTTTAATTTCACCGTAAAAAAACCCTCAAAATTAGGATCCAATACGTCATAAAGTCATCATAGTTATTAAGCTCCTAATTCACGGCTCATGGGATTCTAAATGATCCCGTCGATCCAATTTCTCCAGGTTTGGGGATATTACTTTTCAATAGATTAGTTTAGTATGGTATGACTACAGGAAATTAATTTTTACTACTTAGAAAAATGTTTGCGTACATATATATGGTAAAATTAATTAATAATATTAAATAATTAATTAAAAAGTCAATAATAAGTACGTAAACAATTTTCTACGTAGTAAAAATTAATTTCTTGTATTCATACCATAACTGATGTATTGAAAAGTAATATCCTCAAACCTGGAGAAATTTGGTCGACGGGATCACTTGAAATCCGGTGGGCAGTGGATTAGGAGCTTAATAACTATGGTGATTTTATATGACGTTTTGAATCAAACGTTTTCTTAACGGTGAAATTAAAGGTATTACCAAGTATTAATATCAAAAAAAAATTCAGAATAATTGCTTTTGAAAGGAAGAATTTTTATGGACTCACACAAATAAGTTTCGTTTTTAAATTCAAATTAGTGTGCCCCTTAAGACCTACTTATGGTGTAGCCCGTGTGTCCAGGTTGGGAAGCTTAGTTAGTGGGTTAACAGCATAAGAATACATAGTGAAAGTGAAAAATAACGCCAAAAAATAGATTTAAGACAAAAAGAAGTACATATTTCACTATTATTTAATGTATTTAAGAATTTTCATTATATAAATTAGCAAAAAAAAATACTAATTAAAATTTTTTTTTGCTTTTTGGTTATTTGTGTAGCCAAAATCCTTAAATAACTTAAATAATAGTTCAATGGTTGAATTTTATGCCTAAACCCTCTTTTTTGGTAATGTGCTCAATTTTTACTACCTAAGCTTCCCAAAGTGGCCGCCAGGGTGACGCCACCAGTCTAAGGTCTTAACCAGGCGAATTTGAAAAACAAAATAAAAAAAAACTATTTATATATTACATCAAATTTAATAATGATATTATTATGATCTTTAAGGAATGATGAAGGTTAAGCAAATACAGAACGAAACTTTACTAAAAGCTAAAAGTGTCCGTACTGGGAGACACTTTATGTAAATTCAAAAACTTAATTTTTGTTTTTCATTAATACTTAGGGAGTAGACCTAGGTTAAACCAAAAAACAATTTTCTTCTTATGAGTCCAAGAAACATTTTACGTTTAGCAGCTGGTTGGACGCGGCATGACACATATTTTTTACAAAGTACTATCGTGGAGTGAAACATGAATATTAATCTTTTGACTAGTAAATTAAATACTAGCATATATCCATCATGATCCCAAGAACAAAAATATTTTATAAAAAATGATAAAAAAAAATTGTATTTACAATAACAATGAAACAAATTGTTCAGAATTCAATTATTAGCTTCATCATAGTAGGCTACCAAACTCATATATAAATTGTCAGCACTGAACCTGTTAAAAGCAATAATTCTGAGTATTTTGAAAAATTGTTATTAAGGTAGTTCTCTGGCTGCAGTGGTGCTCAACTCGAGGTTAAATTAGAAATTTTTTTTCGTACATGTGAAAAGGAGTCTAATAACATTCGATAATAAATCTGAGATAAAGTCAAAAAACAAGCATTTGCCCATATGAACAATGTTAAAAATCAGATATATAAGTATTATATAAATATACATACTATCAACGTTAATGAAATATGCCGTACAAAGGCATTGGATGAAACCACAAAGAGTACTTTTATCAAGTACACGAGTACCTGCCAAAATATACTTCAAGTACTGCTTGATACTTGAAAAGTACTTCAAGTACTACTTGACACTTGAAAAAGTACTTCAAGTACTATTTGACACTCGAAAAAGTACTTCTAGTACTATTTGATGCTTGGTAAAATACTTCAAGCACTATTTGGTACTTGAAAAAGAACTTCAAGTACTTTTGGTCAATGACGCAAACACTTGAAAAAGTACTTTTCACTAGTATTCGAGTACTTGAAAAATGTATTTCAAGTCATATTCACAAGCAGCCGAGTACTTGAATAATGTTTCACAAGTACCCTAGTGGAAATTTCAAAATATGAAAAACCGTGACAAATGTGTGAAAAGGTGTGTAAAACCATAAGAATTTCGTGAAAAACTGTGAAATTCGGCTTACATTCGGAACAGAATTTTAAAAAATATAGAATATTTTATAAATTTAGTCACAATTTCTCATAGTCTTTCACAATTTTTCACACTCTCTTACATTTTATCACAATTTCTCACAGTTGTAATTTTCTTTGTACAAGAGAATGCAACGTAAACAAATGTGAGAAAATGTGAGAAACTGAAAAAATGCGAAATAAAATGAAGAGTTGGGCAAGTTTTGTCAGATAAAATACGTGTTTTTAACTAGTGTGAGAAACTATGAATAAACTGTGAAAAAGTGTGAAAAATGTGCATATTTGTTTATAACAGATGTTCCAAAAGTATATGTATTTTCTCAGTTTATCACACTTTCTCAAATTTTTTTCATAGTTTTTCACAATTTTTCACAGTTGTCATTTTCCACTAGGGACCTATAAATAAATCATTGGCACTTAGCTTCCTCAAACCTTATTAATTGTTCCAATAAAAAGTTATTTGTTCTATTTAATTCTGTATTAATAAGTCAAAACGACAAGTCCAATTTTTTTTGTAAATGTCGTGATACATAGATTTAAATTTTTAAATTACCATTTAAACCTATACAAAAGTATGGATTATGAACAAAAAATTAAATTGTACAAGAACTTAAAAATTTTTGCATATCAAGTAATATTTCTTTGAATTGACAATAAATTTTGCAACAATATAAAATGGTGGATTAAATTTCTTTTTATGCATATAGAAAATGTATACTAATTTTAAATAATTTTCTTTTTTAATTTTGTAATTTAATTTGAGTTTATAAACAAACAATTTATTCACTTAGCCTGCGTTAAATTCTGTAAAAAATGATTATTCATTTTATAGACGGCAAAAATATTTTGACGCTATCTAAGTTGATGCAAGTTTTTATATCTTAAATATGTATAATATAATATGTGATTTTGCCGCGAATAAGATCCCTCTAAGTGGTAGGGTCCCTTGAAAATTCGCTAATCTACATAATGATACATGTGTGTCTAACAATTGGAAATCATCTTTTCTTTTAAAATGTATCTCCTTAATCCATAAGTACACTTCTGAAGAATATTTTAAAGCCACGGTAGCTATGAAAAATGCACCGGCTGATTCAGAAACCCGTGGTAAATAGTTAAAAAGGCTTAAATTTAATAATGTAGATTAGCGAATTTTCAAGGGACCTTACCACTTAGAGGGATCTAATTCGTGCCAAAATAACATACAATATACATATTTAAAATTCAAAAACTTGCATCAACTTAGATTGCGTCAAAATATATATGCCGTCTATAATAAAATGGATAAATGATTTTTTACAGAATTTAACTCAGGCTTGATCCCTTAAAGCCACCTTGGATGCAGGAAATCTTCAAACGTTGAAAAGCAAAGTTTTTAATACGTCTGAAAAACATTGGTAAAACGTCTCAATGTTCACAAATTCGTTCCGCATAAGACGTTATAAACCGTTTTTGAAACGTTTGAAACAGGTTTGAAAATGGTTTGAAAAAATACTAGCAAAGAATATATCGAAAAAAATCGTTTAAATAGAATTTGATGCTGCAAATATTACCAATTTTCGAAATACTATCTGGATGATACTGCTAAATTTGGTAATATTTGTAGCATCAAATTCTATTTAAACAATTTTTTTCGAAATATTCTATGCGAGTTTTTTTCAAACCATTTTCAAACCATTTTCAAACCTATTTCAAACGTTTTAATCTAAACGTTTTAAAAACGTTTTTAAACCGTTTTAATTTTTACCATTCAACAGACCTTGGAGAGTTTGTCAAACATTTTAAAAACGGCTTTACAAAGTCTTATGTGGAACGAATCTCCGGACATTGAGACGGTTTTCCAACGTTTTTCAGCTGTATTTATAACTTTTCTTTTTAAAGTTTGAAGGTTTTAATTCTAACGTTTTAAAAACGTTCGAAAAACGTTGTGTGTTATCAGGGAGGTATGTTTAACGATTCTTTTACATGAAAACAGCGAATTAGATAGAAAATCTCTTTATAGGCATATATTATACAATTATTAAAGATTATAAAAAAAATAATTATTTTTTTGTTAGCAAAATGGCGGTGCGCATTTTTGTATTATATTCATAGAATAAAAGTATCATCACAATGAGAAAAACGTTATACAACAAAAACTAATCGATAAATCTTAAATTTCCTTTTTTTGTTTCAAACCTTCATAAAAAAATTAGCTTCGATTGGTAAAAAATTACCGCCAAATACCCAAGAAATGATTTTTAATAGAAAAACCGCTGCGAATTCATTGACATTTAGCTTCCTCAAACTAAATTACTTTTTCTAATATGAAATTCTTTGTTCTAATAAATTAATTTTAAATTTCTATATCTCTTTCTAATTAATAGCCCAAAAAAGGTCTGCCTTTTTATCATTGATGGTTTATCCAAAGATATTTTTTTACTAACATTATACAATAACGATAGGTAATAATCCTTATCGCCAGCAATGTTTTCTCTGTACGTAATTTAATAAAATTATTTAAATATTTAAGTAATCAGATGTTAGTACGTAGATTTACTGAATTCTTAATCATCTACAAATTTTTGAACGATTTTCCATCATAGATTTCCGAGATATAACCATTTAAACTGAACAGGGAAATGGATTATTCAAAATTTCGGGTCGGAAAAGATAGGTAATTTTATGCTCTTTCAAATGCATTATCACTCAATCGATGATATTATTTCTAAGGTATCAAAAAACCTGTAAAACTAAAACTCAAAAATTGAATACTAATTTTTGCTTCCTCAAAGAGGAAGCTTTCTGATAGTAAAAAAAGGTTTTGTTAAAAACATGTTAAAAACATGTTTTGAAATATAAGGAATATAAATACACTATTTTTAGAAAATATCCGTATGGATATGTGTTTGTGTATGTGCGTGTGCGTGTGTGCGTGCGTGCGGCCGTGCGTGCATGTGTATGTGTGTGCGTGTATATGGACGTGGATCTATAACACTGCATATACACAGTGAAACTTAACGTTTCAGGGCTCATTTTTTGTTTTTCTTAAAGAAAGGTGGAATAATAATTTTGTTTTTCTTTTCCGATTCGTTTATGTCTTTTATTTTTGAGTTTTAGTTTTTCGGGTTTTTTAATACCTTAGAAATGATATCATCGATCCAGCGAAAAGCTATTGGAAAGAGCATAAAATTACCTAACTTTTCGATCTGAAAGTTTGGATAAGGTTATTCTCTTCTTTTGTTATACACGAAAACAGCATTATCTCGGAAACATATGATGAAAAATTTTTGAAAAAAAATGAGATAATTAAAATTTTTGAGACTTGACCTTTTTCTTTTGTCAATAAAAAAATAATTTTTGAAAAAAAATCGATTTTATTTCTCCCACAATAACTGAAGTAAATCGACAGAATTTTATCTGAAACTTGACAAAAAGGTAGCTTTTTACTATCTCATGACCTGCATGTTTTTTCTGATCATGAGATAATTTATTTTATGAGATATTGTGGTTATGGCTTTTTGGAAACAATTTTTGATCGCTTATATCTCGAGAACGGCGTGGTCACTTTTAACCAACCAGATCTAATTTCTTTCATTTTATAATGAAGATTCAAAACTCAGAAGAAATTTCAAGATTCATCAACTTGTTTTTGTTTTATAACGATTTTTCGATTTTTCAGTTTTCGATTTTCTGTTTCTTTTGGTATATTAGAAATGTTATGATAAATCTATTGTAAATTCATTAAAGAGAGCATAAAATTACATATCTTTTATAACCGTAAATTTTGGATAGGCTCTTTTCTTTCTCCTAAATAATTTTTAGAATAAAAAAATCGTGACCAACACGGTGGCAAATGATCTAGTATAAATTACTATTTCGTATGGTAATGGTGGGACTTAGTTGCACACTCGCAATAATTACTTTTATTTTAGTAGTAAATGCTACATTAATAGCAGTTATTGCTATATATAATAGCGAGTGTAGCATAATCTGCTAAATAAGTATAGTAAACATAGTGTATAGTATAGTGTTGTTTTAGTTATTTTTCGATTTTTGAGATTTAGTTTTTCTGTTTTTCTTTTTATGTTAAAATTATTATGATCAATATAATGTAACTTTTAGAAAATGATATTGATTTTTCATCACAGAATTAAATAGTATAAATAATTTCATATTGGAATAATTTATAAAGTTTGAGGAAGCTAAGTGTTAATGAATTGGCAGCGGTTTTTTTAACGCGCCGACCTTATAAAAAAAACAAAACAATGAGCCCCTAAAAATTAATTTTCACCATGTACACACACGCGCGCGCGCACGCACGCACGCACATGCACATCCGTACAAACATGTTCTATAAATAGTGTATTTTGATTCCTAATGTCTGAAAACATGTTTCTTCTCGATGAGGAAGCAAAAAAAAGTCGTGTCAATTATTTTTCGATAATCTATCTGATAGACCTAATAGATGTTTTCATGCAAGTTATCTATTTCCAATGGGAAAAACATTTTAATAAAATTCTAAGCTGTAAACCTAAATGCCCTGTGCACAGTAATTTCTAATTTTTTTTTTTTTTTTAATTAACGTCGCCATGTTTGTGCTCCCATGTGGTGCTAATCGACGACGGGGGTCTGCGGTGTGTTTGTAAACAAAGCACATGTAATTTTTACAGAGGTGCTTGTATCAATCGGCAGAGACTAGGATTCGAACCCGGGTCACCGGCGTGGGAATCCGACACTCTACCGACTGAGCCGCCGCAGGCCCCTAATTTCTAATTAGAACAACGTTATAATAAAATCTTTAGCTGTAAAGCTAAATGCCATACGCATAACAATCGTATAAAATTGTAAACCCAGGTGTCCCACCCCCATGCACAGCAAGTTGTGTATAAGAACGTGATTTATGCTAAATATTAAATTTTGATGAAATAATTCATCAATTAGAGTCAGATAAAGCCAGAAAAAGCAGTTAACAGGTTAAGGGCGGCTAATGTATAAGCTGATTTTTTTCAAATATGTACAAAATTTATTAAAATTTCAAACATTTGATAAAAACTCGATGTTTCTACCTCTTTCTAAGAGCTAAAAGAATACAATAACCGGCTGCATAAAAAGTTTCATTAATTTTTACGTTTACAATAAGACAAAATACAAAGAAATTTGCGACAATTCGTGACATATTTATGCGTCATACCGCCTTCAACCTGTTAATAGAAATATTGATATTCTTAAAATTAATTTCGATGATTGCTTCTAACAGCAAATTGTAGACGAGATTTTTAGAGTGTCTTATACACTCTTTAACAAAAAATCTACTATATTTATTAGAACAAACTTCAATTTTCAGGATAAATACAAAAAATGTTTGGGTTTTTAATGTTAAAATATATCTACATATTTTATGAATTAACAGTTTAATTCAATGCTGGGAGGGGTATTTGTCCCCAGAGTAGTTGTTTCTGTTATTCAAATGAATATAGTAGATTTTTTATTAAAGAGTATATGAAACACTCTATATACGTAACATGTTTTATCCATTTAACAAGTTTATGAGAAACTTGCAGGATAAATACGAAAAATATTTGAATTTTTAATACTAATTACATTTACATATTTTATGAATTAACAGTTTAATTCAATGCTGGGAGAGGTATTTGCCCGCAGAGTAGTTGTTTCTGTTGTTCTAATAAATATAGTAGATTTTTTGTTAAAGAGTGTATGAGACACTCTAAAAATCTCGTCTACAATTTGCTGTTAGAAGCAATCATCAAAATTTTATCAAAGATAGACGTTCAAATCATTTTTAAGAAACGAGTGTTCGTATTAACATAATACAAACATTCCAATCCTTAAAATTAATATTTCTATTCATTGTAAATTCAGTAAATAAACTTACATATTTTAGATCTGATTTTTAAGTATTACTGTTACATTTATTTAATTATTTATACAAATAAAAGTTCCTTACTTGCTAATTTAACATTTTTAGCTTTTTATTTAGATCAAGTTCATCATCGACATTCTAAATTTAAAGGTTATATATTCTAACTTGCATGGGGCATTTAGTTTTATAGTGTAGGGTTATTACGTTTTAGGATAGACAGTTTTAGTCACTTTTTTCTTAGACGGGGCCTGGTGATGCGTGGGGTTATCCGGCCCTTGGGTTAAAATTAAGTACAGAAACGATAACGCACAAATTTTGTTCGTATAACAAATGTTTTTTTGAGGCTCCAGTGGTGGCAATATCTTATTTATAATACAATTACATATCATTATGAAATAAACGATTTTTTACGACTTTGTTATAACGCCCCCTGTACCTGTATCAAACTGTTCGAAGCTCGTTTAAAAAAGTAGTATATGCAACACGTGCGAACAAGTAATTTTCTACGAGTGTGAATATTGTCATCCAACAACTACTACTACTTATCGCACTGTAGTTGCACAATATACTACTTTTATTTTTCATTAATTTTTTATACATGTAATTTCATGAATTACAATAAAATTTGAAACTTACATATAATAACATTTAAACCTTTTAATTTAAACATTTTTTGAGGGATATAAATCTCTTAAAGAGGACGCAATTGCCCTAGTCCGGTTCTGATTTTTTGTACGAATCAAGCTTTAAAATAGTATCCTTCTAATTGTACATAGATGGTTTATTAAATATAACACGCCTTAATATAGTTTAAAGTCTACACCTGATATCCTTTAACTTACAAGGCGAGGCCTTTCAGAAGAGGATTTCAATTAAACTTTTAGAGTTCCTGGTATCTAAAAATGAAGCCTACTGCTAGTAATTTTTCAATGAACCCCACATCTCAAGATATAAGCCGTTGTGTTCCAATATGTACTTGTTGTTTCACTGTGAAACATGGAGCTTCTACTCAATACCATACACAAGTTTTTGGGCTAGAAAAATGACACAAAATGCAATAAAAGTAGTCGGAAAGAGCTTTCATTTAATCTTTGTTTCGTATGAAAATATTAATCTAATCTAAATTTACTTTATTTTTATTAAATAAAGCAGAACTTTATTTTGCAGAAAAATCACTTTCTATACAACTTGCTGTGCATGGGGGTGGGGCATTTGGTTTTACAATTTAGGAATTTATTCAAACTTTTGCTTCATTGGAAATTGCTGTGCGTATGGCATTTAGGTTTACAGTTTAGAATATTATTTATTCTTCTGACTAATTGAAAATTGCAATTGCAAGAATTTTTTAAAAATTTCTAAAAGCTGTATATAAAAACCTTTTTTTGCTAAATATTGCTCAAAACGTTGCCTATCTCTGCTAATGATCCCATTAAGTCTTGTCAAACTTTGGCAACACTTATCAAAATTAGGCAAAATTTGGATAACTTTAGCGAATAAATTTCTTCATCGAGGGAAAAAAATTTAATATAAAAGTTAAAACACAGTGTGTGTAAAAACACAGTTTTGTAAAAAATCAGTAAAATAAACTATCCTAGTGGAAATAATTTGTCTGCCTAACTCTACGTACGTCTGTTTAACTCTGTCTATCTCTGTCTAACTCTGCTAAACTCTGCACAGATCTGCCAAACTCTGGCTAATTCATGGATTTCGGACATTTGGCAGAGTTTAGCTGAGTTTGGCAGAGTTTAGCAAAGTTATGCAGAGTTAGGCAGAGTTAGGCAGAAATAATTTTTTCTGTAACATCAGATTATTTTATAAATAATTCGCAGAGTTTAGCGGACTTGTGCAGAGTTCGTCAGAGTTTAGCAGACTTTTGCAGAGTTTAATAGAGTTTGATAGACTTACGTAAAGTTTGACAGACTTACGCAGAGCTTGACAGATTTACGCAGAGTTTGACAGACTTACGTATAGTTTGATAGACTTATGCAGAGCTTGACAGATTTACGCAGAGTTTGTCAGACTTTTACAGAGTTTGACAGATAATTTTAAATAATTTTTCATAAAGAAAAATTATTTCTCCCTAACTCATTAAAAAGCTGATTTTCAGGAGTTGTTCATGAATTTTTTTGAGTGGGACAAATTAATTAGAATTTGATCAAACTTTGACATAATTTTATTAATATTTTGAACTACATTTACAATTTTTTTCAAGTTATTTGTGTTGAAAATGCCGAAGTTATGGGCTGCTGTCCACGGCCCATAGGTCATCGTTCGAGTTGGTTGTTCACGGGATGTGGAGGTTGCAACTTTGATCTGAAAGCAAAATGTTTGCTGTCCTGCATTATTAACATGTTTTCTAAGAATATGAACCTCATTGCGGGTAAAAATTATGAAAATTGAAGTTTTGACATGTGTTCGAAAAAAATATCTATATTCACAATCTTTTTTTCATTTATTTTGAATAAAAAACACCCTTAAAATTATGATATCCCAATTGTTGGTTCATGTTCTTTGTAATTTCATAAAGAAACACACATTCAATTTTCATAACAATCGGTTCATAACTGTTTGAGCTAGAGTTCCCATGAATCATAAAAATGTGGTTTCGAGAAAAACGCGTTTAAAAAAGAAAATTCCGAAAACTAGAAATTTGAGAAAGTTTTCAATAATATCGAGTGCTTACCGATCAATCAGCGATTCCAGCACCATATAACAGTCCTTCTTCCTCATAGACATCATTCTGAGTTTGCATCTGTTCTTTTCTTGCTTTCCAACCTTCCTTTGATTCCAAAGAGCCGCATGACGAGCACTATCCTGCGATTTATCTCGAATCCATTATTTATTAGAGGACTTGAATGGATATGTCTAGATCCATATCTTTCTTGCAATTTTGACAAATTAACATATCTGACAATGCTGTGAATACAGTGAAAAATTCTACGAACCGATAAAAAATGTAAGGGATTCACAGTCACATTCTCAAAGATAGCAGTATAAAGTTTTTTGACTCTAGCACTTTCCTCTTGATTGCTTTCACTCTGTTCTTTATTGGTATGCTGGTTTCCATGAAACGATCTCTTATGTGGTTTACTGCGTCGATCCGAAGTCTTCTCGTTACCTTTTGGATGTGAAGACATCTTTCTTTCACAATTCCAAACACACGATGGGCGCGTTCGGTTTTAGGCTAATAAAATCGGAACGAACAGAAATTTCGTTTTGAAATTTTGGCAGCGTATTCTTGAATAGTTATACTAACAATTTATGCAATAAAAATAAATTCGATTTTTTGAACCTCCTAATGTGATTTCCTCCCTTAAACTCTGCGTAAGTCTGCCAAATTCTGCTAAGCTTTGCCAAACTCTGTAAAATGTCCGAAAACCATGAATTAATCAGATATTAAAAACTTGTGCAGAGTTTGGCAGAGTTAGGCAGGGTTAGGCAGAGAACCAATTTCCACTAGGGTATAACCATAATATTCTACAAATTTATAGTTTATTGCTAAAAGAATATTTCAAACATTAAATATAAAACTTTCATTTTTTGGCTGAATACAAATCTAAAGGAATTCAAATTTTCCTTCAATTAAATGTGATAATAGTGTAACTGTTGAAGTACTCAGATTATACTTTAATTATTATCATTCATTTCGATCGGTAGTTTTGTAAGAAATAATGGAATAAGTTTAAGATACGATAGCTGATATAGAAAGATTAGAGAACTATTGCATTATTATGAAGAAATCATAGAAGCGCTTTTAATAAAGCTAAAAGAATCAGTTATCATCATTAAACTTGTTGATAGTGCAGTGTAGATGAAGAAGAAGAATAATTTAGCTTTTGTGTGTCTTGCGTAAGTGTTTTTACTTAGCACAAAAGTGAAGAAATTAGATTTTATACTTACATGTTTATATCTATAATTAGGTTTTGCATTATACTTTATAAGAATCGTTATATGTTTTGTCTTCTTGTACATATATTTTAGATTAGAAATTATATGTGTTTAATTCACGTTATTTCAGCAACAAAAATAAAATAGAGCATAAATTAAACTGTATCATTACGAATAATAGTCCACTCGGCAAGGTAAGATAACAGCGGCCTTTTGACAAAATCGTATACGATTTTTAGTTTTGAGTGATTCCTATTTAAAATTTGCTATAGAATCTGACTTTGACAATCGCCTTGTTAAGACCTCCCATAAGAGCAATGTCTTTCTCCCTGGTTAGTTCAGTTCCGTTTTTCACCACCTCATCTATATTACATGTCTCTGTGTGGCGCCACTGTACTCTTAACAAGGCCAATTTCACAGTCTTTAAAACGTGTGCTTCAAAAGTTATAAACAAATTAAGACCGAAAAATCACGAAGTTTTCTTTAAATAACTCGACGGAATCGGTTGTATAGAGAGTTAAAAATTACGTATCAAAGTTGCTCCTTATTAAATTTTAGTAAAATAATGACAAAATTTCTTGTATAGCGCTCGTCGGGTGGTATATAGCTCTGCGTGCTCGATATTTTTTCGAGTTTATTTTACAGTACCATATTATTGACCATAGTTTATGCATTGTATATACCGTATGAATTTTATTCGAAACAAACTTTATGTAGATACGATTTTCAATCAGGCCGAAGGAGCAAGTACTTTTGCCATAAACAAACGTCAACTTTCAAATTTATTATCTAGTAGGACTCTACAAATTCACCGTTTAAAAATTATATATTTGTTTATTCTTAAAGAGTGAAGACTATTTATTTATATATAAAAACGTTTATTATGTAAAAACTTATAAACCTATTAGTCGTCTCCTGAAAGTTAAATTAATATTTAATTTTTTAACGGTGATTCTGTAGACAAGTGTTTAAAAAAGAAAATAAACCACGAAATATTAAAATTGATTGAAAAATAAAGAAAATTCTATTGTTTAACTAGATTTTTTTTTAAATTGACAATATTTACACTCTGACGTCGCGATTTTGTTGAAATAATTTTTTTTATTTCGTTAGCACCCTTCTCTAATATACTTTATTATTTCAATTATAGATTCTTTACAAGCTTTTTATATAATTTTTTTCTAATGTTCAATTAAAAATGAAACAACTACCTTAATGTCATTTTAAACAGTCAATGTTTCGGTCATTGGAATTTCATTTACAACTTTTTGGATTGGTTCCAAAAATTAAGCAATTAGTAAATTAGGTACCAACATTTTACAACATGAACACTTACATCAAATCATAATGTTGTGATTAATCTGGTATGTACCAACTCCAAAACTTTGTTATTAAATTCAAATGACCAAACCGTTGACTTCCTAGGTATTAAATGATATAAATAAATATTTATCATGAGCCCATTACTATTTCAATCTCATTAATAAAAGAAATTATTTTTTACATTATAGAGCGCTACATTTTTAAGTATATAGATATATACACACACAATTTATTTTACGCGTATATAGTGTGATGCAACGGTATACATCATAGAATCACTATAGACCACTCCCTTCCTCTTGTCGTGTTTTGTCTCGGTATGCTTGATTCCCTAGAAGCGTTACGTATAATGTGAATAGCCCCTTACCAGCTGTTAGGATTTAAATATTCCTAAAATTGGAGTTTCTGTGAAGGGCATTGTAAATTATCAGGTTCAGACGTTTTGGACCTTTACAGAAACTCTCAACATATTCCAGGTTATACATAAATGAAGGGGGGAGATTGGGCTACATTGAGATTGACATTGACCCTCAAGTCTCAAATGATACAGCTGTTGACTCCACCATAATTTGTACTGTTAACTTTGAAAAGCTATTTATACACAGGTAAGAGTTATATTATATACGTTTCATCGCTGATCTACATTTAAGGAAAAACCAATTAAAAACCGGGATCAATTTTTAAGGATTTTTAGTATAATTTATTCACCAACGGACAATATTATAGTCTCATGGTCTTTTTTAAAAGATTGAAATTTTTCTTAAGTGCCCGATAAAGAAATAATTTATTTATCCTGGTGGAAATCAATCTCATTGGTAGCTAGTAAAAGTCCCAATCAAAAATTGAAAATGAAATGAATAAAGTTGATTTTCGAAATTATCGGTGACGGGTGGGTTTAGAATCACCTGAATCACCATTTACTCTAGTGGAAATTACAACTGTGAAAAACTATGAAAAAATGTGAGAAAGTGTGAAAATATGTGAAAATACACATACTTTTGGAACATCTGTTACAAAACATATATGTACAGTTTTTCAGTCTCTTACACTTATAAAAAACACGTATTTTATCTAATAAAACTTGTACAACTTTCCGCATTTTTTCAGTCTTTCACAGTTATTCACATTTTCTCACATTTCTTTTCGTTACATTCTCTTATATAAAGGAAATTATAACTGTGAGGAATTGTGATAAAATGTGAGAAACTGAAAACCTGTGAAAAACTATTTTTTAAAATCCTGTTCCAAATGTAAACCCAATTTCACAGTTTTTCACGAAATTCTCATAGTTTTACACACTTTTTCACACGTCTGTCTCAGTTTTTCACATTTTTAAATTTCCACTAGTGTACCTATAGCTATTAATGGTCAATAATTAGTTATAAATGAGTAGATTTCTATCGAGAATCAGCTCTCTTTACAACTGTACATTGATTGATCTATACAATTTTTGGAGTAAAAATCTTACTGTAAATGCGTCATAATATCAAAAGAATTAAAATGCAGCTGCTCTGAACATATCGATAGAATATGTATATGACAAATATTTTTTTATCAAAATTGTCATATAATTAAAATAAATATTTCTAGTGTTAACACCTTTTTATAAACTTTGCTAAATTTTGCCTAATTTTGCCGTAGATTGCCAAAACGTTGTGTATCAATGGCACTATCAAAATTATTTTGAAAATATGTTCCATGTACTTAATACTTTCATTTTTAAAAAACCTTTTTTGACAAATTATTGTAAATTTTCAGAATTTTCTTCTAACTTTGCCTGACTTTTCTAAAACTAATCAAACTTTGCTTCATTTTGCAGTCGACGTGAATAAAAATAAAAGTTTGTATTTATTTAAATTTTTCTTGCTAAACATTGCTTGACTTTACTATACTCTACCGAAGATTGTAAACACATTGCCAAACATTGCGTATACTTCCATTAGCTATTGTTTCGTAAAGTTAGGCAACATTTACATTACTACCTACCAAGGTATGTCGAACATACAT
Organism: Gastracanthus pulcherrimus; assembly: GCA_949152435.1. Taxonomy (NCBI): domain Eukaryota; kingdom Metazoa; phylum Arthropoda; class Insecta; order Hymenoptera; family Pteromalidae; genus Gastracanthus; species Gastracanthus pulcherrimus. The sequence continues at coordinate 139,761,975 of OX424574.1, read as the reverse complement.
TTAATTGCTGGCAGTTCAAAGATCAGAATATGAAAATACTTTTAAACAATAGAAAATTCGCAAAGGCTATATATCTGAAATGTATTACTATAAATATTTTCATAATAATAAGACAATTGTTTTTAAATTTGCAATTATAAGAAGGAATTTTATTATTTTAAAAGCATCTTCATTGATATTGCATATCCAATTTTATCTTTGCAAGTCTTCAATACATTTTCGATATCCATTAGATAAATATTTAAAATATAAATCTAAACTTTTAGAATATTTATTTACATATAACATGTTGATGAAATACCCTCCAAAAAAGAGCACTGGATCATTGTTCTATTATATTTCGCTATCAAATGAAAGCCGATTTGGCATCAGATTTTTAAACAAACCATATTGTTATAACTTAATTCAAACTTTGGTATATAGAGTAAATAGAGTGGTATTATATATTGTGTACAGTTGACAAAGACCGCACATAAAAATTCCCTGAGATTTCCCGGCTTTCCAGGTTTGCCCACGGAAAATATAACAAAGCTCTCGTATCTCTTTTTCTTTACTCGTTACAAGACATTTTCATCCAACACTGTATACTTTCTGTCGGACAGTGTAATTTTCATATATATAATACAAACAAGCGTAAATCCCGCTCGTAATTGATTCACCGCAGGCGGAAACCACCCTCGCAATACGGGGAAAAACCGAGTGCTCTATATCCATCGAATCATCTCCAAAGACGGATATTTATCTTGGCGCGAAATGAAAATTTCCTTTCGATATTTTAAAATCCTTAGCTCCAAGATTTTCAAGGAATCTAGGTATATTTCTTTTTCGTCCGCCGCGTGTGCGCGCACGCGTGCTCGTCCATTTCTATATATTTCCATCGTGCTCGTGCACACGCCGTCGCGCAGCTGCTCCAACAACATCATTATACAGCGACACGTAAACGCGCAGCGTTACACAGTACACAGCAGCTCAGTCTCAGTCTCGGCTCGTCCGTCGTCGTTGCCTATACGTAGTCACTGAGAGGAGCACAAGTCTCAAACGCCAAATCCCCCCATAAGCGTGCTGCATATAGGTATATATAAAGCTACTCCATACGTCCGTGTTGTGTGTATAGATATAAAATACACGCGAAATTGGCGAGCAAAACACTGCAGGCGCTCGCGCACGGTGCTTGCACACGCAGAATCCGCGCGCGCGCCGCGCTCTCTCGAGCACATAGCTGGCAGACGTGTGCAGTGTGCAGCAGCAGCAGCGATCACCTAACTTTTAGGCATCTTTTGCAGCAGCGGCCAGTCTACACTCTACCTATATAAGAAGCGCGAGGAAGCCCGAGCTGCCCGAGCTGCCCGAGCTGCCCGAGAAGAAAAAGAAGGACACGGCAAGAAGAGGAGACGGAACGCGAGGCAAAAGAAGGCACGCATAGAGGTATACACGTGACGTTACGGAAAACAGAAAACAGAAATTGTTGTTAAATGTGAGTTGCTGGTGCACGCGAGGCGCGCGCTGACTCGAGGACGGAAGGAAGGAAGGAAGGAAGGGAGGGAGGGAGGCAGGGAGGCAGGGAGGCAGGGAGGCAGGAAGGAAGACAGAGCGCGCCAAGACGACAGCATGGCTGGGATCTTCGACATCGAGCTGCACGACGGCGAGAGCGCTAACCAGGACTGCGAGTCCGACGACGATGTCATCGAGAGCAACGTGGTGAGTCTAGGCGCGCGACGTTTCAAGGTTACCTCGCGCGAACACGGGGACTCGCTCCATCTAACGCGTGAACCTTCTGCTTTCTTTCAGAGGGACTACGCCACAGCTCCCAACGGCGACTCCATGCGAGAGTGAGTACATGTGTACATACGGTCCTAGGGGCCTCCGTCCTTCGATGCATGTGCGGCTGCTCCGAACCCACGCATACGCACATGCTGGCGCGAGCAGCAGCATTGTTTTGGAGCATTCCTCGTGCCTTTGAGAGCGCGAGGATGGGATTTCGTTTTTTCTTTCTTTTGATTTTTGTCGCTCGGGCTCTTTGCCCTCAGCTGGCTCGTATTTATACGACGAATTACTAAATTCAACTATACTTAATAGCTGTTTATTGGTATTAATAACAAGTAGGTCACCCAATTGTGCTGCTCGCCATGTAGAGTCTTTTGCTTGTTGTGAAAGTGGAGTAAAACTTTGTTTTTCTTTTTCTTTCGAGGCAGTGCGTACACGAGTAATTCATTCATTGGACTTTGTTTCTTTGTTGCTATATTTAGAGATGGCAATTTGTTTGCTAGGTCGGAGAATCTCGAGCGGGTTCAGCTGTCCGAGCAGATTGTCAACCCCGGACAAGAGAAGGTTGGCCCAATGGACTTTGAATTGTGCAAAATCCTGGGTGAAGGTGGCTATGGCAAGGTCTTTCAGGTTCGAAAGAAGACTGGCAAAGATAAAGGCAGCATATTTGCCATGAAGGTGCGTTCATTCCAGTCGAAATTACAAAATAAACATTTAATTTAACATTGTTATTGTAGGTACTACGAAAGGCATCGATAATAAGAAACCAAAAAGACACAGCTCACACCAAAGCAGAAAGAAATATTTTAGAAGCTGTTAAAGTGAGTAACTTTAGTAATCATTTTTTATTATGATTTTCTATTAATAATGTTAAAATACATAAATCACAATTTCTTATTATTATTACAGCATCCATTCATAGTAAATTTGATATATGCCTTTCAAACGGGTGGTAAACTATATCTTATATTAGAATACCTTTGCGGAGGAGAACTTTTCACTTATTTAGACAGAGAAGGCATTTTCTTGGAAGACACAGCATGGTATGATACAAATAATAAGTTAATTATATCAAGTATTTATTATAGAAAATAATCTTATTTATTTTTTGTAGCTTCTATCTATCAGAAATCATACTAGCACTACAACACTTGCACAATCAAGGAATTATATATAGGTAAACATTAGATAATTTTACTTTTGATTTCTTTCATTTTCATTTAATGAAACAATTTTTACTAATATCGTTTAATGGTTCACTTCATTAGGGATTTGAAACCAGAAAATATATTATTAGACGGTGAAGGTCATGTAAAATTAACTGATTTTGGCCTTTGCAAAGAACACATAGAAGAGGGCACTGTAACACATACATTTTGTGGCACTATTGAATACATGTAAGTTGTTTTTAAAAAATGATAAAACAAATTCAATATAAATCAAGAATCCAAAAATACTCAACGTTCTATACAGGGCACCTGAAATCTTAACACGAAGTGGACATGGCAAAGCTGTCGATTGGTGGAGTCTTGGGGCACTAATGTTTGATATGCTTACTGGTGTGGTATGTAATTGCACATTTGTTTCTAAAACACACGCTGTATGGTCAAAAACTAAATTTTAAACTACTTTTAGCCTCCATTTACTGGATCAGATAGAAGAAAAACTATTGAAAAGATTTTGAGAGGAAAACTTAACTTGCCTCAATATCTTACAGCAGATTCTAGGGATTTGATTCGTAAATTACTGAAGGTATGCATTATTTTAAATATTTTTTTAAAGAAGTTTATTTTAAAATTTAAATTACTAATTCGATTCCTTTCTTTTTCTTTAACGTATGATATTTTTTCAGAGACAAGTAGCACAAAGATTAGGCTCTGGTTCAGAAGATGCAGAGCAAATAATGAATCATGACTTCTTCAATCACATTAACTGGCAGGATGTCATTACACGAAAATTGGTACCTCCATTTAAACCTTCATTGGTAATAAAGAGATTTCTTAATTATTGTCTACAACATTTATCAAAAGCATTATTTAAATTCTTTGTATTAATTTTGTAGAAAAGCGACGATGATACATCGCAATTCGATGAACAATTCACCGCAACAGCGCCTGTTGACTCGCCAGTTGAAAGTACGCTGAGTGAATCTGCAAATATGATATTTAAAGTAAGGGCAATACCTTATTTATTAATATTTTCCTTTAACAATGTAACATGTGATAACACACCTTATTCAATATCAATATCAGTTTAGTCGTTAGATATGAATAACCATTTAAAAAAGAGCTGTAGACAAATTACACAATGTTTAATTTTGGAATGACTCGCTACAAAGTTTAAAAGTAGGTAGCATTGGTAGGTATAATCAAATGTTAACATTCATTCAACAGGGTTTCACATACGTAGCCCCCAGCATATTAGCCGAAATGCAGAGTCAACCGCGTATGGTAACTACCAGGAGCGAGCAGAGGGCGGCGGCTCGGCTCGGCAGTCACCACAGACGCAATCACTGTTTCACACCGAGAACACCGGACGCATACCTACGGCCACAGGCCCACTTCCACCATCACAGGTAAGTACAGTTCGTTGCATATTCCCGTTGGGCCCGGGGCGGTTCGAGCTACAATGACTCAAATGTTTCAGACTCACGATTCCCGGACATCACAGTGTCGACGACGCCGAGATGATGGAGGTAGGCCACATGCCTGGCCATGTATAGTATAGAAAAAGTAATAGTAACAGTTTTTAAGCAACCGCCAAGTTTTCGTAGTCGCGAGAGTAAAGTCACGAGGGATTTCGTTCACATCGAGGGACATGTAGCTCGTAAACTGTCTTGTGTTGTATGCACGAGTCCGCGAAATCTGGTGATTGCGTTTAGTTAATTTACCTCTTTCTTAAACTGCAAAATAATGGCAACAATTAATGCTAATCATGCAGCTTGAAAGAATATTTTGCTTGATTCATAGGCAAAGACGCTTGCAAAGAGGCAATACCTACAGTGAGCATGTTACACAAACTGCATTGTTAATGGTTTAATAACAAAGCGGAGATGTGTGTGCTTTTGTGTATGTATGTATATATATATAAAAAAAAAAAATATGTTTGCGAAAATCATCGTGCAATTCGGTAAAACTTAAAGAAATTTTTATCTTCCCAAGACTGAAGTGAAAAGTAATTTTTGTCTTGAATTTCACAGGCAAAAAGGTTCATTAAAGTAATGCCAATGTAATACTTGAAGACAACAAACTGCTTACAAATATTTTTTAAAACTAACTGTACATAAACGCAACATAGAACATTGAAATAAACAGGTCTTGGGGAGATTTAGGAAACAATTTAACACATTAAAAAAATTGCATCGAAGTGAAAAAAAAATATATATATATATATTGAGTTTGGATTTGATTAATTTTGTTAGTCGTGCTAGAGTAATTTGGAAGAATGTATTATGCATTTTGAAAAGTTGAAAATCACAATGTTCTGTACAGTACATTTTCTTGCTAATTAATAAGAAAGGAAATTTCTTAATCTGACTCTGACACATCATAAAAGATTTTGCACAGTGATTATGTCAGAATCAATACTATGAGATACCACAGTTACCTATTTCAGTAGAATCAGTTGGATCATTGGTTTATCATCATTGTTTCTTCGTTAGTCAACAATGATTACAAAGCAAAGTGGCCACTTTAAGTATAATAACTAATTATAATAGCCAATAAATAAATTATTTAGTTGATGAATTTTATTAAGGGAATGTAAAAGTGTCTGTTAATGTTATCTTACTAACGTTACTAAAAATCATTATTTTCTTCCGTTAATTTATGTCAATGCAAAGGAGGATGCCCATGAATGGCCTATACCAGCCCTAGATAAAACATTGATAGGGGACCTATAAAACTGCTTTGAGCATAAAGGATTTATAAAATCTTAAGCATTTAAAACAAAAATATCCTTCTGTATGAAGTAAAAAACATAAAAAAAGAATTAATTAATCTTCATTTTTACTATTTAATGTCTAACAAAATCTTGATTTTTTTCTTCACTTAACTTATCGGATTTAACCCCGTTTTTTTAAAGTTTACCTTCACTTTCCCAGATAAATTTCTTTTTAATGTTTATATTTAGACAAACTGTAAACAATCCCCTGACTTATTACGCATTCGTCGACATCCTCTTTCTGAAAAATAAAAACGCATTGTCAGCTTCTGCTATACACGAAGCGTTCAGAATCATAACAGTATAAGTGCATTTTTAAATTTAGTAAATGTCTATCAAAATCCTTATCTTTTTTTATAAATTACATCATTATTTATCTCATTTAAATTATGCAATTGATGAATAGTATATTCAAGTATTAATTGCATGAGGGACAGAATTAATCAAATTTTACTTTATTATGTCACTAATGTTGAAACGTTAGCAACAGTTTCAGAAAATTTTAAAATTAATTTATTCTGTTATCGTCCATATCATATAAATTTATAGAGAATTTTCAAATGATTTTGTAAATAATTTTGATAAAATGTTTAATTTTCCCTAATATAGAGCTTATTTGAATCACTTTACATTCCCTGATGCAAATTTTGAAAGAAGTAATAACTTTTTCAAGAAAAATGTTTTTCTAGTAATATTATTTTCAGCACTAAATATGTTAGGATGAAAATATTAAAAAAAAAAATTTTTATAATATCTCTGTCATATACAATGTTTCATATTTAATTTTTTCCTTTTTTTTAAACTCTTTATAATTTTAAACATTGTAAAAATTATCACAAAATACATATTTCTTCTCTTATAAAAATAGTGCAAGTTAACATAAAAATTCAAAACTCATTAAATAGATAATAATTATTAAACATGAACCAAACTGATTCTAATATATTACATGAAATAAAGGAGCCAAGAAAGCATGGAATCCATGTGTGAGTGATAGCTCAGAATTTAAACTGCCCAAGTGTTCACCGCCATAATAGTTGGCTGAATGAATTTTACATAGATACACGCATACTGTACGCATAAGATTGAAAACACTAGTTACTGTATGTATATTGTTATAAACTAACTATTATGGTAAACATTCAGAGTGGAATGATATAATGCATTGATTAATCATTGTTCAAAGATCTCTAAAGTTACTTTGCCCATTGTAATGAAAATCGATTTTATTTTCATGTTGATGAAAATTATAACTAATATATGTACTGATATCGATAGTACATGCATTCAAAATTATGTATTCAAATTGGAGGGAGGGATTTTTTTGTCCTTGATATAATTTACATTATATAAAGTTATAGTCTGCGTTCAATATATTATGAAAACGTGTATCGTAAATGATTAATTATCTTTTAAAAAATTATGTAATATTAAGAGTTAATATGTAAGTATGTAATTTTGGTAAATGTGAAAATATGTTCAATCACGTATTTGCTGAAGCAATTTACTAGTGAAGGTTTGAAATGTTATTGTAGTTGTGTCATTTCAACAATTAAGCATTTTTATAATAATTTTATTAAGAATTTTTCGGTAATTTCGAACTTATTAAATGTGTTTTTACATAAAATATACATTATGAATCACAATTAATAATAAAACATAATATTTTTTTCCCTCCCTCATATAAATGTGCATTTCAAAGGATGTCAAATACTGAAATGTTTTCTATCTCGTTATTAAAATTTGGGTTTTTGAATACATATACCTATATTTTTTAGACAGTTGATAGAGTTTTTACAGAAAAATTTTAATGCATTATTTTTAATAAATAATTTTAATTGAGTAGTAAAAGCTTATTACTCATAGTTCTTGCAAGAAATTTCTCAGTATTTTGCAACCTTTTAATTGCTTAAGAAGGAATCTAGTTTTTGGTGAACTACTGACAAGATATATTATAGCATTATATACTTTAGGATATTCACAGATCACAACAGAAAATGATAATTTTAAGCATACCTACTCTATTGAATATATTAGTCATTGAATTACAGACCAAAATGAATGGTTTAAATTCCAAAAAGTTAGTGCTCAAAAACCTTCTATCCTTACAAAATAATTGCCAAGCTTATGTGCATTTTTATAAATCAAATTGGTTAAAATTTGAGACTACAAATCCCTGTTGTCATTGGAATTCTAAGGATAAAAATGTTGACTTCCAGAATGTAAATTTATTTTATAAATTTTTAAAACTTGGTTTGGAAATTATTTTTGTCTACTGCCAAAAGATAATAAACATAAACGGTACAGACCATTTAGATGGTTCTTACGAAGAGTAGTACGTTTCAAAATCCCACAAAGACTAGCACTTTTCATCATTCACCATGAAGACCAACACTTTTCATGAGCTTCCCACAAAAACTAAGGTCTTTCGTAATTTCTCCACGAAGACTATCACTATTCGTAATAGAATATATAAATTGGGGTTGCGCCAATAAACTCTTGTCGGGTCGGGTCGGATACTAGACTCTCTGCACTCGAAAAATGATCGGGCTAACCGAGAAAATCGGGCTATCCGCATAAACAAAAGTAGCTTAATAAAACCAGACGGTGAAAAATCGCGAAACTAGTCTTCGTGGTGATTGTTCAAACGTGCTACTCTTCGTAGGAAACGCAAAAAGTGTACTAGTCTTCGTAAAAGCAATCGATTTATATCTGCAAAAGGTAATTGGGTACATTGTTGTAACAATAATTATAAACGATGAATTAGAAATACTTAAATACTTTAAATTTATTGGAATAATAAACACAGTATCGACAAAAAATTGCTATACATTACATGATTTCTATTGATTAAAGTTTCAATTCTAATGAAAGCATACATTTTAAGTTCTATACAAGTCACGAAACTAGCTTATCCTTTGAATTAAGTTCTAAAGTTTACAGTTTTCTTTTGTCGAAAATATTACTTTATAACGAAATAGCGCCAAATTTTTCATCAACTTTATAACTGTAAATTTTCTGAACTTTCAATGTATTTACTAGTATCAAGTCACAAATAGATTATACATTATAATATACTAGGGTATTTCTACTTTTCTTTTGTAATTCATGTAATCTGTACTAAAAGTTAAAGAATTTTTACAATTTACAAATCTGGGTGTTAAATCATTGCAAAGGGCTATAATCTGTGAATTTGTTTACCTAGTTAGCTAATGTAATTTGTAACAAGTAGCACATTAACCACTGTTTTAGTTATATAATTTAATTATTATTTTACAAATAAAAAGTTAAATGACATATGAGATGTTGTTATAAATAATTTACCCCTTTTCGCCACATCCTTTTATTAAATTCTAATATTAGAAGTGTACAAACAAATAATTTTTGTCTAGTATACTAATGTGTATATTTCAATATCTTCTACAATACGTTATTTTTAAACCTACATTTATTTACATTTAATATCTCTCCCTTCTGTTTAAGTATCAACAGATTCATATTTTATTAAATATTAAATATAAATTAGTTTAAGTCTTATAAAAACAAATCACTAAATAACTTATCTCCTTCGTCGTTTATCATCTTTCCTCCTGCATCTTTCTTCATCACTTGATTCACTTGATCTTCTTTTTCTGCTTCTTGATTCACTTGTACTTAAATGTGATTTATGTTTATGGTTTTCCTTTTCATCTCTGGTTTTTGATTTGTGTTCAGTTTTATTAGAACTGCTGTATGACTTAGATTCCTTTTTAAGTTTTTCACTTTTTCTTTTTTCCTTTTTTCTTTCTTCTTCTGAACTGGAACTACTTGAATCGCTGTCACTTTCACTGCTGCTGCTGCTACTGCTTTTGGAACTAACTTTTCTTTTCTTTGATTTCTTTTTCTTTAACAGCTTCTTTTTCTTCTCCAATTTTTCCAATTTCCTACAAACAATTGATATAAAATTATAACCATAATATTCAAATTTGATCTAGTGCATAATTATAAATAAATCATAAGTTTACCTAAGAAGTTTTCTCTTCTCCTTTTTAGATAATGATTTTAAGAAAGCCACTTCGGACTGTTCTTCGTCTTCAGATACCATTAGATCTTGATGTTGTGGTACACTTAAATGTTGTTGAGCATTAAGAGCTGATCTAAAAAAGCAAATACAAATTATAAATTTCAAAGGTATAAATAAGATTTTAATTATTTATTATACAAAAGTTTCGTATAAAAATTTACTTTTTTAATGCCAGGCCGTCGTCTCTCATTTGCTGAACTAGTTTTAATGCATCAGGTGCTGGTGGTGGTTCCTCTGTGCCATTATTACTGGCTAGCACAACACTCATAGCTTGACTGTACAAAGGACATTCTTTGTCTGAAATATTTCACATAAATTAAATATTTATTGAAAGCTTTTCATAATCAAATAAAGCATAGGATATAGGAAATATAATAATATCCTTACCTGTATTTATATGACCCCATTTGTGACATTTTATACAGCGCACATTACGAACTTGAATACCAAACGGCTGATCACGTATTTCACTGTCTCCTTTACAATAACTTTCTCTAGGTGCATTATATTTACGTTGCCATTCAAATTTAAATTCAGGCTCATTATCTTCTTTTTCTCTTTCTTTTTTAGCACCTGGAGGAGGTTCATACATAAAATTGACACTCAGTTTATCTTTACTTTCCTTGCTTAGCAGAGCTCTGAAAAAAACAAAAAGAATATAAAATTATAAGTACATCTTTAATATCCGTATAACTAATGAAAATATTTCCAAAAGTAGTTTTGAAATTGAAGATTCATAGAGATACCTATCTATTAATTCCAAAATAATTGTATTCAAAAGAAAGTTTATTGAACCTTAAGATACTAATATTTAAGGTAAATAAATGTTTATACATGAAAATCAGCATAAGAATATCGAAATAATCAATATTTGGTCAAAATGGAGCATAAACGTCCATAACCTCAAAAAGACTGTTATACTACGCACTTGTTATTGTGAAGGTCCTGCTCCTTCTCATACTGCATACGCAATTCTTCCTGCTTCTTTTTGTAAGCCTCGGCTTGCTGCTCGGCCATCCATACCTGAGAAGAACAGTTCAAAATTTAGTAAGATTTTCGGAAAATCCATAACTCGGGCTGTGCTACGATATACGATATATATAGGTAGTGCGTTCGCGTACAGGCGAGACGCAAGCCCCTCGGTCCAACTCACTCGCTTCAAATTGTCCCTCGAGGCCGGATGGAAGAATTTCTTGCACATGTAGTTGTTGAAGCCCTTTCCCATCTTGACGGCCGAGCAAAATCACACTGATTCGACGGAAAATCACGGCGAATTCCGCCCAAAGCTCAACTTTATACTCGACGATTGACACTTTTTCACGCGAGATGCGGGGCTAAAGTGTATAGGTACGTGTCCGCGCGTCGGGCCAAAAACACAACTCCCCACTCTTTGGCGACTCTTTTCTCCCTGCTGGCGGCTCTGCTCACGTGACGAGTGCGGTGCGGTCAAGCTGCGAAGTACAAAAATATGCGCTTGCTCGGCCGAAACTCCGACTTTCGCCGTTTTCTCTCGGCTGTTTACGCGCGGCCAGTGATAAATCCGAAATTCACTCGCGTTGATACTCGTCCCGTGCGGACCGACGTAAGAAGTCGAGTTTTCCGGAAGTGCCTTCCATGAGAAAAAGTGAAAGTGAGGTTTTCCGATGACTAGCGCGACCTCGGCCGCGGGGAGGAGAACAAAATAAACACGAAGCAGTCGATGCAAAAACATAACCTGCAGCACAAGTGTCAATAGTCCGTGTGAATCGTACACACGGATTAGCGCCTCGTCGAGGTTTATTTTTAAATAAATGCACATTCTTGCGAGGATGTCCTTCGTGTACGGAGTGAGGCTGAAGCAGTGGTAGACGACGATGTCGCTGGTACGGCATCGCTTTTGAAGGCTCCGTGGACGCGTATAAGGTGACCTTTGCATTCCTCTTTTTTTTTTTCTTCGATGATCCGCCCCGCGTGTACGTGGTAGCGATAGTGGCCAGCGTCCGATAAGGAGAAGAGATAATCGAGTCGTGGTAAGTGCGCGACGATATATTTGAGTGCTCGATCGTCGGGCAAAAGTCATGAAGTGCAACGAGAAGAACATGATCTCCTTCGCGACCTCGCCGACGCCGGTGGATCGCGAGGGCTGGCTAAACAAGCGCGGCGAGGTGAATCGCGGATACCAGAGACGATGGTTCGTCCTCAAGGGCAACATTTTGTTCTACTTTGATCGTCGCGGGGACAAGGAGCCAGTTGGCATGATAGTCCTCGAAGGCTGTACCATAGAGCTGGCTGAGGACGAGGAGCAGTTTGGATTTAAGATTGTCTTTCACGGACCCAATAATAGGAGCTACATTTTGGGAGCCGAGTCTCAGGTTGGCGCATCTTCTTTTAGTTTATTTACTCGAGCAATAATTTTGAGTCTATTGGGTGTACATCGATCATAAAACATAAATTAAAAATAAATTATTATAAGACATTTGTGACGTCTTTACTGAATGTCTAGTTTCTTATCATTAGTGTAATTTAAAATTCGAGTTTGTAATTAAAGTGAATTTTATTTATATCTTTAAAAAATATTTTTAAAATATCAGATGTATTGTATGGAAATTTACTTTATAAATTACACATAGTAAAGTGAAAAATATGTTTATGTTTTTAATTAATGAGTGATGTTTCATTTTACAGGAATCAATGGAACAATGGATGAAAGCCTTAGCCTGTGCTAGCTATGACTATATGAAATTGATGGTTGCAGAATTGCAGCGTCAGCTAGATGCTGCTGAAGAAGAGACTACGGTTACTCCACCTGTAGAATTACCAAAAGTACCTCCCAGGCAGCGACATAATCCATTTAATAGGCCAGAGTCACATCATAGATCGCAGAGTGTCAGATCAGCACCTGGTAGAACAGAGAATATACCTAGAACAAAAGTGTCCTTTAAAGACTTGCACAATATGTATGGTAGAAGAATTCTGGCAGATCTCAATGAATGGAGGCACGCCAAAAGAAATTCAGAAGCTCCCTTAATAATTCTCTGACCATAATATTTGTACATATCAAGACTCAACAACGACTCTCTAAGATAATTATTTTTACATAACTGTTTTAATTTAGTAATACTTATTTAAGATCAATCAATTAAGAAGTTTTCATAAGATTATTTATTTTTTTGTATTTAATGGAAGACTTGACTGGCTTCAATTTTCCAAATGTTACTATAATCTTGCTTCTTTAATAATTTATATTAATATTATATATTAGTATAGTATATTCGCTTGCCAAGGTATTACGATGAATTAAATAATATTGATACATGATAGTATTTCAAAAATCTTTATTTTCTATTGTAATTAGTGTAACAAATAATTCATTAAACAGCCAGCTGTGTTAAAATAAAAATACAGTACTGTAAAAAAATACACAATTAAATACATTTAAATCCAATACCTTCTAATTAATACAGATTAAGCCTCTATTCCTACACTCCTGACAACTTGTATACATATAGTACAATTTTTAAATAGATGAGTTTCAGTAATCTTGTATTTCCGAAACTCTTACAACGTGCATAGATAGAAATACATATATGTATATAAAAATAACGAATTCAAATACTCAATCGAAAGTCGAAGAGTCAAATTTTGTTATAAGTCCTCTAAAAATCGAGTTCAGTCATATTACTATGGTGTAAGTCAATTTTAAAATTCCAAAACGATTCTTTTTTATTTAAATTTAAAAACGCTTTTCTTCCTCGCATCACCAGGCAAATGTCTAGCGCCAAGCAATAGTCGAGCCTTGTCTTCTTCCTGAGGAGTCACTTCCTCTTGTGGACCTCTTGGTTTAATTTGTAGCTTTTGCTTGATTGCTTGACTAAGAATCACGCGCCTTGAGTCGCTTTTCATAGCCAATAAAAGATCGAGCCACGTCCACGTTACATTGTGATACTCCAATGTGGGTATAACGAGAGCGAAATCTCGCACGTCTTCTAAATTCTTTTCTTTATTACCCTGAAATCAATATAAAAATTTATCATTATGTATTTTTTGTTTTGTTAATCATATAAACTATTAAAATATACCGCCAAACACGCACCTTATAAGATACTCGAACAGGTACTTCTGGTATTTTAATATAAATAAATAACTTATTCTTGTCAGCTCGCTCTTTCATTTTTTCTACATCTTCTCTCCTTTCTATGGGTACATAAAAGGATGAATCTCTTTGGGGAACAGGAGGCTCCTCTATGCCATCTGGGTCTCTCTCAGGGAAACAGAACTTCAACATGGTATTGAAAAATTTCTTTGTCAATCCTAAAATTAATGCATACAAATTCTATTAAAATAAAAGAATAGCAACAAGAAAACTAGAATTAAGAAAACTGAATTAAAAAACTAATATAAGCAATAGAATCTTTGAAATTCAGAATGTAGAAGCGTTCTCTTGCTTACAGTACTGTGACGATTTTATACAAAAACATTGATTTTTTTCTTTTATGCACCTATGCATTTGAAGAATATATCCTCAAAATTACAGCCCGAAATTCGAAGTTTAAATTAAGCTGGAGGCATTTTGTTATGGTGCGTAGTACCTATACTAATTATTTGAAACTAGTTTAGCGAATTACGAATGCTATATGTCCCACCTATTGAAGATTTCGACTGCGAAGCCGATGCATACGATCGCTGAATATGTATATAGGTATATCAATTCAAAATGTTACATAAATTTTTTTTATTATTTTTATTACATTAAAAGAAAATTACTACTGTTTTTAGTCATCTATACGAGAATCTCCCCTTACCCTTTAACGTGAATCGTGCATTAGTAGTAGTAACGTCTTAAAATCTATTTTGTTCGATTGCCCGCCTAATTTTACTTTCTAAGCGGAAAAATTACTTAAATAATTGATCATACGTTACTGAGTATACAAAAGTAAAATTATTAATATTTTAATTCAGCGTTTAAGAAAATGAAGTAGAAACCATGATTTACTAACACTAATGCAGGTCAAAACTATACGGTTTCGGGCGTTGTTCACGGTAAAGGGTTAAACTATTTATTTTCGGACTCTGACGAACAAGTTTGAATTCTAGAATGAAATCAGAACGTTTTTAAAACCGCGTAGAACAAGAATATCACTTTCAAAATAATACGATTTTGTGTCCGATATGAATAAAAAGAAAAGTTTGATAAACATGTTTGCTACCCAATATGGGTCGTACAACATAGGGAAGAAATTCGCGCCTCATACTTGATCCGTATAGCCCTTATAGAATAATATAAAATTATTCAAAATCGTATGATTAATCAAGTATTCTCACAAAAAGCCGTAAATCGATTATTTTTATTCATCATATAAAAAAATGTAATTATCATTTAAAAAAATTTTTGATTTCGTAAATTACTTTATTGTATGATATGATTTAATAATTATATAAAATGTATGTATAATATTTTTTAATTCAACGAACATTTTTTGAATCAGGTGTCAATGTCAAGATTCAATAAAACATTTATCTTGCTATCTTCGTTAAATATTGATAAAAGATTAAGTAAAAAATGATATCTTCAATATACGGCATAGTGCGTTTCTTACACATAAGAATTGTACACGTAATTATTGTGCACAATCTAGCATTGGTCAAATATATCTATATATAATTTGACTAATGCTAACTTGTGTACAATAATAACGTGTATAACTCTTATGTGTAAAAAACGCTCTATGCCCAATATACAATAAGAAAATAAAAAATATATACTCTGAAAGTTCGTGAAACATTGTTTTGACAATAACAATGTATTAACAATAATGTTTACCGCTGCTTCATAAAAATATATCAACCCCTTGAGTGCCGAAAAAAGGTCATGAAAGCATGTTGCATTTAATCCTAATTATATTAAAATTCTAAAACTTTTGTTTAAGGTATTTTTTAACCGAGTATCTAATCTATTGAAGTTGCCCGTGAAGTTATATACTAAAGAATCTCCCATGGCAAAGATTCTTCGTCATGGGAACTCAAGAGAAAATTTTTCACGATTGTATTTTCATAAAGTTTTTTTTGCAATAGTGTGCGTAAAATGCGCACTGATTTGAGTGTGTAAAATGATATTTTTCGATACAGCGTGCGTAAAATTCGACTTATACCACTCTAACCTCAAAATCACAACTTTGGTATGATTTTTCGGCGCTTGTGGTGCAAAATACATTTCGAAATTAGTGCGTAATTAGATTATTTACCTCTTGTGACTTATCGCTTCGCTTCGCTCGAGCGAAAAGCGTCACAAGGGGCAAATCTACTTTCGCACCCGTGTCGAAATGTACTGTTTTCGCACTCATTTGGAGTGCGTAAAATAAAAAATTAAAAGAAAGTTTTTTAAATGAAAAATTTAAAAAAATAGAAAAATTTAGTAAAAATTGCAAACTTTTGAAAAAATTTCGAAAAATATGAAATAATTGAAAAATTTCGAAAAATATGAAATGATTGAAAATTTTCGAAAAATATGAAATAATTAAAAAATTTCGAAAAATATAAAAAAATTAATAAATTTATTTTAATTTTTAATTTTAAACTTTTATATAATTTTCTTAGATATTTTTTAATGATTTATAAGTATTTTTTATGGGGGGGAGGGGGACTCCGCCATCAACCTCCCAGTGGGGACTTTGCTCCCATCAGGGGCTCCGCCTCTGGGCAAATATAATTGTACATCTGACGGTCGAAGAAGTAGGCTTATGCAGTACTTTAGTGGCGAGTTATACGCACACTATTGCAAAACATATCGTATGCAACTCGTGCGTACGTTTTACACATCTCGTGTGATCGCGCAGCACTCGTTCGCCGGCGACTCGTGTGCGGCGATCGCTACGCGTGTGTAACATTGCATTTTACGCACTTGTTGCATAATATACTAGTTTATAAAAGATTATTTTGAATACCATTTGTTCTTATGTAAGTATATTAAATATTGCCTCTAAATAAAGAAAAGCTCTTTATTCAATTCTTAATATTCAAGTTTATAAATTAAAGGGATGCATCAGTCTGTATCTACTACTATACCAACTCGAATTGTGCGCACCATTCGAAAAAGAACTTTGTATATTTTAATTTTGTAAGAAAAAGGGAAGTACATTTGTAAGGAAAATCAAGAAATGTTAAATCGATTCTGAGTTGCATTTTTCGAGTGGGACGAGGAATTCATGTTGATGGAATTTAGTCTGTACATTATAAGGACTAATAATGTTTACCCCTAAATTTTTTTTAACGATTTATAAAAAATTTAATTTAAAAATTGCTATTTTAATTCTTTAATAGCATTTTTATGGAAAAAAGTGTTTTGTTGTAAAACATTGAATGAAATTGAATCATATCATAAGATTTTTGCTTCCCTTAAGGGAGAGTCATCCAGTAGGGACTATCTCCCTGCATGAACACCCATTGATATTTTACAGAGGTTCCTTTTTTTAAATAACTCCTTCCAAAATTTTACGCGAGTATAACGAAACAGCTGTTTTCCAAGACAAAAGTTATTTCTCATAGGTTAAATACGCGTCAAGAGCATAAACTAACTGAATACTAATTATTTTATGATATAATATGATTCAAAATAATTAATAGACTTAATAAATGTACTATTTTATAAATTGTTACATATATATTTTATGTCTAAAATTTTTTAACCCTGTATTACCGACCTGAAATTTAGTCACGTAACTATAGCGACGAGGTGTCTGTGAGGTCCTATTGCTCATATATCGCTTATATCAATGAATATATAAAATATTTGCTTTATACAAAATTGTCATTATTAAGTGACAGCACTAATTAATGGATAAAAACAACATTTGGTTAATAAAGTAATTTGATGAATGAGATAATATTATTTGTTTAAAGAGGTTAGGGACCTTCATTTTTACGCGCGCCAAAGGTGTCAAGAGTGTCATATAAATTAAAAAAAGTCGAAAACGAATGTTCGAATTGGATTGGAAGCTTTTCTAAAATCCGTTAGACATATAAATCTTTATAAACAAACCATTTTTGCATAAAAAAAGTTTTTCTTTTCAAATTTTCATTTTTTCTATTTATTCGCCCTTAAATTGTTTATAACTTTTTAATTGATTAATTTTTGCAACATAAAACTTTCACACAATAATCGTAATGATATTGGATGCATTTACATAAAGGTTTAAATACTAAGATTATTATATTTACAAAGTTATAATTGATTGAAAATTGAGTGGGGTCAGTAGTAAAGGGTTAAATGAGAATCTCACTCCAGTGTCTGTTTTCCCAATTTTAGATTGGAATTTTACTGATTATTTAAGCAGTATTTTCAATCATTGATTGGACAAAAATACTCTTGTAAAAACTATAAGTATCCATAATGGGAGAGATTTTGTCGTAAAGTCAATATCTTCGCATAATAAAAGTTGATGAAAATGAATTTATTATGTGAAAAATGTTGAGTGCATAATTTCCATTTTTAAAATGGCAGTTGAGTTACCGATCGTGAGGGGAACCACGTTGATCTCGAAATGCTCCTTGACGGATATCCCCGCGACCGGCGCCTTCTCCCTGCAGAAGACCCTGAGCGCCCTTTGCCTGTCGACGGGCATGTTGTTCTGCAGCTCGGTGGGCGTGAGCACGTCCGTGTAGACCTGATTGGGCAGGAGATTCGTCATCCTGACGTAGCCGAGCTCCAGCAGATGCTCGACCGAGTCGTCGGTCTTGCTCGTCTTGGTGTAGAGGAAATTGGTCAGTACGAGATCGGCGATGCCGAGCTGTCCGTCGGCGTCGGTCAGCCGCCACTGGGCGTGCTTGAAGCAGATCTCGGCGGCGCGCGCCACCGCCGCCGGCTTGTCCCTGAGATTGGTCGAGGCCACGGCCGGGGCCGTAGTCTCCTTGTAGCAGCTGAGCATGACGTCGAGCTCCTCGGCCTTGGCGCTGAGCTTCTCCTTGCACTCGAAGACGCGCGCCTCCAGTCGCTCGATCTCGGCCAGCAGCTCGGGACTCGACTCCTCGAGCAGGGCCTTCTGCACGAGGTACGTCTCCCGCTCGAGTCGGCGCAGCTTCGAGACCAGGCCGCGCACGATGTTCTGCCGCTCCTGGATCGGCCGCTTCTGGTCCTCCTCCGTGTGCAGCTGCAGCTGGAACCTGCAATTGCGCTTTTTAACCCTCTCACCCGACACTCGCTTTTTACGACTTGAGCAACAATATTTAATTTTACGTAAGGTAAGGTGATCGAATGTGTGGCTTAACATTTTTCAAATTCGCTCCAGATTCTACGCTCCAGATTCTAATGCTTTATTCGACATTTTCGCCTTGTGGATTCATCATTTTCCTTTAGGTATTTAAATCAATTTCTTTAATCTATACATATCAAAACGACATTTTTAACAAGGAGGATACCCACGGATGCGTAGTGAGTATAAGGGAGACATACACAACTGACTCTATTGTTTAGACTTTGTCAAAATTTGAACGGTACAAAAATTTAATTCGGGGAAGTGAAGGGAAACCGTAAGAAAGAGGGTCGAATCCCATGAAATAAGTGAAAAAAATCAAGATTTTATCAGACATTCAATAGTAAAAATTAAGAAAATTAAGATTTTTTTGTTTTTAACGTTATGCAGAAGGAAATTTGTGTATAAATGCTTAAGATTTATACATCCTTCTTGAATTTATTAGTGTTATAGGTCCCCTATCAATATTTTACCGGAGTCCGGCTTAGGTCATCCATGGGCATCCTCATTGATATACTTTTTAGCCATTTTTATAAGCTTCCGATGTTTCACAAAGAAGCAGATTCGACTAGGCTTTGGGATCAGTTCTTGGTATCGAAAAATGAAGCCTAGCAACCGTAATTCTATTAAACGTGAGACTTTTCTCTCAAGGGATCAGCTGTTCTAATTGAAAATGGTGACGAAATTTTTTTGAAAATTTGCGAAGTATCAACTGTTTTAAATTCAATGATGTTTCATGCATTTTTTGTCACCATCTTGGATTGCTTATAACTAGAACAAATTACTACTTTTATAAGAAGCAATGCCCAAAAAGCAATAAATTAAAGCTCAGTCTACATTTTTTTTGTGGAATATTTTTCCAGCTAAAAACAAGCTTAAATTATCCGGCTTTAATAAAAGCTACGAACCACTTCTGACTGACCAGAATTCAATCACCATACCTTATAGAGTAGTGTCTTTATGAAAGTTTCTGCTAAAAGAATCTATTCCGGTGTAATTTCGAAAAAGTTTGTTGGAGCTTTTTCCAGCCCTGCACATACTTCCACAAACGTGAAATATTCAAGAAAGAAACGACAAACGCCGATTTCTCATAATTGCTGTGTGAATGTCGACTGGATGAATGACTATTGGCTGTTAAACATTGTTCCGGACTCTGCTTCGTCGATCGTCGTAAGTTCAAGTATATATATATGCATAATGTATAACCAGCCCAAAACAAGTGTTAACATGAACCTCATGCGCTGCAGTCGCTCAAGGGCCTCCTTCCTCCGCGGCTCGACGTAGAGCAGCAGATTGTTGACTATGTCGAGGATCATGGCGTACTGGAGGGAGTTCGTGCAGACGTCGAGATCGTGGTGCATGAGGGTGAAGGCGTCGGCGGAGGAGAGGTCCTTGCGCTCCCAGGGGCTGATCTCCTCGCCGGGCGGCGGCGGCACCTCGTCGAGCGAGCCCGCGTCGAGGGCCTGGCCGTAGCCCACGTAGAAGAACTCGCACTTGCAGCGCGAGACGATGCGCTGGAGCTGGTGCTGGGTGCCGGCCCCGCCGCCGACCGTCTGGCTGACCACGCCGCCGACGCTCTGGCCCGAGCCCACGAGGGCCGGCACGTCGGGCAGACCGGCTATCACCGTCGAGTCCTTCTCCTGTGGGCACAAAGATACAATCGTCGCGACTCGAGCGAAGGAGAGAATTGGGGGGCTATTCTGCTTTAACTACATTTTTAAAAAACTACGATCACACTGTACCTGGATGTTGTCCAATGTTAGCCACATGATGTTATCATCGATGTTGTCATCGATGTTTGCATTGACAGTGGCGTAGTACTGCATGCATTCCAAAGAACCAACCCATGTGGTTTTTGACATTAGAGTTCTTTCCTTCCACACTGGGCGATGAACCCTCTGAAGGATTTCTGCTTTGGCTGCCGATAAAATAACGTAGCCTCTCGTTTCGATACCTTTTAGTAATACTTGACTGTTCACCAGAGCAACTACAAATCAAACGTTTTTTTTATCAATTAATAACGTTTATCTGCATAAAATATTTTTAAAGCGTTGAAAGGATTTTAATAACTTTTCAGTATTATATTCAATTAAAATTGATCATTTGTATATTTGAAAATTTAATTTTTTCTGCGTTTAAAAGAAGTAATTTTCTATTATCACCGTAGTACTTTCTCAGATAGTGAAAAACAAATCAATTGCCTTCTCGTCTTTCTACAAATTAAGTTAAAATAGTTAGTTAAGTTTACTCTCTTTCTCTCTCTCTTTCTCTCCCTCTCTCTCTCTCTCGTATTTATTTATACACTTTGTTACTGTCCCGGCATAAAATTCGATAACATCAAATTCATTAATTGATGAAAACACGAGACGTTTTTGTTTCGAGCGCCAATAATTTATTGCAGAATTTAAGTTTTTATAAATTTTGACTCAATTACGAATCCGAAATCAGAATTGCGAGATTTGATTAAACTTATTTGATTAAATTAATTTTATAATAATTCTGACTTCGGATTCTAAATCAGCGTAATTCAATTTGAACGTAACATTTAAATAATATATATAAAACCATTTTACACGGTGTATAAAAATGCAAATAAATGTGATATAAGTAGATGAAGTCGATTGAAAAAGTTAAAGTATGAAAAATATCGTAACGTAGTTTATTAATATATAAAAAGAATGTAAAATTATTAAAATTATTAGTGTTGAATTAATATATATATATATATATATATCAAGTAGAACAAGTCGAATATACTGAGACATGCACGATCAGGTAAATCGCTTAGAAGTTCTTATTCCATAAGCGTGGAATGAGCACCTGAACGTCACTATAAGCAGGTAAAAGCAAGAGGTGGACAAAAGGCGAGAATCGCAAAGCTAGAATCGTACTCAGCCAATTCTTGTGCAGCACGTCGTCCTGATTGCACGCGGCCAGGCCCCTGAGCTGCTGGCCCCTGGTCTGCACGGACATGTCGTCGCTGAAGGCGACCGGCTTGTTGGCCGCCTCGGCGATGAGCCGCTGCAGCATGCCCGCTGCCTCGCCCTGCTGGGGCGCCTTCGACGAGGCCGAGACCGGCGTCACCACCTGGCTCGTGGGCGTGCCGCTTCCGCCTCCGCCGTTGCCGCCGGCGCCGCCGCCGCCGCCACTGCCGCTGCCGCCCTGAGCCTCGATCGCCCGCTGGGCCCGGCTCTTGTGGGGCGTCGAGCTGCTCTCCCGGTGGAAGCCCTTGAGGGCCGCGGTCGACAGGTTCTTCTTCAGCTGCTGCGTCTTGATGAACGAGTCGAAGAGGGCGAAGGCCACGTCGCGATTCGTCTTCGTCCAGGCGCCCTTCAGGTCGTGCACCACCAGACGGTGGATCGGCGTGTCGCCGCTTATGCCCGCCACCACCGCCTCTCTGTTTAACGGTGTATGATAAGGGGACTTATATTTTTTTATTTTCCACTGTATGTTATAGAGGGAGAGTAGCTTTGGCGTGATAGTGAAAATGAAGAAAATTGGAAAATTGTGCTACATTCAAATGTATTATTACCCTGGTAAAAAGTTAGCTAAAATGGCTGGTTAGTTTATTAATTATTAGCCAGATTAATAAGCTATTAATAAGTCAAATTATAGCTAATATCTGGCTAGAATCTGCTTAAGACTATGCTTTAAGCAAGAACGTATTTTGTTTGCAAATCTAATCTATTTATATTTTGTTTTGAAAAGTTATTAGTTTTTAAAAATATACGTTATTATACTTTATTAAATGTTCAATATAGTATGCCGCCAAAATAAATATTTTTATCAACAAATAACAACTTACGAGATTATAGAAATATGTATATGCAATACTAAAAGTATTTGATAACTAATAATTTCCTTTCCGAAAATTAGTCAATCATAACTTAGTCAACAAGAATTTTGTGATTGATGTCGAAAATAAAATTGTGTAATAAAGCTTCATTGTAAAACTACAAATATTTGTTTACCAATTCTCCAAATTTCGTCATAACTTACATTATTCTGTTTTTATTGTTATTTTTTAAATAACAATAATTATATGACTACATGCATTCTATTATTTATAACATAAATTTCTTAAATAAAGACTGTTAGATTCATATTTTATTGTATATTTCTTGTATTTTAATTAATTTAATGATAAGGTAAGAACGCTTGTAATAAGACACTTAAATTTTACTCGGGGCTTTGGTACTTTTTGTGTAAATAATACTTTTTAAATGCACGCGTCGTTATGTAAACAAATAACCTAACATCCATTACTACTAGACATTTAAGGTACATTTTTAATTTTAATTTAGTATAATACTTAATGTAGTATGATTAGAATTGCGTATTACTTTGATTCTGATAAAACTTTTATTATTTCCATTATTAATTAGTTTATCAATTTTATATTAACTAGAATATTAAGCAGAATCTAGCTAGAAATTAGCTAAAAAGCATGTAGTTTTTAACTGATTTTTAGCTAATTTCTTCACCAGAATTAAAGCAGATTTAGAAAATCTAGCTAATATCTGGCTAGAAACCAGCTTAGATTTCTACCAGGGTAATAATATGGATAAGAAGATTGTGCAAAATTCGAGATTATGTCATTGACCAAAGTAATTAACTTCAAAACAAGAATTTTTTGGCAGATTTGTGGAACATTGATATATTACTCAAATTTTAGTAATAAATATATCATTTTTGCCCAGGGAATTTTAAGAGAAAAATAAGTATATATTTGAACGATCATTAGAAATTAAATTAACTTTAAAACTTTAAAAATTTGAAATCATTGAAGGGTAAGAAAATTAATTGAGCTTAACTTAAAAAAATTATAAATTGTTCGTAAATCTTAATTTTATGTGATAACAAGTTGTATGAACGTTTAAAAAGTAATATTTGAATAATCTTTTTATACACTGTAAGATCTGAAAGTTGATGCAAAATTATGGGACGTACTGATAATTTTGTATTAAAAATTAATAATCTTTTGCGTTAAAAGATGAATCTTTGCAAGTGCAAAATATTCTATCAGATATATTCTATGCCAATTAATTGTGTAAAAAAGTTATTTGCTTTTATAACCAAGAGTAAAGTGAAGAGTGAAGAGGAAGGTCTGAAGTATCTGCTCGATTTCTTTAAAGAAAAAAGAAGAGAAAAAGTTATATATATAGTCGATCTGACCTGCCGTAGCTGACCCTGGCCACGCTGAGGCAGTAGCACTTCTGGACGGGCTGCCTGAGCGATGCGCTCTCCTCGTCCTCTTGCAGGGCGCTCTTGAGCCAGATCTCGGCGTCGCTGAGCTCGCAGGTCATGTAGACGATGGACCACTCGGCGCGCGGCCTGTGTATCAGGCCGTCCTTGATCGGGTGCAGCGAGAGATTGTGCTCGGAGCTGAGGGCCACGCGGCCCCCCGTCACCTCGAAGCCCCGCTGCATGGCGAAGGACATCCAGTAGCTGACGTGGAAGCGATGGAAGCCCAGGGCCAGGCGGATCTTCCGATAGTGCCGGCTGAGCTGCTTCTTGCGGGGCCTGATGTTGCGGAAGAGCGGGCCCTTGCGCGTGGGCCGCGTCGCGCCCGACAGGATGAACTTGAGGTTCTCGAACCAGCGCAGGGTGCTGCCGTAGAGCACGGCCGTGGGGGCGCTCGTCGGGGTTGGCGAGCCCGTGGGCTTCGTCTCGAGGGCGAGGATCACGTTGAGGTTCTGTGAACGTACAGTGTCACAGTGTCAAAATGTCGATTTTTGTTCATTTTTTCTTAATTCATCTTTAAATAAAAACCAATTTCTTCCCATTTTTTCAATAACTAGATGAACTTATTAATAGACAACATTTCATTGATAAAATTATATAGATTCTTTTTAAATCGAGCAGAAAAATTTACTATATATTTCTTCTTGATTCAATGGAAATTCAAAAATGGAATCGCGATTCCACTTTCCACATTTATCCTCTTTTTTAATAAATAAATAAATATTCAAGAATGTTTAAAAAGAGAATGAAGTAGATTTAACGTGTATAGAGTCCGCCTCATCGGGTCTGACCATATCGGGTTATTTTCACTGATCATCATCAGTATAAACTATTTAGTATTATTTTATTCCGTCAGGTTTTCCGTAAAATCGTTTGAGTTAGAATATTCAAAAGAAGTACCATAGAGCGGGGATGACATTGGACCGCTTTGAAACTACACTACTCACGTTTGCTTTCTGACAAAAATTAAGTTCTAAAACCGGTCCTGTAAGTTTAGTCTAAGCTACATATTCGCATCCTAGGAATAAAATTTCAAAAGCATACCTTTTAGTACAGTATGGAAAATAAGTCAGTTACAAACGCATTGTATGTTTAACAAGATGATTCGATAGTAAATAATCCGTCTAAAATTTGTATACCAAAGCCAAAAATGGCGGAATAGAAGCCCCTTTCAGGTGGGAAATTTGGTGGAATTTTTGTTTACGTTAAAAAATCCAAAAATCACTTTTAGATATATCCAAAGGATCTAACCTTCAAATCAAAATACCTCTCTTTTTATTTCATTCGAACCAAAGTCGCTTCACCGGCCTAAAGCCCCCGCTCCACGGCACCTTTAAAACCTACAGATTAGGTGAATTTTGAGTACACAAGGCGATACCTGCGAGCGAAAGGCACGAAAGGAGTCGTGCTGCTGATTGCTCGAGTACTCGGGCAGCTTGTCGGGGGCGCAGGGCAGCGCTGCGTGATGGTCGCGCGGATCGCCCAGGCAGACCCAGACGAGCTTGATGCTCAGCTTGACGCTCGGCAGGTGCAGGAGCCGGCAGTCGTCGTACTTGCTGGCCGTGCGCACGTACACGTCGAGGTCGCCCTTGACCAGTATCTTGCCGAGAGTCCAGTCGAGCGCCAAGTCCGACCAGGTGAGCTCCATCTCCTCGGTCGTGTTGTAAGG
Source organism: Gastracanthus pulcherrimus (assembly GCA_949152435.1). Taxonomy (NCBI): domain Eukaryota; kingdom Metazoa; phylum Arthropoda; class Insecta; order Hymenoptera; family Pteromalidae; genus Gastracanthus; species Gastracanthus pulcherrimus. Next base: position 139,736,069 of record OX424574.1, on the reverse strand, counting down.
ATCGAGGGAGGCGTGCAGCAGGACGGTCAGCTGCTTGACGCACAGGGTCAGACGCCCGTGGAGTATCAGGCGCATCTTGTCCCAGAAGGGCAGGGGTGGACTCGGGTCGCGCGACGGCTGCACGATCTTCTCGAAGCTCAGGTTGCACTGGGCTATCACGGGCTCCCAGCACGGCCCGAACGCGTACCTGTGCAGACAAATTCGCGCTTTGGCTCAGCACTTTGAGGGAATTACTTTTGGGTTTTGGGTGGAAACTCTTAGGGGTAATCGAGAATTTCATTTACTTTTCTCTCATTTTCCTTATTTTTTTTACATTTATATTTCTAGTTTATGTTATAAGAATTATTTATATAGAATTCCGAATAAGTTCATCTTTATTTTGAAGAGGTAAACATTTTTTTTTTTTAAAGTTAAGGTAGTTCTTGCGCAAGATAATATAATGCAGATAACCACATGAAATGTTTATATTGCACCTTCAGATCAAAACAATGACAACTCAAATAACCGTTTTCAACTAATTCTCCAACGTGTATTCTGGGTTTTTATTCTTACATAAGCTGTTTTGATTGAATATCATGAAAAATTAACTTCATTGGCGTGATTTTACAAAAACATCAAGTTTTCAGTTGGTATAGTCTTATTCTGTTGGTGCGATATGTTATTTATAATTCAGCTACAAAATTTCAGAGCAAATTATCGGAAAAATTCACGAAACATATTTTAATTTTTATTTACAAATTGGCAATGAAAAAGTTTTATAACGGGAGAGAACATTATGTACAAATAGGCCAAAGCAGATAATTGAGCGTTTAACTCGCGAACACGCGGTGCCGTCTTTGAGACACAACACTATTTCAAACAGCTTTTTCTCAGCGGAAATTTTTTTTTGCAATTGGGTCTTTATGTATTCATCAGAAATATTATTTAACTTCAAATAAAGCCATACAATTTTTGTTAAAAATATTAACAAATTATTAACAAATTATTAAGAAAACTGTTAACAAAATCGAAAAAACATTAACAAATGTTTGCTATTAATAAACAAATCACTCCAAACGTTTTTAGTATTTCAGTTTTGCTAATAAACCTTACAAATACCATTTACCTGAATTAGGTGCCTCAGAGGTGCCCACGCGTGTGTCCGCGTAGGACGGAAAAGTGCACCTACTCGCGGGTTAAACCCATTTTTCTCAAATTAATTAAAACTTTTTTAATTGTGGAATCAATGCAGTTTTTACGTGGAGAATATATTCCCGAAGTTATAGATTAAAATATAGTCTCTAAAAGTATTTCCAAGCTATTGTTGATACGTGCCCACCAAGCGTGCAGCTAACAACATTAAACGCGTTTTTCTCAAAATAACATTTTTCAAATCGGTGGGATAGATAAATAAATAAAGATAAAAAAATATCCGGTCAATCGCGGTCTACCGGTGTACACAATAATATATACTTAGTTTTATTCATTAAGGGGGTCCGAAAGTCAATTAAGTATTCAAATTTCCCGCCCTGATTTTTCCGACCCAGTAGTGAATAATTATTAATAATTATAAAAAATACTTATATTTAGACAAAACCCAAACTCGCTGGCCCTTCATTGAGTAGGAATACACCTCCCTACGAATTTTCAGACGTCAAAATCAACGGCACCCTAAAAAATTATTGGACTGAAATATTGATGAAATTTCATTCCAATAATTTTGTAGGGTGCCTTTGTTTTTGACGTCTGAAACTTCGTAGAGAGGTGTATTGCTACTCAATGAAGGACCAGCGAGTTTGAGTTTTAGCTAAGTATACGTAATTTTGTTTATAAAGTGAATAATGTTTGATTCGGGCGGTAATTCAGGAAATTAACTTTCGGACCCCCTTAAGGAATGTTTTGATTTTTACAAAAAAAGAAAGATTATCTTTCGATTTCAAAATCAAAAGCTAATGTAATTTCTGAAATATTTATTTTAAAACATTGATGTATTTAAATGTCTAGAGGATGAAAGGGCAAAAAGTGCTTACCTAAACTTCTGAATGTCCCAGTTGAGGTCGTGATAGTACTTCAAGGAGGTCATGCTGCGCTCTATGACGATGTCGTCCCAGGGCGCGCCGACCTCGATCCTCACGGTCCGCCTGGCCCTGGGGGGCGCGAGGGCCTCCGCCCCCGCGAGCCTGCCCCAGACGCTGAGAGCCTCGACGAGGAGCAGCGGCTGCGGAAAGTCCCTCAGCTGGAGCTTCCACTCGAGGCACTTGAGCGCGATGCCCCGCACCCAGAGGGTGTTGAACTCGAGGCCGTCCTCGGGCCAGGGCGAGTCCGCCTCCATGTCCTGGAGCGTGCGACTGGCCCGCTCCGTGCCGTGTATCGAGGGATCGGCCAGGGCGACGATCTCCAGGTCGAGCATCGTCCAGGCGAAGAGGCGCGTGCGCGCCGGGCCCGTGCGCTGCATCTGCTTCCAGCGCTGCACGTAGATCTCGGCGTTCTTCTTGTTAAGACTGGCGTAGAGCTCCTCGACCTTGCCCTGGGGCAGCAGCAGGTGGGCCCGGCACAGCTCCTGGACCTTGGCGTCCAGCATCTTCTGCCGCTTCAAGCTCTCCTTGTACTCGTCCTCCAGGAGCTCGTAGTTGTCGCGCAGACGCACCTCGAACGGATCGTCGCTCACCTCGAAGATCCATTCCTTTATCTAGGAAGAAGCAAATTGACATTTTAAATCTTATAATATTATCATTCACTTTTAGCGTTTCACGCGCTTTTGCCAAATTAATGCTTACTTTTATGACTAGATCGCACGGTAACGACTTTTCCTTTGGTACACCAGATGAATGTATCTCTTTGAGCCATTTTCTTAAGCTAAACAGCTCTTTTTGAATAGCATCGGCAAACTGATGCTCGTACGGGAAGCATGCTTTTGCTAAATCGATGCTTAACGCCCAGGTCTCGTTCCATGCCAATTCGAATCCCTCGTTGTGCTGTCGTTCCAGCCTCACTTCTTCACTGTCCACAACTTTCACTAATTTGAAACCTTCGATCGTTATTATGTCCGCCATATCCAAAGCTGCTCTAAGATAATTAAGTCTCCATTCGCCTTGCGACCATCTCAAGTGGTCAGAAGATAATTCCAAAAAGTGTCTTGGAGAAATATCGATTGTTAGAGAAATTCCACCAGTACACAATACATCCAAGGAACGTTTTGACTTAGATTTATCTAAAATTAAAAGATGAAAATTTTTATTTTTAAACAGAAAAATTTATACAAAGATTTTAAAAGTGATACCTAACAATAACTTTATTGTCTCTGGTATGTTTTACTTTAAAAATTTGTTATATATTTTGTTTACATGGACAAATTTTTATTTAAATATAAAATTAATGTGAAAATAGAACTTTTAATATATTATATATTTTTCTTTACCATCGATAACAGAGACCATTTTCCTTTGGAAAGCTATAGATCGGAAATCCGCCGACTCGATCCATAATTGTAGTAAACGAAGGTGTAAATTAGGACTCCAGGCTAAATTGGTATCATCTAGACTGACGTTTATTGCAGTTGGTGTAATAGCAGTCTTGCATTTTCGCACTGCTAAGAATGGATGACTTAACGCTTGTGCATGCTGACATACAATCGGCTCATTCTTATTTAGTGTTATTGCACAAACACCTTCTGCTACACCAACGAAACGCTTGGCACTTTGTTCTAAAGTAGCTGAATCTAATCGCACCATGATTGCCACTAAACATAAAAAGAATGTTATTTTTAGTATTCAAATTTAATAATTACATACTATTTTAAACATATTAAATACTTACATTCGTTTTCTGCAATAAAGAAGAGGTTGCAATTAGAAACCTTAAGATTTAATTGGATTGTTTCATCATTGAATCTATTATTTTCTGAACTGGATGATTTTTTATGTTCTTTATAATACCTAAATAAAAAATAATATGCAACATATTATGATAATTTTATTTAAATATTTTAAAAAACTATGCACAAAAAATTGTATTACAATAATCCACGTTCAAGGAACTTCGCAAGTTCCAAACTCCACTCAGTTCTAAGAGCATCAAGAGCAATTCCAATAGCATTTTTACGAGTAGTTGCAAGGAATACGCCAATAGAAAGAGGATTTCCCCATCGATGTGTTGATTCTGGTACATTGGTACTTGTACCATTAAATGCACAACAAAGTGATTCAAGAGTTAATTTTGTATTCCATTCCTCAGCGTTATCTATAATTGAGCAAATTACTTGCTGGTTAATACAAATCAATTATCCTTTTCAAAGTAAAGTATATTTTAATTATAATTTCGATATGACTAATGTCAAATGATTTAATATCAAGTCAAAACGTTGTCTTTGCAAGATCTTTACTATAGTAATTTTACCTGTTAGTCTATCCATCGAAAATTTCACATGTGCTACAGTACATGATGTCTCTTGAACCTCAGGTAATTTTATGAACAATGAACCCTCATATAATTCAGTAATAGTATGAATTTGTAGCCGAGGAAATTTATTTTTTGAAGATGTCTTAACATCTGATTTAAGAATATCTCCAGCACTACTGTTCAAAATGGATTCCCAATCTTTATAGTCATAAGTCATTGATAGACTATTTAATTGTGTAGCAATCTTCAAAATATCTTCCTCCATCTACAAATTAATTTAACAATCAAGTATTTTTGCTATTTTTCATCAAATTTCAAAATGAAAGCTTTGATTACTTTAGATTCTATTGACAATGACCGTAAAGATAATACTGGAAGTTTTCCTCGAACAGATATTCCATCCATATTTAAAGCTAAATAAAGTTGAGGCCCAGTTGGTTGAAATTTTGCATTGACTTGCAGACTCTTCATTGTACATTCTAAACCTAAATGAGAACCATCCTCCCTCCCAGCAATAATAGAAGAACTACCTAACTTTACTAACAAATTCTGAAATGTTAAAAAACGATATGTGCTTGAAACATTTGTCACAGCAAAATTTTATAACAAAATATAAATGTAAATGTAAATGATTGTGCTGTGATTTAACTAAAAAAAAACAAATTATTCAAATGAGTTAAGAATAAAACTACTAACCTTTGGCAAAATAGGAGCAAATCTGGCTAAAATATCACCACTAAATTGTTTTGGTACTGTGGAATTTAATGTTTCAGGTGTTAATGATTTTCTGTCCTTCAGAAATTGTAAAAGACCAACACCTCCAGAACCCTCAGTTTGTGTTATTCCAATAAATAATTTCTACAATATTTAATTTGATTTTAATTTGTATTTATAACTCACTGAAGAGACAGAATATCAGATTCTATTATTTACAACTATGAGCAGTATTCATAAAGCAAAGAAGCATAAATAATATTTTAAATTAAATAAACCAGAAATATCTACAAATTTAACTAAGGGTACCTCAAGTGATAATTCGCCTTGAGCTCTGAGTGTTGCTTCAATGGTACCTGCAAAATTGATTTGAGCTAAACATGCATCTGATGCATGACGAAGTAATTTCATAGTTCCATTAACAATAGTTGCAGTTCCAAGTAGCGTACGTGCGCCATGAACTACACTACCATCAAGGCTGAGAGTTTCAGCACTTCCATTACCTAACCAACCATTCCCCAGAGCCAAAAGGCTCAAATTTTCAATATTTATTGCCAAAAACTATAAAATAAAAAAATAAATTAGATTTTTATAATGTTTACTGGGTCTGTCAAAATATATACATACTTGTACAACTGTTATTATGAATGAAGGAATTTTTGTATCCCGAAAATCCAAAACTTTATTTGAACGATTTTTATGTTTGACTGACACTGCAGGAACATCAATATTGATCCGTACACCTCGTAACATTAAAGATAGCAATTTAGCTACCTCACTGCTAAATAGACTACTACGTACACTAAATTCTTCAATTTCCTGGAATTTTTTTCACGATATTTAGGTACTTAAAAATAGTTATTCATTTATAAACAAAAAGCAAACTTACAACAGTGAAACCATTTGTAGAAATATTGACATCTCGTAGTATAAAATAAGGAAGCGAGATGTGACCAACTTGCAAATCTATTTTGCACTTTCTTTTTACAAGCCATGCCAAGAATCTTGGTATAATCCTAATAAAAAGATGAAGTATAATATAGAACATAAATGTTTGAATGAATAGTAGCATGTGTAATAACATTTATTTTGTTACTTACCATGTACAAATACAATATAAAGCAAAGCAAATAATCAAGAATATTAAGAAGCCCATCATTTTGAAAACTTTATCCAAATCTTGTTTTTAAGATAAAAATATCACATTTCATATAATTTATCAAAAACAAGTAACACAAGATTTAACAATTTAGAAAAGTTTATTGACATTTTCATTTAATTTAAAATGTTGAGAAGATAAGATATATCTTATCATAAATATTTTGTATATAACATATTTTATTGTTCCTAATATTTGTAAAATTTTTCATTTTATTGCTTGAAATTTTAACAGACAGACTAAACGATTTGTAGTTTCCTAACCTAACCTACAATTCTCTCACCAATTGACATACAAATGTATACACTATACTATGTATAGTTATATCAACGAATAAGACTGGATTAGTTGGTTATATATAGAATAACATATATATAGGTATATAGCTGCATGATGCAGTCATCCTGCAACATATAATTTACCAACACAACAGCATATATACGTGCGTTTTTATCCATATATGAAATCACTTTTTATTTCGGATTCAGACCTTCACCCACTTTACAAATGAATTTTAAGAATTAGAATACTTTTTTTTCATTGCATGAACGATAAATTAAATTTAAAAAATAACAAAATACAATTTCTCAGTCAATTTATTGATTACATACTATGTTATGATTTAAAAATTATATTAAATATTAATAAAAAGTAAAGATTCTAAATTATAAAAAAAGAAACATTTGCAATATAATTTAAATTTAATGGAGTTAATCGAAATTAGTCTATAAAAATTATACAAATAATGCTTGTACAATTGATAAATATTCTTATAAATAGTTGATAGTGTGGTATATGATGTTTAATTTTTTATATCTTTTGATCATTTTTACAAAAACGATCACATCATACCTAATGTAATGACGTACATATTAATGTCTTTCATAACAGGAGGTTTACCTACACTATCATGCAAATATAGATTGAAATAATAAGAGAATATAATTAAAATAAAAATTCACAATTTTATGTTTATCAGTATAGGTATATGATTTATTTCTTTGTACAATACTGTGTGACATATGTTTACATCGATGTATGATATACAAACAATTGTAACATGTGATACTATTCGCTCTATATTCTACAATTGCTCTCTTTTATGTGGCTACAATGACACCACCTCGATATAGATTTATCCTTCAGTTACATAAATTTTTCGCTGCTCCTTTTCCTTACCATTGTATGCAATGATATGTGTACTGTCCAACGTGAAAATGCTGAGAAATACGTTTCCAATATAATGTTATAATGAGTTCTATGATAATGCCTGATTAACAAATATATCATTCTGAATGAGATGATTAACAATGGTTTTGTTTCACTTAAGTGAAATAGTGTTACTACCTTACATCAATCTGCACAATAATTATAATCGACATGCACATGATTCATTTTTCTCTTCTTACAGTTCAATAATTTCATATATCATGTTATTTAAATGATTTACACGTCTATGCCCTTATTTTATTTTGTTAATTTGCAATGATTGTTATTAGTAACAGTACAAAATAGTAAATCAAACATATTAACGACTTTTAACATTGTATGTATAATTATCAGCTATGCAGAAAGAAAGTTCTACTTTGGAAGATTATTGCGTGTAACTATTGGTTTTACAAGTCAGTATCGAGTTGAATCCTAAGGTACTGAGCCTCCAAATATGTCAGTGATATTGTACATGGATACTTTTTTCTTGTAAAAATATAATTTTACAAAAAAGAGAACAAATTGTTTGCCAAATTGATGCTTTTTGCACGTGGATTAATGACAACATGAATATTATATAAAAATTTAAAAAACTCCTTCCACTTCAGTACCTTAGCACTTAATTACAATATGTTTACTTTGATAGTTTAAATTTAAAGTATTTATAATAGCGCAATTTACATAAGATATCTTCTTAATGAAAACAAAAGACTTAAACTAGTATAGAAATCTCATCGCTGTTATACATTCGACATTAGTTTTGGTACATGGTGTTTATTTTTTTCTGCCTTTTTTCCACTTAAATGGTTCGCAATGCAAAAGTTTAGTTTTTATTTATTTCATCTTTTATATTCTTCTAACAATTGACAAGGAATAACGTCGCGGTGACTTTTTCCCCCGGTCAGAAAAAAAAAGATACTCGAAAAGTCCTTAAGATCTACATTATCTACCCTACAAAGCATAATCTAGTCTTTAGATTATCCTTGGTGCAACTGTAATACTTGCGTTAAATGGCGATAATCATCTCGATCACTTATCGTCTCCTATTACAAATATTTATAAAAGTTCAATATATTATATACATATACACGTATGTAATGCAGTGTTTTTTTCTTTAACACAGTGGATCAGTATTACCTGCCCGAGCTGCCTCTCTACTCACACTTTCAAACACTGTGCTCCGTTTTGCTTGTTACTTTTGTGTCCTTTTCTTTTTTGAATCCAGGATGAAACTGATATCATATAGGTATATTATGAGTCTGGCGAAAATGCGCGTAAACTCGCGGTTCTTCAACGAAGGGATGGACGATGAAACAGAGATAAAGGCAAAAGGGTGACGAATGTTTTGTGTTTGTGAGACTTTTTTCATACATATAGGTATAAATGCATTCAATCATCAATGTAACTGATAAGAATTCACGCGATTCGATGTGTGTAAATAAAACAATCGATGTAGAAAAAGTATATATTCTTAAATTCATTCTAATTTTAGTCTTCTATTTCGCAAGTTATTATAAATTATCTTACGCGGTATTGTATAAGGAAGATTCAACGGATTCCCTGACGCAGAGCTCAAACAAAAAATATATAAACCGTGACACGAATTTCCTCAATACAATATATATATATCGTATAATTATACCTTTTTGTTTTCGCTTTAGCTGCCTCTATATGTAATAAAGATATGTCTAACTGGATTGCCCTAATAGAGCTGAATAAAAAAGATCTAGCAAATTACAACAATCGAAAAGTATCATGACGACTTTCAGAAATTTCACGACGGTCTCTATTAGGCAGTTTCTTGCTTCGAATGATATATATAGATCTTTTACTCGTTCAATATATATATATAACCCAGGAACGCTCGCTTTAAGAACAATGATCAATTTTTCTTTCCTTTCTTATTATAATGTGAATAAAATCCGTGAAATTAATTCGGAAATTATAATCGCTAAGAACATGTACAACTTGTCTTAAATAGAAATCAAAAATATTGGTAAGATACAATGATAAAAAAAGGAAAGAAAACTAATAGTACATCAAAAATACAATATAATTGTAATAATAATAATAATAAAATAATAATAGTAATTATTAAATAAATTAACTTGTAATCCTAATGTGTGTATATACAAAGTATACACAAGAGTTTCAGCTAAATTAAGATACAAAAAATTAGTCAAAACCCACATTGTTTAAGTCTGCTGTGAACGATATGTAGTAGTGGCGGTCAATTGACGGAAAAAAAATATACAACGAAATTCTCGTGTTTCGCGAAGCCAATAAGCGAAAGCCCACGTTATAATGGCGTTTCAAGTGCGTCGAGAAAGCACGCGCGCGTATACTTCTTTCTCTTTTTTCCCCTCAAAAATTTTTCTCATCGAACTTACAGACGATGTTTCATTTTGCGGCTACGGCACGTATGTACGTTAATATACGAAATGATAATCGCGGCTAGATTCATCGAGATATATAGTGTTTATGCATTTTTTGTTTATTTCGTCGCCTGATGCGCTAAACTAAGCCAAAGCCTCGTATATCAAAAGTATATTTCTCATCACGTTTTCGTACTGGACAGTGCGCTGCTAATATTTTCGCGCGGGCTGCTCGATATCTTATTTTTTTCTTCTTTTTTTCATTATACGGCTTCGAAATGTCGATAATCGGCCTATACCTTCTTTTTTGGTTCCACTATTTTTCTTTTACTGGCGAACGAAAAATTAATCAAAGAATCAACGATTTAAAATGAACGAGCTACGGCTGTCGCGCGCCCTGGTTCGAAAATTAATCGAGTCGGTATCGAAAATAATTAAACCAATGAGAGATTGCTCTTAATTTGGTTTTCATCGATTGCGCGACCGTTCGAATAAATACAATTGTTTACGTAACAATAAAAAGCGTAATAATTAATATTAGACAGTTCCCTGGTAGAAAATTAATCTAGAACTATGTAGATCTATCTAGTTTGCCATGGGAATAATGGCGGGCCTCGATAAAACTAGATAACTTTCTACTAGGGTTTATAGCACTTTCAAAACCATTTCAATATTTTAAAAGTATATTTAATATTTGATTGGGTACGAGGGAAACGTTATGAAACAATGGAACTCTATTGAAATACATTCAAAAACGAATGAATTTTTACCCAATAAAATTTAATTGTTTAGCATAGCGTTAATAAAGCGCATATGCATACGAATCCTATTACACGGAATGGTAATTACTTCGTTTAAAATGTATTTTATCTACACTTCTCCGCGTCAGTTTTAACTCGCAAACCAGGGCGCTTCGAAAATTAAATTCATCAACGGGCGTAATTTAATACGAAAATAGTCGTATGCAATCTGTATACGTATCGTGTGTGTCGATAATCGATGGTCCCAAAACTCGTATTTTCCAGGAATACAACGAACTAACCGCTTCTTCACGAATCGATGGCCAATGATCAACGCGGAATCAAGACAACAACAGAAAAAAAAAATAGAGAAACTCACGATCGAGATGAACGGGCGGGAGGGGAGGGTAAGGATTCGGAATTCTTTTCACTCCAATTAATGCGTGCATGATGGTAGAGGAGTTGGGACGGGGGGGGGGGATTATGGTGGACAGTGAGTATATTAGAGGAGGTGATGCGCGTCGAAGGATGAACGGAGAGCGCACTCTCGACCTTGAGCGTTTTCCATCGCGAGAGAAAGACTCGTTCTCGTCTTCGTCATTGACACGCGGGCGCATCTTCTTTTTTCGCTCGCGCGTCAGCTAGCACCGGGCCGTCAGCTTTTTATGCATCCCTGACTATCTCTCTCTCTCTCTCGCTCCATGACGTGCCTGCACCTATATCGATCGACAGCTATAAGGTATTTAAGTATCGATGCGTGCCTTCTTCTTCCACTATATGAGTACATATATATCCACTATATATATATACGACGTTGGGAGAGAGAAATCAGTCGTCGGGCTTCCGGCGAGTCGCGTTACGCGGAATGATGCGCGCTGCACCTGTCGTCTCTCTCTATATATATACGATTACCCGTGAGTGCGCTCTTCGAATTCCTTTCGTGGAATTATGTGGAACGCGCCGTGGTAGAGAGATGCGACGACGAGGAGGCGCTCGTTGCCGGATTTTATCGAGTACTTGGCTCTGCTCGTATATGTGCAAAATGTTCGGATTCGACTTTTACCTATAAGTACTGATTGTTGAGGGGTTGTGCAAGCGATATAGCTTCTTGCCTTGTGTGAGCTTCTAATTGTGATGTTTTCAAATTGATTAAGTAACAAATAATACGGAAACATTAGAATTAATTTGTACGTTAATGCATTACATTTGTTTTTAACCCGTTAAGGACGTATGGTCTATTTTTGTACCACAAGATTTTAGCGTTTTTTTAAATTTCTACGTGATATATTCGAAATTTTGCACGTCTAATCACTGGATCAGATCAAAGTGGACTATTTCCGATCTCATATGGTGGGTCTAAGTTACTTTTGGTCGTAAAGAAACTGAGAAAACTAAAAAAATTGAAGAAATTTTCTTTGGCAAAAATACTCTAGTTATGGACTAAAACGCATTTCTAAATTATTTTGCTAAGTTTTTTTTCAATTTTTTGAGAGTCTCGACCTTAACGGGTTAAGGGATACTTTGTTCATTGTGCTTAGGGCAGTAATGAGAAATGTCCATTTGTCTTTCAGTCTTCTAAAAATGGCAATTTGCACATTCAGTCTGTATTTTCATTTTACGCAATTCTTTTATAAGAATCGTTGTAGAAGAGTAATAAAATTGATCCTTTAAACGCATTAACGGTCAGATCGTCTTCTAAAAATATCATACTTTCCAAGTCTTGAGCCATTATGATAGAATATGAAGTAAGTATCGAACATAATGATCGCTTTCGGAATATAATATTTTTCAAGCAGAAAAGTAGTGCGTGAATTGAAACTGCTATGGCACCACTTACAAATCTCTGAACGTACTAAAACAAAATCTCAGTGCTGTCAAAAGGTTAAGCCCCAGTGCCAAAGTCGAAAAAGAAAAAGAAAAACAGCATCGAAAACGAGCAAAGTCAAGTAGTCCTTAGCGAAGTGTAGCAACGAGCGCTTCTCGGTACTCCAGCCCCGCGATCGCGGAAGTATCGGTAAAAACATGAGAGAGGGAGGGAAGTGTCTTTCGCTTCCGTGGCGTATAAAAAGGCATTCACTCTCGGACGCAAGAACAGACATACCGTGAAAAACGTGATAGTAGGTGTGTCCATAGTCAGACTGTGTGTCAAGCCGCGTGGGACATTGATGATTACGACGACGACGACGACGACGACGACGATGATAACGATGAAGATGATGATAATGAGGATAATGACGATGATGACGAGGATGAGACTGTGGCGAGAATGAGGGTGATGCACATATTCCATTAAGATCGTCGTCAGCAGCTAGCAGCAGCAGTAGCGGCAGAAGCCTGGCGCGCGTGTGTGTGTACGTGTGGTCTCTCAGCTTGTCGTTAAACTCTCTTTCTCGAAACGTTCGCTCGTGTTGTTGTTGTTAGTCTTGATGTTGTCGTCGTGTGGCCGTGCGCGTGATGCTTTCGCACGAAGTGCAGGGCATGCGGCGGCGGCGGCGGCGGCAGCAGCAGCAGCAGCAGCAGCAGCAGCAGCAGCAGAGCGCGATTCAGCAGCCCTAGAGAACAACGTCGGGCAGGGAGCAATGCCACTAGGCGAGTTGCGTCCCGCTTCTCATCCCGTGGTGATGATGGTGGGCCGAGCCGATCATCGAGTTGCCGGGCCCGCTGCCGCCGCCGCCGCCGCCGCCGCCGCCACCCATGCCACCGCCACCACCGCCCCCCATGCCGAGGCCCACGGCCCCGCTGTTGATGTCGTCGCGCACGATCTTGCGCTCCTTGTAGTAGATCTCCTCGCTCTCCTTGTCGCAGAGCAGCAGGACGGCGCCGCCGAACAGGAAGATCGCCGCGCCCCAGCCGACCCCGTACGCCCAGCCGAACTCCCACATGGGTCGGTTGCCTGTGGAACACGAGCAGGAACGATTCTTTACAAACCACACGTTTATACCCCTAACGATTTTAATGCACATTTTTATAAAACAATTTTTCTCTGCCTTCCCGGAATAACCACTTGAGCCCATTTTTCGTGGTTTCGAGATATTGAGCTTTTCATTTTTTTAATTCACATTTAAGCCTATGCAACAAAAGAAAAGAAAGTATTAGATGAACTTTTGCAACTTTTTTCTTTTTATCTCAAAGTACACCATACGTAGTGGTTATTCCGGGAAGCCACACATTTATATATTATACTGCTTTATGTATTTTATTTCTTTTCATAGGATAGACTCTTGATTTATTTATCATTTTAAGTGGTTATTCTACAGTGAAATTCGAAAAAGAATATTATTTTTGGGAATTTTCTTTGGGGAACTAAAGATCTGATATATATAATTCGCTGTTTTTCTTTCATTACGATAATAATATTGATTCAAAATCTTTTTAAATTTTTGTTTCTGATGCATATTTTTTCACGGAATAAAATTTATCTTTTATAAAAATGCGAGGTAAATACTGATAAAGACTTATACATGTGGAGTTATTGCAAAATACAATTGTGTAAAAATAGTAACTAAATTGATTACAATGGAAGGGGATAAAATATTGATATTTTAATCAATATGTCCGTTCAAAACGGTGGCATTAATTTTCATTATATTAATAAATTTGTACATTTGGCAATCAACAAATGTTTATTTAAAGAATTTTTAATGAATAATCCAACCATAATTTGTTTCAAAGTAGGTACTTGAATAAATTTCGTTCCGTAATGACACTTAATCAAATATACATATTTTGTAAAATACCTAATTAATATTTCGTAATTATGGAAGTAATTATAAATGTAAAATTAAAATAAACAATATTAATTAATTCGTAACGGCAATTCATTCAAGTCATGTATTCGATTGAAATAAAAGCAAATTTGTATGAAAAATGTCATTAGGAAATAAAGCTATACATACCGAAGTTAAGTTCCGCAGCGAAGCACACTGGATAGATGACCAATGCTATCAGCAGGGATACGACTGCAAAGAGAAAAGGTTTGGATAAATATCGCGTCGGACATATTGATCGACGAAAAGAGGCGAATGGTCGAAGATTATCGTACGGGCAACTATCATGCAGAAGACTGCGAATCTGTAGTATTTGTGCTTGTCACAGTGATCCTGGCATCTGAGTCCCAGGCCCGTGAGTATGGTCGCCGCGATGTCAGCCAACAGGCACACAACGCACAGTGCAGCAGCTGCTCTGATGTAACCTGCGGGAAAAGAGGAGATTTTTATGCTTGCTTTATACGATAAGGGTATTTATTGGGCTCGCCGTTCTCGCGTGTACATAAAATATTTAGAGTCCGATTGGTAGTTCGCATCGTAATAAATCCCTTGGTTGAACGGAAAGTAACAATTTTTCTCCTCAAATCTGCGATCTCGCTATAAATAATGCAGACGTGGATATTTTAAATGTCGGTGCAAACAGGATTGACGTGTCTTCTTTAACGGAGATTTATGGATACTTTATATATATACACGTGCATGCAAGATAGGGGCAAGACAAGGGTATAAAATGAACCACCGGTCTTACTCTTTTTCTGTAGGTATCCTTGAAAATATCGATTATAGAATTATAAATAAATGTGCAAGACCCTACATAATATTTAACGCGGCGCTAAATGAATAGTACAAGTGTGTTTAATTATAAACTGCTATTAAAGATTACAGCGAACGCTGAAATTATGTGTATCATAGCAAATGAAATCATTATAGTTCCTAATTGAATTTCACGTAATTTACGCAGCTTATAGCACACAGGATTGCAACGTTAGGTATAACAAGTTTAACATCATTAATAACTTCCAAATGCAAACTCAAAATGAAAAGCAAATCCTCAAACGCAGAAGTGGCAATGAAATAATGAATTGTAGCATATTTCCATAAGACCCTTTGCTTTTTGTCCGCACTTTAATCCACTTAAGAAAGTTAAAACAGCCTAATAGTTGGGCCGGCTCGGAACTAAGTCGCAAACGATTGAAGTTTCGCGTCGCTGGAGGATACAAATGTACACGGTGTGCGTATAGGTATAGGTATACCTGTATCTGCAGCGGGAGCCGGGACAGTTATAAGGAGCGCGAGTTGCACTGCGGTCGGAGCGCGGCATTGCCAAATTGTAAATCACATATATATGTAGATAAGCATGACGCGTGTGTACTTACCGACGTCCCTGGCCTGATAGCAGCCCGGGGGATCGACCATGTTGAAGGGCAGGGGCGTGTGGGCGCCTTCGGCGATGCAGTGGGCGAAGAGACCCTGCCGCCAGCCCTGCGACATCAGCCAGTCCGTCGACACCAGGCCCATTATCATCAGCAGTATCACGATCACCCCGCATATGAAGGCGATTACCTATAAGACAACAGAACCAAACCAGACAAACTTGTATCATCAACGTTTATTGCACTCAATTCGTTATATATATTTATTATATTCATAATTATATTCATAATATTTATTTATTTATATTATGGATTTATGTGGCTTCCCGAAAAATCAAATTAGGTCCATTCTTCGTATTTTAGAGATATTGAGGTTCTAATGATTTTGCACTAATTTGCTAGATCGAATTATAAGGAAGCAAGTGAAGTTATACTTGTTGAATATGGCATGAAATATAACATCCAGGAAACATTATACATACCAATTTTTATATCTATTTTCCCTTTTGTTTTTGGTTGGCCAACATTTTTTCACAAGTATATATATCGACGTCCCTTACGAAGACTAGCACATTTCAGATTTCTCGAAAAATACTAATTCTTCTCAGGAGCCTCCTATGCAAATTAGTCATTTTGAAACTCTCGGACAAAAAATATCATTTTCTCAGAGGATCTAAGAAAGTGTTAGTAATTGTAAGAAAATCTAAAAAGTGCTAGTTTTTTATAAGAAGCCACTGCAAAGAACTAGGTGTTTTTGAGAAATCTGAAATGTGCTAGTCTTTGCAAGGGCCATCGATATATAGTAAAAACATATTTATTTTACGCAGTTTTAATTTTTTAAAAACAGTTTATTCAAAGTTATGCAGGATAATGTGTTAATATTTAGTAAAAATAAAGCATTTTTGAAAATACTCCGTGCGACCACAATTTCCACGAACCAATTTAAATAAAATTCTGAAGTGTTTATAAAGCTATAATAAAGAAAAATTTGAGAAAAAATGCTGAAAAATGGTTTTAAAAAAACCTGTATTTTGATTAACAAGCTACCTTAAATCATAGTATTTATATACAAATAAAAAAACGTTTCAATTTTTTATCGAAAGACCTTTAAGAATGTATCATATCACCCAAGTTTCAGATGAATTCATCACCATCTGTGATGCAAGGAGTAATTTGAACAATAAAGTTATGAATTACAAGATAATAACACTTTTATTATAAAATATCAGATTTTGACTTTTACCCTATGGTAAACAACTCTCTTTTAAGTCATAAGAACATATAATATTGCTTAAAGAAGATTTTACAATGTTTAAATATTATTTTAATACAATAACAAAAAAAATGTATTTTCATTTGCGAGAACGAGCAAAAGCATAGACCAATGTGGACTTTAGTTATTATTTCAGGAAAAGGTACGTAACTTGCCAAATCTCGAATAAATTATTTAAAAACTCTTCAAAATTAATAGTTACAAAATATATTAATAAATAAATTTATCAAATTTTATAAGCGAACTCTGAAATCGTCAGTTTTCAGAATGTATTCTGACATTATATTATTTGAAAGCCAATATTATGTTAACCCATTGTTTGCATCTTTTTTGTAGACTCTAATGAACTTCTAATTCCGTCTAACCCACCACAGAAAAATCCCGCTTCAAACGAAAAGCAAAAAACATTATATCCGGTATATAACTGATTTTCGACTCAGAAGTTGATGTCTCAAAAATCCCCGCAATGCCATTCGATAGAAAACAAGCCTAATGTTATTACTAGTCTAATAAAGTAGATGGTCAATATAATGACCAAATGCAGTCAGTGGGTTTAATTAGCGAAAATCTCGCATAAAATAAAAAAGACCGCTATGTGAGCCATTTTTAAGGATTAAAAACATTTACATCATATCGACGCACAATACGAAGAGTAACGCGTTTCAAAGTTTAAGGCGAACAGTATCGCATTTCGACGTTGTGGCGAAGAGAATTGTGATTCAGCGTTTGCGGCGAAGAGTATCGTAATTCGGAGGTTTGCGACGAAGAGTATTGGGGTTTAAAGGTCTGCTGCTAAGTTTTAAGCAGCAGCCAAATGCGTAAGATAGGTCTTAAATTTACTTTTACTCCCGTCAACATGAGATGATACTAAATGTTTGGGGGGGGGGGGGGGGGGGGTAATAGCTTCATAAATTTTGTTACGCACTCAGGAAGTGAGATTAAATTGGGTAATTTTGAATCGCGTTAGTCTTCGTTGCAAACACTGAATCGTGATACTCTTCGTAGGAAAATTGAGTTTTTTTTTAAATGTACTTAAGTTGCTTTTCCGGGGAGGCTTGGATGTATACTCTATAAGAATGAATATGCTGATGATATATTCAGGAATTAAGTGCGTATTAAATGAATATTAACAAAAATGAAAATGCAATAAATTACGATGTTTATTTGAATGAATAATGTGATTAATTTTTAATTATACGTATGTTTGTATAAGTTTAGCACAAACAATACTTTACTTCCCAACATTATGGATTATAGAGCATCATAATTTTCAAAATTAACGTTGTTCAAATTTTGTGTCTTTTTCATGAATCGAGAATTATGACAAATATAATATTGAAAAAGATGCTCTCCTTAAACCTAATTAGCTTAAATACTTGTTAATACACAGACTTTATAGCTGGTGGTTTCATCGTCACCTTAAAATGTGCCCATAAGATATCAGTATGTTTTACTCCAAATATGCATTCTTTTATTAATAAATAGTACGACCTATACATAACACTTCTAATAATTTAGGATATAAATATGACTGAAAAAGTAAATAAAACTAGACTTTTATACAAAATTAAACTCAAATTAACGCTCAAATCTACGCGTGAAAAAAGTGGGTATGATATGGATGTCTTGGTGAGATTGGCTTCCGTAGCATGCATCTAAAAGCTTAAAAAAATGAAGTCACTGAGAGCATAGTCCTCCTAACACTTACGTTATACACAATCACACCTCGTGGATACATCAATACTATCTTCATTTCTTTCATTCATAGATTCCCGAAGTTTTATGACATTTAAAGGGTTAAAGCTCTTTCCATCTACATGTATTTATATTTTGAGTCTAATCACTTTCAGAGTTATAATAAGAAGTAGAGATACCATTATTCACTAAAATAATGCATACTTGGGATTGAAAACCTATAATATATTAAGGTGATGCTAAACCCTCGTATTATAGTCAAATACGGGGAATCACTATTTTCTTTCAATTTTTAATTTTGATAAAATATCTCTATGAAAAGTTGTTGTTTTTGATAGGGACAATGATGCTTCATAGAGATATTTACTCAAAATTGAAAATGAAATGAGAAAAGTGGTTCCTCGTATATGTCGGTGACAGGTGGCTTTAGCATCACCTTAAGACATGGGCTTAGTCGCTCAAACTACACTTGTTGGGCTTCATTTTAAAGTACCGCAAAAAACATCTGAAGTCTGATCAAAATTTAAGTTCTGCACTGTTGATGTTTTCTTTGTTAATACGCAAAAATTATGATAAATAAAATTTTTTGTTCGTTCACGTCGGTGCATGACCCGCAAGCTGAAATCTGTGAGACCCATAAACTGCATAGAATATTTTATAATGCACGTTTTGCCATCGTTTGATATATTCACACAAAAAATGTATGTTCATTTTGTGAATCTCTTTGTGTAAAATTACAAATTTTAAAAATCCAAGCAGGATCTCACAAACGATAGGTTGGTAGTAAAAAGTTCAAATGAATCAATGGTATAAATAAGACGTCATTATCTTTAATTATGTAATAAGCGTATATGTGTACTTTTTATTTCTCATAAAGAGAATTTCAATTATAATTATAGTTATAAAAGTGACGCATGTTCATTTTCTTTTTATACAAAAATCTTCATGCTCATATCGTTATCCGATTTTTTTCTTTCTAATTTTGAATCTTTCATAAAAAATAGACTTATCATTAGAAATGAATTTTCATTTGGAAGAAAGAAAAAAACGGTGACTCCCTTTTTGCTCTGAGAATACCTTCAGCTGATTTGCCAAAATCGGCGACCCAAAGGCCCCGGCTTTTCATTGTGACTTCATTATTTTTAAGCGTTCAAGCAAGGTAAGATTGAGTGTGCAGGTCGACAGAAGTGCCGTGACGACTGCTTTTGTCAGCTTGAAATTACAGCGGAAAAAAGTCTATTCTTCGAATTTCACTCTCTTTGTCTTTTAACTAAGTTTGCGATGTAAATTTTATTTCTTAACATAAAACGCTGCATTCTCATAGAGATTTTTAATAAATGTACTATTTAATTTTTTTAAATTTTAAATTTCTGAAGTATAAAATGTAAATGCTTTAATAATAAATAAAAATAAAAACTTGCTACATTTGCTTGTTAGAAGTTAAAAGCAATTTCCAGAGAATTTACGTTCCGCTGTACACAGTAGGTAACCAGTTTAAGTTAAAGTTTAGGATTTCAAAGAAAAAATGCATAAGAAACTTGGTTTAACACTTTTAAATGCTGTACAAGTACATTTTTGTAAGTTGAAACATTCACATTGTCTTCATTTATATTTGAACATTAAAAGTGAATTCTATCATATAATTCTTTTACAATCCATCTCATTGCTCGATATTAAAATAAGTATTTATGTCCTAAATGTTCTATAATCCATTAAAGAAAATAAAGTTATATAAAGCTGCATAAAATAAAATAGATTGATTTGTTCGTAGCCCTATAAAAGAAATATGCCCCGCTGATGAAAACTGAGAAGAGAAGAGTTCGAACGGTTCAGAAGTGACATATATAACTAGCAATACAAAGTAATGGTTATAAAATGCTTTGCATATTTCATTGAATATCGATCGGTCCCATTTTCCGGATGCTGCTGCGGTATCTGGAAGCTGAGGATCTATTAATTTATTTTCTAAAAATACCTGGGCTATCATCAAAAATCAATAATATGCAATGTCCTTCGTGAAGAATATTATATACGTAAATAAACATACTGTATTGAAACAACAAAAAACGTTGACTTTTAAATTTTAATTATGGAGTCAAGATACTCAGTCTCACAAATCATTTTGGGTAATAAATGCTTAAAGTTAAAATTAAAAAATTTATTTATTTTCAACTATGACTGCGTAGATAAATTAGTACAAAAATTTAATTTTAATCAAAATATTTGCATATTTTGTCACAGTATAAGCGTACTACAACTTTCAACACGAATTATGTATTCCAAATGGATGCTATAAATTACTTTCGTTATAAAAATAATTGAAGTGTAAATTTGACTGATTCTGTGTATTATTTTGAATAATTAATGATGTCTCACTAAATAATTTTAATACGCATGCAAATTTACTACACAAAAACATGTTCATGACATATTTTGTAATACCGTATATTTTTATCCAACCCAATAAACATTTTCATAACATTATTCCGCATAACTAAAATTGTTATTATTATAATTATTATTATTAAAATTTATATTTTTATTGTTTTAAGGGGGCTCTCCGGTGAAAAATAAAACTTCCGTCGCTTTAAGGCTCGCAACATAATATTTATATCGCATGTTTATAATAATATCAATTATCATATGACCAAATGATACACACATTTTTAAAAAAATTTATCAAACAATATTGAAGTTATTAAGAATAACAGGTTTATTTGGCATAGGGCGTTTCTTACACATAAGAATTGTACACGTAATTATTGTGCACAATTTAGCATTGGTTAAATATATCTATATATAATTTGACCAATGTTAAATCGTGTAGAATAATTACGTGTATAATTCTTATGTGTAAGAAACGCTCTATACCGTTTATTTTAAGTATAATTAGGCTGTACGGTAACAGTTGTTGACACAACGACATTTACTAACCAAAAAATTTGATAGCGTTTTTGACAGTACAATAAAAATAAGTTAGCTGAAACTATCAATTTTTACTCAACTGTGTGTTTTTTAATAATAATAAATATTTGTTGCTTAAAAATTGTTAAAAACAGTGCAAATTTGTTAATAAAATTATTTAACATGAACTATGTAATGGATATTTGCAAAATATTTCAGCTAACTAATATTGAGAATACTTCAAAGAATGTATCCTAAAAGTTTCATCAAGATCGATTGTTTTGGTATGCGCCAACAACATTTTGAAGATTGAAAACTTAAATTATGAGAAAACAGCAATTGATAAATAATAATGAAAAATTGTAGCTTTATTTTATAATACGTTAATACAAATTTACCAAACTATATTGTATCTATAAAAATAAATAAAAAGCTTCTAAAAGAAAGTATAGATCATTTTTAACCTAAAAAAACTAAAAAAGACGTTCTTTTATTTAATTTTCAGAGCCGTTAAACGATCGAAATTAGGCAAAATAACGTGAAATTGCAATAAATAGCGTTGACTGAACTATGAAACTTTTTAGCTTAAAATATAAAATATTATTATATTGCTGTTGCTACCTGTTCAGGAAGAGTTGAACCAACTTTTAAAAGATTAAAAGAAAATCGAATTTTTTCGAAAATATCACCGGAGAGCCACCTTAATGCTACAATTTGATACTTTAAGGGGACGCCGGATATGTCTGTCCTTATCTAATTGAGTTTTCATTCATAATTTTAAGAGAAATCATTTTTCTAAAAAAATAATAGTTGTCCCCGCTTCGTTTTATAGTAATCTAAATATATGTCCAAGCTGGTTTTATATGATTGTTGTGTTTTCGAGAAAACTTTGACACACTATGAGAGCCAACTACGTGGAGATTAACCTTTACATACTAAGTTTGTCAAAGTTTTCTCGAAAGCAAAACAATCATATGAAACCAGCTTGGACATATATTTAGATTACTATAAAACGAAGCGGGGACAACTATTATTTTTTCAGAAAAATGATTTCTCTTAAAATTATGAATCAAAACTCAGTTAGATAAGGACAGAGATATCCGGCGTCACCTTACCCTGCTAAAAATCTAAGCTGGTTTCTAGCCAGATATTAGCTAGATTTTCTAAATCTGCTTTATTTCTGGTTAAAGAATTAGTTAGAAATTAGTTAAAAACGACATGCTGTTTCGTTAATTTCTAGCTAGAATCTGCTTAATATTCTAGTTAAATATAAAATTGATAAAATAAATAATTTATACATTAATTAATAATGGAAATAATATCAGTTTTATAAAAATCAAAGTAATAGGCAATTTTAATCATATTACATTGAGTATTTGACTAAATTAATGTTTAAAATGTACCTTCAATGTCTAGGAGTATTGGAGGTTAGGTTATTTGTTTACGTAATGACGCGTGCATTTAAAAAGTATTATTTACACAAAAGGTATCAAAGCCCCGAGTAAAAGTGAAGTGTCTTTATTAAAGCAATTTATGTTATTAATAATGTAAGCCATGTGGTCATATAATTATTGTTACTCTAAAAAATAATACAATTAAACAGAATAATGTAAGTTTTGAAGAATTTTTGGAGAAATAATAATTGGCAAACAAATATTTGTAGTTTTACAATAAACTTTTTTTACACAATTTTATTATCGGCATAAATCACAAAATTATTTTTGACTAAGTTATGATTGATTAATTTTAGAAACGGAAAATAATAGTTATCAAATACTTTTAGTATTCCATATTCGTATGTCTATATGGTCGTAAGTTGTTATTTGTTGATAAAAATATGTATACCTATTGGCGTCATACTATATTCAACATTCAATAAAGTATTATAATGTATATTTTAAAAACTAATAAATTGTAGGAACAAAATATACATAGGTTAGATTTGCAGACAAAATACGTTCATGCTTAAAGCATACTTTTAAGCAGATTCTAGCTAGATATTAGCTATAATTTGGCTTATTGATAGCTTATTAATTTGGCTAATAATTAATAAGCTAACCAGACATTCTAGCTAACTTTCTAACAGGGTTAATGCAATACATATTTTATTACATATGGTTTTTAGTATTTTCTATATACGCAGCAGTCTATATTTTGGTACTTTATAATTCTATTGGAAATTTGTCAGAACATCGAGATCAAAATTGGAACATCTTGTGAAAACTTACAGCCAATATTGGAGATCACTTTGATTACATTTAATTACAGTAGCATCGAACTATTTCAGAACGAAACATAAACTACAAATTTGCAATTTTACAAAATATAATTTTCTCGTTGACATTTTTGTATTATCAGAACGTAGATTTGTTTAACAGCATTATTATACCATTTATATTAACAAAACAACTATTTTTTGAATTAACAATTTATATCAGAATTATATTTATACCTCGATTTAGCTCGATTAAATGAATTAGTAAAAATTGAGATGTGAAAATCCCCTAATCTAATAAATATCATAGGTATAATTTTGCATCAAAACATCAAATATAAAGGGTCGATATAGCACAGTATCTACAGTGAGATGTCTGAAAACATAGGTTTGCGAGGAAAATGGACCATAATAGATAGAAGCAGTCTGGAAAAGTATAAGAAAGAGAAGAAAAAGGAGTAAAAGCGGACGCTCGGATAAGATTGTCGAGGAGTGAAGTAAGAGGTAAGAAGCAGAAGCAGAAGCAGAAGCAGAAGTAGCAGCAGCAGTAGCAGCAGAAGACGAAGGAAACGCGCGCAAGGCGGCAATTCTGATCGATCGCGCTTGGCTCTTAAATCAGAGACGCGCGATTCCCTTGGCACGCGGACAAATCTTTCAATCGTCGCGCACCCCTCTCTCTCTCTCTCTCTATCTCTCTCGCCTCTGTCCATTTTTCTCGTCTCCTCGAGCGCGATCGAACGCCGCGCCGCCGCCGCCGCCGCGCGACTTCCTAGTGCACATGCTTCATCCTCTTTTCTCTCTCTCTCTCTCGCTCTCTCTCTCTCTCTTTCGTCCTCCGTCCCCCGCGTGTATTATAGCGAAACTATACTCGTTTGATGAAAATCAGAACGTGGCCCCGCCGCGCAAGGAATATATATAGGGCCGCGGATGGCACACTTTGTTGTTCGAGAGGATTGATCGTTTTGAGTGTGAAAAGTGTCGGTGATAATGCATCGGCGGGGATGCGTAGAAAAATGCGGACATCTGATATCGATAATCGCTATTGGAGAAGGTAAAATAGCTCTTCGCTTTTGCAAAGATTTTTGGTGAATTGTAGATAGATAATATTGTCATCGTGTTATAAAAGATTGTATATTTCCAAAGGTTTATATTTAGGGTCTTTAATTCTAGGCTAAATGATATTAATTAAAATAAATACTATATCTATCTAAAAATCATAAGTACCATAAACGTATAAACGTATTGAGTAATAATATATGAAAATAAACATTATATTCGCCATATAACTGCTATTAAATATTTATGAGAACGGTTAAAAGCGAATTCGTAATGTTATCTTTTATTATTTGTTAAAATTTGTTTTTTAATTTGCGTGTTCATTTGTTTTTAAAAGTAATAAAATTGAAATATATGTTGCTTTCTTCTAGTGTTAAATTTTTTGGGTAAATAAAATCAACATTAGTTTGGAAACAATTTAAGCATATATTTTCGTTATTAAAGTAACATACAATTTTGTATTATTCATTTTTAATAAAAAAATGATGTTATTTTTTTTAACAGTGCGTACATATAGCACTATAAAACTTCAGTTATTTATCCAATAATATTTTATCGTCAAATGTTATGAATATTCTTATCCTCGTTTTAAATACAATATATACCTAAATGCCAGTATAAATGTAATCTAAATTGTATTTAAAACATGAATTTACGCTGATTAAAAATAAATGTAATTAAAAATATTTCTTTCTTAAAATTAAAATAAACTTTGATACTACGTAATTATAATTAATAAGTATAATATAGAAACAAATTTAATGTTACTTTTAGTTATAATAACTTTCGCATAAAGTTATTTTCTGCAAAAGAAAGTTTTTATAAAAGGATGTGAAATTCCGAACGAGCGATTTACTAATATCGGAAATTCTCTTATGATACGAAGTTCAGGACGAAACTTCTGTTTTATTATTAAATATTAAAAGAAGTAATGAAGTAAATAAAAAAGATAGATTAAAATACCATTACGGATAAAAATTTATAAACATTTTATAAATACAATGTTGCATAATTCAGGTACGAATAAGCAGCACCCATCGCCTACAAGATTTTTTGTAATCATCAGTGATTCGAAGATTAATTTTTTCCTAGTAAATGCTTAGTCGACGTATGTTGAATGATTTATTACACTTATTTCTAAAAGTATATAGAAATAACTTCTTCCTTTATATAATTTTTAATTTTTTAGTTTCAACTTTATAATATTAACCGTGGTACTTTAGCATTAGCGGCTTTAATCGTGATAAATATGTTCATTTGGGATTTCGTACTTCGTACTGAAACAACTTACGAATTCAATATTGTGTTTTAGGATTTCCCGCAGTATATTGAAGGGTTAGTTTAATGAAGCTCGCAGAAAGTTGCTTATGAGTTGTTGCATTCGCCGTTAGCGTTGATTAACGAGTATTTTGTACGAATAATTTGTATTATTACTCATTCGGACAATTTATATACATTGAATAATTTACGTAATACTAATCATATAAGTAATACATACAATACATTAGTCTAAATGAAGCGAAAACAGGGCAACGCATAAGTTACTGCTTAAAGTCACGTGCATGAGAAAATCAATAAAAATTAATTTCACTTCGCGAAAAGCGCAAAGCAAGAATTGCGCCGCGTCTTGGGCGTCGTATTTCACGAGCCACACAATACAGCCCATCGGGCGTAAAAATAATTTTTTCCATCCGTGCAGCCGCGGGGCTGCACACGAGCGCGGCGACGAGCTGCAGACGAAAAAGAAAAAAAGGGCGGGCAGGCGCAGGCGGGGCGCATACAGCGCTCGCGCGAGCTCGTCATAAAAATCAGAGCAGTACGTGCAAAGAAGTAAAAGGAAGTGGAACAAAGGGGGGAAAAAGAAGGCGCGAGCGCGCGCGCGCGCGGGGGCGCGCGAGTTACAAGTGTCTAGGCAACAACTAAAAGAAGGCATGTAACATCGATTTTGGCCTTTCGCGGCCGGCGTACCAGAGGCAGCAACACGCCCCGCGCGCGACTCTCGCACTTAAATGTTGCTGCTGCTGCTGCTGCTGCTGCTGCTGCACCTCCGCCCGCGCATGCACGACTTCGCACTTCGTGTGTGTGTATATATAGAGGTGCTACCGCGTAAATATTTCGCGCGCGACAACAAAATATGAAAAACGTTTTTCGACGATAAAGTCGATTTACGCAGTGTACGAATGTTTTCGATAGGTTTATATACTCAATTAGGACGTTAGAAATTTGATTTGCGTTGTTAGCTTGTAATAATATTAATGATCTTGTTACAGTACTTTCGTACTTTATATTTTAAAAAGTTTTAAAACGAAAACTATATCGTAACTCACGCAATATCATATCGCAAAAATGTACGTATCGATATAGTAATTATTCAGCGTCATATGCGATATGATATCGTAAAATTTGAAATCTTAATTTCTACATTAAAATATAATTCTAAATAGTTTAATTTCTTTTAATAGGCGAAATATTATGTGCAAATCCCATGCTCATGATTTTACAACATTGGATCGCAAGGAATTTGATCTACGATATATGAATCGAAAAATTTACGATATCATATTTTTACGATATGAAATTTACGATCTGGTTTTCTCAGTGTACATTGTATACTCATTGTACTCCACACGATATGCATATTAGGTTTCACAACCTGTAACTTTCTATAGATGGTTGGTGACAGGAGCATTAATGATGCAACTATTTACACGAACCAATACAATACATTTAATCTAGAGAATTATAAAATGCTTTAGCAAAAATATAATAAATATTCTCCATTAATTGATAATTTGTAATATCGTTAAAGGAGTATTCCATTATATTTAAAAAAAGAACCTTTTAAAGTGTATTGCAAGTTTATAAAAATACAACAATATGACGTGAGAGTTAACCCTCTTAATAAATATTTTATGAGAAACTGCACAATGGGATCTTCAAATTCGTCTTACTGTGAATGGATTTATTATTTTAAGTAAATATATTAAAATTTTATTCCAGTTTACTAACCAAGAAGGACCACGGATTTTTATATAACTTTGGGGATAGTTCTCTAAAAGTGAAGTCCAATACTCGTAATTTTATCCAATGAGCTTTTGCACAGTAGAATATAGCATATTTCATTAACATTGATAATATATATAAACTAATTTTTTTAAATATAACATATATCAGCCATACTAATCTTTTTAACTGTAGGTACCTCAGGTTCTCAGGACCCATTTGATAAAACTACGGGTATTGGGCTTAATTTTTAGATACCAGAAAACAATCTCGAATGTTTTATCAAAGTTTTTATCCAAACTATGTGGCCTCGCCTTGTAAGTATAAATGTATGCATAGGTACAATTTTAGAGCCATAATAAAAATTTCTTTCATGATTTAATTTTAATTGTACATAGAAAATATTTTATTAGAACACATTGAGTACAATGGGTATCCTCATATTCATCCTTAATTTTCTTTCCTTATTTTACCTGTGCATTCTATATTTTTCAATCTTATATTAATTCAACAAAATGTACGTGTATCATTGGAAAAGTTTCTATTATAAATAAAAAATGGTTCCACGATATCTTCCACTTGAAGACTAGCACATTTCAGATTTCTCGAAAAATACTAGTTCTTGTCAGGAATCTCCTACGAAAATTAGCAATTTTCAGAATTTTAGTCAAAGACTATAATTTTCTTAGAGGATCTAAGAAATGTTACGAGTAGTATTAGTTAGAAAATCTAGAAAGTGCTAGTTTATTATAATAGGCTTCTGGAAAAAATTAGGTGTTCTTGAGAAATCTGAAATGTGCTAGTCTTCGTAAGGGACCTCGATATAATGAAGTAATTGCTTTAAAAAATTAAGATTAAGAATTATTTCATTGAAGTATTATAATTACGAGGAATAAATTCAATTTACATATGGTAAATTAAAATATTGTGTAATCTTCTGGAATTCATTTAAAAATGGGTTTTAGCCATTAACTAAGAGATTTTTACAATTATTTTTTCAATTCTTGGAATTTTCTCGGCCTCCGTGCGGTCAAAAATGACTTTATCCCCATCACTATTATACACACACATCAAATACAATATTTCGTTTATAGAATTTCTGAGTTATCACGTCGAAATGGTAGAAAAACAAAAACAAATATATGTACCTTTCAGGACGTATACGCCGTTAACGGGTTAACGTTATTATAGAGATTGTGATCTGTAACATTATAATACTTATTTACCGATCTCATTGCAGGGGTCCGGGGATGCACGAGTAATTATAAGCGACGCAGGGTGCTGGTTGTACTTGGATTGCGAGCACATCGGGAACCCCGTCCCAACAATGATGTTTCCGCAGATGGGGAACGAAAATTTAGGTGCTTTTCGATGAAGTAAAAGGTGCCTAAGTTTGATTTTCCTATCAGCTGGTTCCTAGCGTGGGTTTTCTTGGTCGGTCAAGTTTTTCCCACGCCACAGGGCATGTCTCTGTATGAATGCGGGAATTAAGTGGGGCACATTATAGGCTGGGTTTAGGATCAAATACTCCCACACATAGGTGGTGGGAGTGCCCCGTAAAAGGACAATACTGTCTAAACGGGCTGGCACATGAGTAAAAAGAATCACATTTTAATTATTTTTTATGATTCTTAAAATAAACAAACCCTCTGATAAAAATGCACGAATCATCAATCGTATATACTACCCAGATTTTTATTAAAATTTAACAGGTGATTTGTATGATTTATTAAAAATTGAATTAATTATTGTATGGCAATTCTTTTATAAAACCGGAATGGGATTATAATTATGTAACATATTACCACTAAAGAAAATTTGGTAATATAAGTGGACCCTCTTCAACTCGAACCACTCTAACGTGAAAACCTCTATAAGCTGAAGTAAACGTTTGGTCTCTTGGGGAAAGCTCTCTAGCTCGGTACAAAAACCAGAAGTTAACTCGAATTTTTCAGTCGTTAATTTTAGCTCGCAAAACCTCTGTAGGTTGAATTTCATTCAGATAACATATGTATCTCGGGTTTCAAATATATATAAAAATCGCAATAATGAATATTGATCAGCATGTAATCAGATGAATAAATAACACGTCCCGAAAAGTAAATAATTTGAGCGTAAAAGAAAGTCTAAAGTATATAAACAGTTGATAAACGTGATCGGAAAACCAAGATGTTAGAAATGAATTTAATATACCAAACAGTACATGTAATAAAATTATACTATTCACCTTAAATTAGAAAAAAATTACTATACATTTTGTATCTTACCACTACTAACTTTTAATTACTTTTAAAGTTCAATGCAACAGCTTTCCCGCGTTATAAAGATTTCAATCATTCGCGTTTTATAGTAGCCAGCATTTCGTGAATATTACAGTATTCTACTTAAAAGTAGACCTAAAGCTTTTTACTGCAGATCTCAAACTTTTTACCCGACTTTCAAGTCTGCTTGATGAGGTAAACTGCTATGTTCGCGAAACGTCTACTACTTAGAAGGCCAATACACATTTAAAACTTTAAAATTCATGACGACTGAATTAAATCATCGTGATTGCTTCAAATCTAACGTCAAGCCAAATTGTTGAACTTTTTTATTTCACGCTAATTTTGTTATCTAATTACTAAAAAAGTAAATAACATAATAAAAACAAAATATAACAATAATCATTCTTTTAATCTAATGATTTAGAAAACATTACTCTAATGTAATATTTATCATTCGAGAATGTTTCACATTTGCTAAGATACTTAAAACAAATGTCTATATAAATTCCAAAAGAACTCTAAGTATGTAGTGACACTCACTTAGGCCGTCTTTAGCAATGAAATCCAACAGTTGAGAAGTATTTAGTGAAATTCGTCGCTCCCCGCAACTGCCTCAATCTAACCGGCTCATCCTACACAATCCCACGCGTGACAACGGGAAAGCCAACCCCTCGAAACTAAAGCAACCAAATTCAAATCCTACACACAAGACACGACGAATCATCTCTCCAGTAGTATAATATACAACAATGGCAACGATACGACCCCTAATCCCATCAATCCTCTGACATAGCTCGACCTTGGCTATCCATAAAAAGCGCGCCGCGTGCGGAGAAAGTGGGTTTAGGGGAGAATCTTACAGTACCGACCACTACGAGTTTTAGTCTCCCATTGCTAAATGCCAATACTTCACATGCAGGATAAAGTGCACATTGTGTTTCGTTCAAGTGTATTCAAGCCATGACGTACAAACTATCTAATTAATAATTATTTAGAATGTGATAGGAGTTAAAGTAAATATTTGAGGTATACTTTAAGCAGGGTTAATAACCCTTTGGTACCCATAGGGTTCAAATGGTCCTATAAGCTTGGAGTACGATGTAAAGTGTAATTGATCGATGAAGAAATTTGTAATAAAAATAAAAAGCATTAGTAAAAGTGTAGAGAGGAGTATAGTCGTATATAGGAGTAAAGGGCATTGAGATTGGCTACCTGGGCAATCTCGTTCTCCCCCATGTGATCGTCGGCCACCGTGTACATGATCATGCTGACGGTCTTGGGGGGGGCCTGTCTCCCGGCCAGGCAAATCTGCTGGCTCCTGGGTATGAGGAGGGCCTCGCTGCGGCAGCCCTCGTCCTCGCAGCCGGGTGAGCGGGCGTCGCGTCAGGTGTACCTGAGGAGGGCTCGCCTGGGCGCTCGCCGCTGGTGCAGCAGCTCGTCGTTATCGGGCGTCGAGGCGAGCGAGGCGAGCGAGGCGAGCGAGGAGAGCCGGCGCCTCTGCTGCTGGATCAGTCGCGCCGTGGGACTGCCGGCGCTGCTGCTGCTCTGGCTGCTCTGGCTGCTCTGGCTGCTGGTGCCGCTGGCGCTGCCACTGCCGAAAGCGCGACCGAGTGCTGCCAAGGGGTACGACGCCTGCACTGTTACGCTGCACTGAGCGCGACTCATGTAGAGACATATATGTGTCGCAGGTGCCTCGTAGTCCTATCGTCCCCTTGGCGATCGCGGCGCGGATCATCCACTGGTACGCGTACGTGCGTGTGTCCGCGCGCCAAGCGACTTCGCTGAGTACTCAAGGCTCGCTCGTCTGGTGTCGGAGAGCAGCGGTAGCAGCCATGTTCGCGCTGGCGGGATATTACAGTGGCACGGACAGAGAGCGCACCGGACCGGAGCAGAGCAGCCCTGCCTGGTGTGCAAGCGGTATGCGGCACTTGCGCACTTGCGCCCTTATATCTCGCCCTCTCTCTTTCTCTCTCCCTGCGAGGCGCTTGTTATATAGGGGCTGGTGTCGCGCCCAGTGGCGTCCTCGCTCACCCCTCGAGCTGCTATTTTTCCCCTCGCTCGCCCCCGCTCTGCTTGCCTATACGGTGCGCTGGAGCTGTGCGCGTGTGTACATGGTCAGGTGGCCAAGTAGAGGGGAGAGGGGATCATGATTCTCGCCGACTTCGCCGGGGGTTCTTGCCTGCTCGGGCGCGGATACGCGCGCGCGTATATATAATACTGGGATATGGCGAGATTATGCTGGTACTTTTGGAGGGTCGTTTCGCGGCCTGTGGCTGCTTCTATCTTACTTTCTTTCTTTAGCTTGCTTTTTTTTCTTACGCGGGATTGGCCGGTAGGGCCTGATATAACACAGGGATTTTCGACATCTTTATCTTTGGCACTTTTTTACACAGAGATATACCGGTGCAAATGATATACACGATTCTCATATGTCGAGGAAAAGATTTCCAAGGGGCTGCTTTCTTTGCTTCTTTCCTCCTCTCTGGCTTTGTCGACAAATTGTTTCGGTGGTTTGATTAAACTTTTTTTCTGCTTTATCAAAGGGAATAAATTTCCGCCTGATATCGTCCTACGCGTTTTGTTTAACTTGGACGTGTATTCATTTGAATGAATGTGCATTGCTGCAGGAT
The DNA here is from genome assembly GCA_949152435.1 of Gastracanthus pulcherrimus. Taxonomy (NCBI): domain Eukaryota; kingdom Metazoa; phylum Arthropoda; class Insecta; order Hymenoptera; family Pteromalidae; genus Gastracanthus; species Gastracanthus pulcherrimus. Next base: position 139,703,315 of record OX424574.1, on the reverse strand, counting down.
ACGTATATGCAAAGGAAAAAGAACAGTATTTGGAAATGCGAAATAAATTCTGTTTTATTCTTCAATCGAATGTTTGGCTTCACTTTGTAAAAAGCCTTTCGATTTGATAACGCAATTTTATTGCGTCTATCCGTATGGGAGTCACAAAAGTATTTTCTTCGTATAAGTTTTTTGCTCGATTGCTTTTCTTTCTTCCAACTTTTTACTTCTAATGAAATTACCTGACACCAGGATCTTACCGAACGACACCAAAGTTAACAATTTTTAATTGACAAAAGAATGAGTATTTAATTGCTCTTCTGTGAGAAAAAGGATTTATTCCTTATATAAATAATTGTTTGCTATGATTTTCACAGTAATTTCTATCGGTAAATTTCCTGTGTAGTAATTCTATAACAATAAATATATGTTGTAAGTAATATTCAAAACACTATTTAAACTTTTATTATGAAGCAGTAATAAAGTACTCAGTTACAGTAAAAAGGTACACATTTCATTCTGCACTACAAAGTAAAAATTGAAGAAAAACGCTAAGTACAATGTTTGAATTTTCAAAATCTTAATTACCCGCTGTAAAGTCTTAAAGTTTTGAAAACAAGTTTAGCCAAATATGATAAGCTACTTTTGAATGATTAAACTAAGTTATTCAAAACGCAGGACTCAAATTTATCAAGATTCAAGAATTTGTACGTGTTCTCAAATTTACTTTCAATGTTAAACAGAATTTGTTACATCTCTATATTGCATTCCGAAAATGAAAGTTAAAATGCCTGAAGAATAAAATTAAAACTAAAATAGGTAGAAAAATTGCAATTTTCTCTTTTGTAAATAATTAGAAATCTTGTGGTTTCGTATTATTATTTGAATATGGTGTAATAATAAAATATTTTATTCAGAATTACTGGATGTTTAGGCAGGAATAAAGAATGTTTCTTAAACAGAGATATTTATTAATAGTACTAAAGGAACTATCCATGTTAAAACTTCGATGTTCCTAATTCAGACCATTATTGTGAGCTGTCCATACGAAATAATTACCCTTACAAAATTTTAAACATACATGATGATATTTTTTTAGCAATATTAATTATTACAATTTTTCTTCCCTGAAGTAAAAGTTCAATAGAACCGCGAAATTTGAAATATTCTTATATCACATCTAAAACTTGCATTTTGAATATGTTCAAGATAATATTCTCAATGATACAAATTGAGAATTCTAGAAATTTAATGAAATTAATCTCACAAAAAGAGGATACACCCTTTGGACAACAGATTTTGATAAGGGTTTAATAGATCGTACTTGGTACCCAAAAATCATGCCCATGTACCCATAGTGTGATCAAATGTGCCCTTGTTCTCAAGATATGACCTTTATAGACAGCACCATTATTCAAAATGAATTCTTAAAAAGTTCATAAATGTCACTAGCATTAAAATTCTTTATGAATTCTTTTCGAACTTTATATGAATCCTTTCCTAACTTACATTCATAATGCATTCTTAGAGTTCGAAATAGAATTCATTATTTTACTGTCTGAGCTAGTAAATAAATTACAATAGTGTGTTTAATATATATATATATTGTATAATGTTACAAAAGCTAAATTTAGGTGTACTTAAAAGACATTTGGTTCAGTAAGCACAGGATGTCTTGAAATTGATTACTGGTTTATATTTGTCAGATATTTGCTCAGAAATCGTCAATATTTTGAAGTTATAATGGGAAATGTGAAAAATTTTATTAAAAAACATTTGTTATTTTACATTCAGTTATCTTCAGAGTTACAATACAGTGATATTTTATTAATTTAACCAGCTTGATCGTTACCTTTCATCATTTTTAACTTGACTAATTTGAGTTACTTTTTTTATATTAAATTAGCGTATGAAGAAAACGACGTCTAAACAGACTTAATTAGGTCAGGTCCAATGTGAAAAATAACATATGTAAAACATTTAGAAATTTAATTTCTGGAAAGAAGTCTTCTCACGAGTAATAAAGGTGAACGAAAAGCAGATAAAAGAGTTAAACTAGTTGAAGTTAAAATACGCGAGGTGTCACTGTATAGTCTAAAACCTCCAGTTCAATACAGTTAATTAAAAATCGAGTCAATAAAAAATATACTTTGAATATATGTTTTAAAAGGGAACCATCAAGACAACTATAGGTCATCTTGTTTTTAAATTTATTAATTTTTAATAACTAAAATAGTAATTAGTTATTTTAAGTATCCTTAACCCTCCGTCTACCTGGATCTTTTTTGACCCAGACGAAATTTCGCACTCAAATTTATGCCAGATAAAAAGAAGAGAAAACATAAAAAAAAAATTTAAATATCTTTAAAATCAATTGGATAACGTAGTTGAAGCTTTGATTATAAACTCTGAATTTTTTCTGCTTTTTTAAAAATGAGTATCCTAAGAAATATAGGCCTTATCAAAAAAGACCCAGGTACTTAGCGGACGGAGGGTTAGAAAATAATTATACTTGAAATTTTTAAGGAGAAACTTTCAATGCCATACGCATTGCTTTATTGTTATGACAAAATCATTTTAAATTTTACGGCAGGTAATTATTATACATTCATTCTTTTCTCGCATGTTTAGAAACCTTCTTTATCGATTATCCTGACCAAAAATGTAACTATTTTTTGGAAAATAAATGATTTTCTTGTATCGTTTGATTCATAATTAAATAAATTAATCTATGTATGTAATTAAAAAATAATAATTGTTAATAATATTCAGAATAACTAATCATGTCTATACATCTATTCAACAAATAGAAATATACTGATCACGAACTCATATCTGTACATTTCAGCCTACTATTATCAGAGCAAATTTCAGTTATGGTGAAAAATATTATACAAATATTATGAAAAAACATATGTGCCTAAGGCAGTGAGTGTTGAATATAAGTTTATCTACTGAAAATTATTAGATAAGCATATTGCATTGAGAGAAAAGATTTGTTATTGTTAATAATATTTATTGTTTAAATATTTATTTATAAATGAGTACTCTAACTAGAAAACAAATCAAAATATTATTATTATTATTATTGTTATTAATATTATTATTAATGTTTTATTATTTAATTAGTCTGATGTACACTCACTGCATAATTCGACTCGCGGAACGCGTTCTAATTTTAAATATCCTCCAATACAAATGCTCGAAAATAAATAAAAGAACAAACATAACCAATCACGCTACGTAATTTCAAAAAATTTGAAACGCGTTCCACGAATCCAATTATGCGGAGGGTGTACTAAAGTTATCGTAATTCCGGATTCTTATAGAAAATTAAAAAAAAATCAAAAACTATTTACTAGAAATGGAATAGGGGAACAAGCCTGAATAAGCGCTTAAGCTACAGATATTTCCATTGTATAATTTTGTTCCGTGTATAAATTAGTCTCACTCCCCTTATAGCTTATAGCCAAGTCGGCTTTAAATCTGAACTTAAATTTAATCTGTCATTTATTTTAAAACAATTACTTTATTAATCGTGTTTATCTATAAAAATGTATTGCGTCACTGTGAATCTATTCTGAATATTGAAATTCTGAGTTCAAATGCATCTCTATAAGTTCTCGACATAACGACATAAGTCCACCTTTTTGAAAATTAAGTTTTGAGCGATTTTGGTATCCTTAATTAAGTATATTTTCAGATAAAAATGCATAAAATTAAGAAAGTGTAAAAGTAAGTGACCATATCTACTACTTATGAATTTTGTAAATATTAGTTTAAACCTTAATATCTCAAAAACGCGACAAACGTACTTATGTCGTTATGCCTTTAACCCACAGTTCTTCACTGACCTCGAAAATCCCCTGATAGTGATTTTACTAATATCTCACATTTCAGTTAAACTTTGAATTCCTTTACGAGGAAACAAAAGACTTTTAATTTTTATGACTGAAACAATGCACATTTATTATCCTTATGCGTGAAAAATGTATGCTCATTCGCGCAAAGCTTGACACGTCTATTTTTAGACAACAAAGCCAATTTAATTAAAATGTACGAGGCGGCTGCTAATGATGTTATTCTTGCACTTTTTGTTCGCGACAAACAATGAATTCAATTATTTTTATTGTTGGCCAATTAAAATTGCGCCCAAAGCAATTGGCGTGTGCACTTTGCGGTCGCGCTCCGATTAACCGGCGCGCGACTGCGTGTGAATCAGCACTCCTCGGCGCTGATATACGATCGCTTCCACGTGCGATTTTTCGGAGCACCCGCGAATTTGCACATAATGCCGTGTACCCCAACTGTGCTGTAGCGAATGGGATTAGCATGCAAATGAAACCTTATGAAAAAAGACAGGATTTCGCGAGAATTTTTAAGGATCTCCGCAGAAGGAATTACTTTTAGGCGCTCTCTTAGCTGAGTCAGCAGGATATTTTTAACGATACTATACAAAGTGTGGGGAATAAAGAAGTAAGATTTGCTGAACCCGAAGTGAATCACATATGTGTCCATTACAATCACTTTCCATTTAGTTACTCGGCTGGGTGATGGAATTGTACAAAAAATGTTATCTTTGAACTAAAATGATAATTGAACTAAAATTTAGATGGGATTCAATAATAATAAAATAAAATACTTAAAAAAAAGTTAAATTTTCATATTATGTGCTCGATATAATATGCACAAGTCCTATAACGTATTTGTAAAATAAAAAATAATATCATTTTATTTGAATATAGAAAACTTCTTACTCAGAATGATTAAAGTAAAAAGAATGCACGTAAAATCACCAAAGTTCTAAAAGTTTGAGCGTTTCTTCAAGATTTTTGAATGACGTTATTAGATAAGACATGAGATATTTTATCTGCTTTCATACGTTCATAGATAAATATACACAAGTCTTTTGAAGATAGCTTTTAAATATATAAGTAGAAATATGAATGTAATCTTACCTTCAAAGGCCGGGTAATTGTGACTGTTTCAATTGTCGTTGTTTGAGACATTTTGAATAACAAATTTCAGTAACTGTAATAGAATAAATCAAAAACCAAATTATAATTAATGAAATTATACAATATGTAACTTAAAATTAAACATAAAATATATTAGTATAATAAAGTAAATATTATATTAAGTAAACAAAAGAGGGGTAAAATTATTCAATGAAAAATATATAAAGAAAAGAACAATGAATCTAAATTCCATATGAATGATTTTAAATGAATAAGAAAATAATATAAAAAGTTATATAAGCATACACACATTTGAAATATTTACAGTACATTTTTATTACATCAAAGATATGTTCAACAGATGTTTATCGATGAGTAAGTTACAACGATTGATATACCATCGCACACAATATAATACAGTTTTAGATGATTCTGACATTAGAAGTACGAAATAAGACTTGAGATCACAGTAAACTATTTATCTTCACTATTGAAAGAATGAAATACAAGGTATATATCAGTAACAAATGAATTAAAGGTTATGATAAAACTTTTCTTCCTTGGAATGCCATATAAACCATCCGCAGAAACCTGCAAAACCTACAAATCTTTACCTTTTATCCTCGTGTGCAGAAAACAAGACGAAAAAATGCATTTAGTTTGCCAACAGTCAAGTCAATAATACACAATACTTCGTGGAGTGGAAGATAAAAAAAAAAGGAAAACTTGTCACTTACGTCGATTGTTTGCGAATTCTAGCAGACACAAATATCTCAGATGTTCTCAGCAGCCGTACAGCCCGAGGATCGCGTCCGACACAATCGCAAGGAGAACTTTAGTCATTGCAGTCCGCGATACTGCTCCAAACAGCGCGACAGAGCCATGAGCGATGATTAATACTTGTCAATTAACATTTAAGGTGTGGATGTTTACATCCGATATAGGCGAGGATCTGGAACTACTGGCGTACAAGTCGCCTCGCGAGAGCGTGCGTGATGCGTGAATCAGCCGCCATTGAGCGTGGGGAAAACTCGTGGAGGGCGCTGCCTGTCTCTTCCCTCTTTTTTACCATTCTTGCAGCCTTTTGCCCGCAGTGCGTCAGTGTGAGTGGTACTGCGAGAAGAGGAGAATAAGTTCATGGCGTCATCTGTGAAGAACATACAGAGATTTACGAAACAACCGCTATCGGTAAATACGAAATTTGTTGAATCTTAAGTAGGTATATATCGTGTAGTATCGTCGTATCGAGAGTTGTTTAAAAACATCTTTTTATAGGTGGTCAAAGCAATGGATACTTTTCATCCGTTTTCCTTTGAAGGTTACATTTGGATTAGCGATTATTATGACGAGACAGCCAGAACAAACGACAAAGTAAGTAGGTATTCTTAAGAATAGCAACATATATATAATTAACTATATAAATAAACCGGTACAAGAAAAACCTGTAAGGATATTTAGGTATAGGGTCTTTCAAAAAATCATTTTTGCGCTCTCGTTTTAATTCGCGAGCACGCGTGTATACCTTATGAGACACCAACACTTTTTCAAATATCCTTTCTTAGTAAAAACATTTTTTTCATGACGAGACCGTTATATTGTGTTCTTCGGAAATGCTTTCAAAGTTTAATAGACCAAAAAATAAATTAAAGAAAGGTTACCAAAAAATTAAGCCGAAATTCCAAAAATGTTAAAAGAATGTTTCTTGTTGATTGAAAAGTTTTTCCCAACGTTTCTAGCATTTTCGTTTTGTTTATATTGCCTGATTACACAAGTTTACATGTGACACGTGCATCGAATAAAATAACGGCAGGTAGACACGGCGGTTTTATATACATGCGTCCGAATTAAATACATCAAATTAATTTTATATAATATCAATTATATACAGTATTGAAGTCGTACAAATTTTCGTAAACATTGGTTAAGAAGTATGAAAGTATTGTTAAATTTCAATTTGAAATTACTGTCATAAAATTTAGCTGGAAAAGAAGTCTTCAGAATTAGTGACTTACGCCCTAAATAACTATGAATAATAAGTTTCTATAATTTAATGAATACGGTTTGTTGATAATACTATAGTATAGTATAGGAGAGACTTGCCTATATAGAACCGCTCCGCACGTACCCCCGCTTTTGCCTCTAACTTTTGACCTTGATGGTGAAATTTAAAAATAAAAATTAGAACTTGTTTGTTGAATCGACTTTTCTAAACCACAAAAATTTATTTTTTTCAAAAATAATAATCTGAATTAATTATAAATCCAAATTTAAAATTTGCATTATTACGGTTTATAAAAAGGTTTGCCTAGTACCGCCCACTAATAGTTTTCGTAGTTTTAATGGTGTAAATTACCAATAAATAATAGTTCAAAAGTATTTAAGGTAGTTTGGTCATTTGTAATTGTCCATTAGAAAAATAATATATAAAAAGCTTGTAAAGATTCTATAATTTAAATAATATAGCATATTAAAGAACAGTACTTAATGAAATGGAAAAAATTATTTGTACAATAGAATTTTCTTTATTTTTCAATCAATTTTAATATTACGGTGCTTACTTTATTGTTTAAATATTTATCTATAAGAGAAGAGTATTTGTTTATATATAAAACCGTTTTCTATATAAAAACTTATAAACAATTGAAGGCATCGATTCTAAAACGTCCTTAGCGCTCGGCTCGGGTTGCCGCTATATACAAATTGACGTCATGGTGACCAATTTTTAAATTTGCGGAAATGAATTTTTAAAAATAGCATCGTATAGAGGATAAAAAATGGCAACATTTTATATATATACTTTGTTTGTACAATGTTTAATATTTGAAAAAAGAAAAATAAAAACGGCAAAATTTTAAATCTTATTTGCACCACGTTTTTTAAACTTAACTCGCTGCAGCTCCGACAAATATGAACGGATCTTGCTCATTTTTTGAATAATCTCGTAAAATAGTCTAGCGCTGCTGATAAACTCATAGATAGTTAACTATTAAATATTTTTCTTTCAACAATTTAATTGCAAACCAGTGAGTTACCTTTTATATGGTTAAGTATATTCAACGAAAAAAAGTATCGAGGGAAGTTTAAGACTCAGTGAACTTTCAACGAGACATTTGTTTGTTAACATTTGAAGAAGTTTCTCAGAAAATTACAGATCAATTGGATGAAAAGTGGCAAAGATAGAGCTATTTTGCCAAACTTGCACGCTCCGCGCGAACATTAGCGGGTCTGCGCGATACATGACGCTCGCAGCGTATGTCAGTCATATAATGCCGTTTACTTGAAGATTTGCTGTCCTTTTTTTTTAAAAATACATACTTAATCAAATCATACTATTTAATACTGTCGATTTATAGTGTAGAAGTTAAGAAAAATAAGTATCTGATGAAACAATAAGAAATTAAATAAACAAAGCAAAGGCAAAATCAAACGGCAGTTATTCATAAAGTTGTTGAATTTTTAAATCTTTGTACGAAAGTTTTAGAAATTATTGTTAATTCTAAATGTTATATGCACTAGATAATAAATGGTGATAATAAAGCGTTCAAATGAAATTCACACACATTAAAAAGAATATTGAGCGTAAATGAATTGAATAGTAAATTACAATCTTTAAAAATATAAATTTCTGGGAAACATATAAATTTCACAGATTTTTGACATTGTTCAGTAAATTAGAAACTTCAAATAACTAATACTTATATTTATTTATATTTCTACATTAAGATTTATTTACAGTTTAGTCGCAATGCATACAACGCGTTTCAAAAACATATTACTTTTTTTTTCCTTTTATTGTTTTTGTTTTCTTTTCTTTTTTATTAATTTTTAATTCTAATTTTTGCTTTTGTTCGTCGCTTACTTTTCTTCTTTTTGTTGAGACAACTTCCGTTTTTCGAACTTTTTTGTTACCATGTTCTTCTTTCACATTCTTTGTTTTACTGACAACAGTTTTAATAGAAGTTGTTTTTAAAAATTTTTCACCAAAATGTTGCCCATTAGTAGTACAAAATTGCAATAAATGTTTAAAATCCTTTTCTTTTTCTTTCGTTATTCCTACCTTTTTAGCTAATGATACTTTTATCATGTTTCTTAAATTATTTCTTATTCTATGACTGACATACACTGAGCGTCATGTATCGCGCAGACCCTCTAATGTACGCGCGCATCGTGCAAGTTTGGCAAAATCGCTCTATCTTTGCCACTTTTCATCCAATTCATCTGAAATTTTCTGAGAAACTTCTTCAAATGTTAACAAACAAATGTCTCGTTGAAAGTTAGTTGAGTCTTAAGCTTCCCTCGATACTTTTTTTCGTTGAACATACTTAACCATATAAAAGGTAGCTCACGGGTTTGCAATTAAATTGTTGAATGAAAAATATTTAATATTTAACTATCTATGAGTTTATTAGCAGCGCTAGACTATTTTACGAGTCTATGCAAAAAATAAGCAAGATCCGTTCATACTTGTCGGAGCTGCAGCGAGCTAAGTTTAAAAAACGTGGTGCAAATGAGATTTAAAATTTTGCCGTTTTTATTTTTTTTTTCAAATACTAAACATTGTACAAACAAAGTATATATATAAAAAGTTGCCATTTTTGATCCTGTGCACGATACTATTTTTTAAAATTCATTTCCGTATAATTGCAAATTTTGGTCACCATGACGTCAATTTTGATATAACGGCAGCCGGGCCGAGCGCTAAGGACGTTTTAGAATCGATGCCTTCAATTAGTCTCTTTTCGTGAAAGTTAAATGAATATATAATTTTTTTAACGGTGAATTTGTAGACAAATGTTTAAAGAAGAAAATAAGCACCGAAATATTAAAATTGATTGAATAATAAAGAAAATTTTATTGTATAAGTAGATTTTTTTTAAATTGACAATATTTACTCTTCTGACGTCACGATTTGGTTGAAATAATTGTTTTCCATTTCATTAAGTATTCTTCTTTAATATGCTATATTATTTAAATTATAGAATCTTTACAACCTTTTAAATATAATTTTTTTTTCTAATGGTCAATTAAAAATGACCCAACTACCTTAAGGTAAGAAAATAGTATTTTTATTAAGAATATCTACTTTAGCATTAGTTAGAAATAAAATAATCACTATTCTTACATTCTTTGTGATATTTCAGTTATCAGTCGTTATGTTGTGGCTTTTCTTTTGTACACTCTTCTCCGATTATTTTACCTTATATGCAGTTTTAGACATTTTACTGCTCAAAAAAACACAAAGGAGAACTCAAGAGTTATCTTACAACATAATTTAAGTTCTAACAGGTTAATAAAAACTTTAATTACGAAAAATATAAATAATAATATATGGGCGGTACTAGGCATAAGTTGTGCGGGCGGTACCTGGCAAGAAATTCATTTTACCTATTTAGATAGTACTGCGCGAGAGCAAGGAATTATCGGAGATTTTTTTGCCCATTGTCCTCGCTTCGCTCGGGCGAAAAACGTCCCATGCACTAAAAAGCCAACGTATCTCACCAGTGTCGAAAAGTAGTATTTACCTATTTAGATAGTATTGCACGAGGGCAAAGAATTATCGGAAATTTTTTAGCAGATAAAGTTTTAAATATCATACATAAATGGCAACAAAAACACAAACTTATTTGCACAATAAGTACTGAGCTGTTAAAATTAACTTTTGACGCTGGCAAAATTAGCCTAACGACTATTTGTGCGAACAACTTTTACAGCTTTCAATTTAAAGCAATGATCTCGCAGTATGTTCAATAGCAATATAATACGCAAGAAATTACCGTACATAAAAGCTTCCATCTAGCAGTGGAAGAGAGAAACAAGGTGGGCGGTACTATAGGCAAATCTCCTCTATAGTATAATATATTAATAATACTATAGTTTTCCGTTTTAATACAGTTATTTACTTTAAAAAGACCTAATTAGTAAAGAGTACATACATATGTGGCTAATGTGGCGCACACGAAATTATTTATGTTTATAGTGGTAATAGCTATAGTTATATTATATCATTCATTCATTCATTCATTCATTTATTCGTTCATTGAAAACTAAAAATAAGCCATTTAAATATTTTATTTTTATTAAATATGATAATATAACCTAGTTCTTATCTGTTATATAAAATTTTTCCAAATTTATTAAAAATACAGACCAAAACAATGAACAACTAATAAAAATTTTATTATACTAATATTATTTTCAATAATGATAAAGAAATGAGTGGCCAAAAACAGTTTTTAGGCATAATTACAACAACGCGCCATTCAACCCGACATGGTGGGTAATGTGAAGCACATTATTTTAAATAATTATCGGTCGATAAGTGGTTCGAAAAGTGACGAAAAATAAATGACGTTTCACACCTTTATAAGTTTATTATTTTTGTTGTTTAGGTCCTAAAATGTATAAGAAAATTTTCCAACAAGCGGAAAAGACCGTTTTATATGTATATCAATTTTTCTTACCAAAGAAAAGATTTAACATAGAAATTATGGACTAAAAACAGTCATCATTGATATTACAATTACTTGGCTCGTAAGGTTGCAAATAATTTTTTCGTGCAATTAAAAAAGTAGAAAAAAAGAACTTTGATTTGAGATGTACATGCATTCAAAATGATTAACAATATCAAAAAATATGAACTATCAAAGGTAGTGAATAAACACGAAAAAATCACTAAATTTCATGATTTCTCGTTTTTGATTATTTTTTCGTATTTATTCACTGTCTTCGATCGTTTATAACTTTTGATATTGTTAATCTTTTCTAACGCAGCGCGTTTCAAATTAGAGCTCTTTTTGATATACGCGTGCGTAATATGCGATTTTACGCACTGGTTACATAAAACTTTTTTTTTTCAATGAATTTCATTCATTTTATCACTATGAACTTTTCATTCGCATAAATATCATACTTATCATTAGCTGATTACAAATTTAGCTATACATAAATTAACTTAATTACAAACAGATATACAATATAAACACTTTTATATAAATTCATTGCAATTTACAGTGCACTAATTTCTTTTGTATAACATTAATTACACTCGTATTTGTGGTTTGTTTTGATGCAACAATTTATGTGTATCAAATACAAAATCATAAAATTTAGGTGAGATGTTACAATAATGTATCCTACATGAATAAATGTTAAAAATCGGTCGTAACATAATTTATGTGTTTGTTTTAAAAACTGATTATTTGTTAGTGTGCTCTCATTGTAAAGTTTTAGACTTTTATACAACTCTCTAAAATGAAGATTATATTGTCATAATTATATAGTAGTCGAATTAGAATTTCAAATCAACTTTAATATTGGCATCGGAACTCCGCTCAAGTGATGAGCTTCGTAAGATTTCAGAAAAGGTACGTTTTCTACATGGAGTATATTTATATACAACGATAGCCAGCGCTAAATGGCCAAATATAAGATAGTTGTACTCCCAATCCCAATATGATTAGTTGGATTTAAAATAACTGCAGTTTCATAAAGGCTAGAAAGAAGTTCTTTCAATCACTATTTGTTCACGCTACATCAACTTCATAATACTGCAAGATTTGTCTAATTTTAAAAGATACATTACGAATAATTGAAGAATGTTTTTCATGAATATATATCAATGAACGGAAATCGTAAGTCTGTATTTCTAAGATTATCTTCGATCCAGCGATTAGCTTTATTATTAAGCTCAGGTGTAAACATTGTGTGCCATGCTTGACTTCTTCCTTGTCGAATAAAAGTGTCTTTTTTAAAGAATATTTTTGTACTGTCTCGGGTCAAATTCACCATTTTGTTATTTTTTATATTGGAGAACTGCAAATGTTCGACTAATTGTTTATACTGCGCATCAGTATATGATTTCCCTAAAAACTTTGCCACTTTCTTTGTTGCAGCTAACAGATCCTAAAAGAAATTTTATTTTAAACATTTTTATATTTATTTAAATACGTGTATACATTTTATCAAAGAAAAAATGTTATTTTCATTAAATAAAAATGATGTAATAACATTGTCAGAATTTTGTTGGTTAAGAGTTTAATTCCGTTTAATAACATCAATATTTAATATCTAAGATTTAAAGTATAAACGTGTATATAATGTAATTCAAGTACTTACATGAGTCATCTCCTCGTAAAATAAAAATAAGAAATTTGGATTATGCCTTTGAGTCCATGCCTCTATTATGTGTTCCCAGTAAGGACCCCAGGAAGCTTTAAAAATAGTCAAAATATAATTAAGAATAAGTAAACTTATAAGAGAATTTGTTTTTGAAAATTCGTAGATAAATAAAATGAACGACGTACTGTTGTCATTTTGAAAATAGTGCCAGAATTTTTCAAAATCTCCATGATAATCGTAAGCTTTCACAGTTTTATGAAAATGATAATATGACACTGCAACATCTTTCGGATTTCGAGCAACATATATTGTCTGAAAAAATGTACAATATTCTTCAAAATACTTTCATTAACTTTCTGATTAAATGGATCAATATTTTATGTAAAATAATTATATATATTATAGAAATGCGCAAAATCATTGGAAACTTGAAATTTTTAATCTTTTTTAATAAAAGCTTTCTAAATCTTAGTAAAACAAAAAAAACTCACTTTACAATCAGAATTGAGATTGTTAGGAACTAGACTCAGTGGGAAGTGAGTTTTTATAAACCTTGGGGACTGCATTGATCGTGCAATCTCGTATGATAATTCTACATCGGAAACCAATGATTTTATTTCGGAGTTGGCCTGATTTTCATCGAGGATATTTTGGGATGTACTGTCATTTATTGCCATCGAAAGTCTGCAATTTTTCGTATAAGTTCATAATGCAATAAAAGGCGTTTAAATAAAAGTCTTTTATATTACTTGTGTAGAAAGAAATTACATACTCTAAGAAAGGATATCTCATTACAAGTGGTATTGATTTAGCGGTTGCAAAATCTAAATTGTGACTTAAAAGCCATATCAGCTCTTGAGTCCATGTGGTACCTTGTTGAGAAATCATGTCGTAAATTAATTATGTACATTGAAAATTATGTATTGAAACAGTTTATAACGTTACCTGATCTTGGAAATGTGACAATCCACGTATCATCGGGTTTAACTTCAAAGTTGTAATAAACTGGACATTGCTTCGCATATTTTGCAGGTAAGAACCACTTCTTCTCTCCGACCAATACCCAACCAAGTTTTTCACCTTTAAAATCATTTAGCATTTCTTTTGTTGTATCATCATCCAAATACTCAATTGTCGGTAATTCTGGATTTGTTTCCATTTTTGTAAGAGCCAAATATCTATATAAGTTAATCATTTAGTTACACCACATTAACATTATATACTACAAAGATTATATAATAATAACCATATAAGGGGTGAAGTAAATTTCAGTTTGATTTAATTTTCCATAAAAAAATTTCATGATAATTTGTTTCTTGAACGGCCCTTTTTGAACAAGAAAAATGGTTTGTATTTAAATTCAATTAGCAAAATTTTTTAGCTATGAACTTACAAAAATAACCATTCAAAATTTTATAGAAAATGTCGTACAGTACGAACAGTTATTATTTTTAGTCACTTTCTCAGCTCTAATAGTATACTGTGCAACAAGTGTATAAAATACGATCATAAGTGAGTAAAACATACGTATAAATTGCATACGTAATTTCTTGTAATGGTGTGCGTAAAATTCAACACTAATGAACCACATAAGGTACTTCCTCGACCGTCAGACGTATTAAATTTATTATAACTCTGGTAGAAATCTAAGCTGGTTTCTAGCCAGATATTAGCTAGATTTTCTAAATCTGCTTTATTTCTGGTTAAGGTATTAGCTAGAAATTAGTTAAAAACGACATACATTTTAGCCAATTTCTAGCTAGATTCTGCTTAATATTCTAGTTAATATAAAGTTGATAAAATCAGTAATTTATATATTAATTAGTAATGGAAAAAATAACGGCTTTATAAATCGAAGTAATAGGCACTTCTAATCATATTACATTGTGTATTTTACTAAATTAAAGTTTAAAATGTACCTTCAATATCTAGTAATATTGGAGGTTATGTTATTTGTTTATATACTGACGCGTGCATTTAAAAAGTATTATTTACACAAAAAATATTAAATCCCCGAGTAAAATTGAAGTGTCTTTATTAAAGAAATTTATGATGTTAATCATGTAAAACATGTAGTCATATAATTATTGTTACTTTAAAAATAATAGTAGAAACAGAATAATATATATATGTCGTAAAATTTATGTCGATATATATATATATATATATATATATATATATATATATATATATATATATATATATATATATATATATATATATATATATATATATATATATATATATATATATATATATATATATATATATATATATATATATATATATATATATATATATATATATATATATATATAAAACTCGACATAAATTTTAGATTTTCTTGAATAGCTTAATCAACAAAAATGTTGATTTATGCCAAAAATACAATTTTGTAAAAACGGTTTACTGTAAAACTACAAATATTTGTTTACCAATTATCGTTTCTCCAAAAATTCTTTTAACTTACATATATTTCTTATAACCAAAATGGCGGGAATGAGTGATGGAAGGCTGGGTAAATAAATACACACAATAGTTTCGCGGGAAAAAAGACAACTTGCCTCTGCGTAAAAACTCTACCGAGGCAGAGAGAAAAGCCGGGGCAAGCGGATATTTTATTGAATCTAAATAGGAAATTGTACATATAAAGAGATTCTTAGATAGGCAAAAAAAGGAGAGAGAAGGTAACGAAACACAAATAATATATGCCGCGAGGCACCTTTGACGCGTGCAAGAGAACCCTCGTACCTTAGCTACTAGTGGGAGAAAACGTCGACGGCGCGATGTAAAGCCCTGGCCGCATGTGGTTGGGATGCGCCTTCTTGGTCGCAAGGTGCCTCGACGTCTCGAGGGAACCGTACCTGGACGACGGGCAGACGTAGGTGATCGCCGGTTGGAAACCGGTACGTCGAGGGAGCTCACACATGACCGAAATTCCCCAATCGTCCAAAGAATCTTGCACACACACACACGCACGCGGTTCGCTCTACCAACACACACAACCCAACGCAAGTACTTAATAATTAGAGAAGTCGACCGTCTTGATAAGGACGTACGTAGCTTCTCACACAATGTTCGCAAAAACAACGCAGTATCGCAACCGATAAGCTTCCTGAAAAACGGAAAAGGTCGACCGGTCTCTGCGGAAGAAAAGTCGCTCGGCTGATAGTGCCGCGGCGTGCGCCTCCGATCGACCGATAGTGGCGCGGCGATCGACGAGGTGAGCAATGTGTCGTCGAAGGGAAGATGTGGCCGTCTTGATGGTAACCACTCGCACCAGATCATCGGGCCAAGGTGCACCTTGATGACCCTGCCCAATGACCATTTTGATGGAGGGTACCGATCATCCTTCACCAATACGAGCTGACCTACCTCGAAGTTTTTCCGCTCTTGCAAGTGAAGCAGGAGTAGCTGCAACCAATTCAACCGATTTTCTGGCAACTCGGACAGGTCAGCGTCCGGAAGCAAAACCGAAACTCCTTCATTGAGGAAATGAGAGGGAGTAAGAACATACCCTGGAGTTCCTTATCCGCTCCCTGGAAGTTCCTGGCGTTGTCGCTGTAGAGATTACGGCAAATGCCTCGTCTCCCTACGAAACGCCAATACGCACAGATGAACGACGCCAAACTAAGGTCGTTATCGAGCTCTAAATGAATAGCTCGATTAGTGAAGCAGACGAACAAAGCGATATATCCCTTAAAAGAACGATTCCTTCAACTCTTTGCTATACGAACTTATTACGAAGGGCAATCAGCTCAGCAGCTTAAACCGTTTTGTCAACAAGGTGGATGGACTCTTGCGTGTAGGAGGTCGATTGGCTCATTCTAATCTATCTTTTGACCGGAAGCATCCTCCGATTTTGCCGCAGCACTCTGCCCTTAGTCGTTCGTGCGGCAGACTCATCATCAGTGTCTTCGCGGTGGTCCTAGGTAGAAATCGACTAGTTAAGTCAACGATTCGCGCATGCGTGCCTTGTCAACGTACTAAACATCACTCAGCCCAACAGCTTATGGGTGAGCTTCCCGCTGATCGATGACAGCAGTCCAATCTGCACCGCAAAAGCACTTGCTTGAGCTAAGCGAATGACCGTTACTCGAACTGCAGAAAGTTCAGCAGAGTCATGAAAGAAAGCGGAGCGCTTTCTGTCAGTTTCCTCTTAGACCGTCAACGCACAGGAGAGCGTCTGCAGAGCGCTACGAAGCGAAGGAGTCCGTCAAAGAGGAGAATCGAGTCAAGATCTCAGATTCTTCTGATCTTGGTCGAGCGTAATTTGCTCGGACCGGATTGGTCAGCCGAGGCCACTCTGTTGGAGGCATGGATAGCCACGTCGGACCCTGCCACCAAAGAGCGCAGTTGGCCAACTCCTCCGGCCGAACTCCTCGCGTCGCTAAGTCAGGCGGATTTTCCTTAATCGGGACGTGAGCGCACATTGCCGACGGAAGCTCAGTTTGAATCAAGGAGACACGGTTGGCCACAGAGGTCTTCCAATGTGGCACGGATACTTACGAAGCCACATAAGCACAATCTGACTATCAGACCAGGCAAGAATTGGAAGCTTCTGCAGAAAGTCCAAACCAGTCACATACAGAATGAGCTAACCAGAAGAGCAGCTCTACACAATTCCAAATTGGGAATGCTCACTGTTTTCACAGGAGCTACCTTCGATTTAGCCGATAATAAAGACACCCGAAGATTCCCATTACCGTCGCCGATCCGCAAGTATACCACCGCGGCATACGCACGAGAAAAAGCATCAGAGAACCCATGATTCTGGTAGGAGCAAGCAGCTGTACCTCCTAACAAAAGTTCAACGGACAAAGAGGGCAATGCAGACAAGCCCTTGCAATAACCATACCAGCGCTCTCGGATCTCAACTGGCAGTGAAGAATGACAATCGCATTTCAAGATCCACATATCTTGCATTAGAGTCTTCGCCATGACCATGACTGGAGCAAGCCAACCTAACGGATCGAACAACCGCGCGATATTCGAGAGAACCGACCTTTTGGTGTGCACAGCAGCCAAACCTTCAACCCCTAACGCATTGAACCTAAACTCATCGTGCGATGGTACCCAGTGAACTCCCAAGGCCTTGACTACTTCGTCCTCATCAATCTGCTTTTCAGCGATTGGCATTGCGGAGCCTGGGAGTAGTGTCAGATGATTTGCAGCCAATTTGTCTAACTCGATCCCAAGATAACCCAACAGCTCAGTCAGCTCGATCTGCTTCTGCACAGCTGTCGTCAAATTGTCCGCTCCTGCGAATGTGTTATCGACATACGTCTCAGACAGGAGACACCGAGCCCCAAGCGGAAAACGATACCCTTCATCCTGGGCTAACTGCGAGAGAGTACGGATCGCTAAGTAAGGAGCGCAAGTCGTAAGTGATTGTAGTCAGACGAAAATCAACCGGTTCAGATACTGCATTGAGCGCCCAGGCGATCCTCTGGTAGTCCTGATCTTCCGGCCTCACCTGAATCTGTCGAAACATTTTGACTATATCAGCAGTAAAAACAAAACGATACCTACGCCAATTGAGAAGAATTAGTGAGAGATCGCTCTGCAAAGGAGGCCCTGTGAACCAAAAGGAATTCAAGCCGATCCTTAGCACTAAGCTCCATCTCCCATTACTTGCGCGACTCTGGATCTAAACGTTCAGATAAACTGCACACGAGCCAAATGTCCCAATTATCTACAAGCACTTCCAAATTCTTTAAGGCGCGAACGATATGCTGAGCCTCATTCGAAAAGGAACGCAATTCCTCAATTGACTCCTTCTTAAGATGAGGAAGTTCGGTAAGAGCAGCCAAGTGATTGTTTATGATAAGCCTCGGGTTATGGTAACAAGCCTTCAGCGCCTTCCATGTGCTAGCATAGTTAGCGCTGGTGGTCGTCACGTCTTTAATGAAGTCTGCCACGCTCCCGGTCTAACACAGTTTAAAATACTGTAGCTTAGTCGCATCGGAAACCTGAGGCACATCATGCACGAGTGTGGTGAATAAATCACAAAAGCTCTTCCAATCCTCGTATTTTCCTGAAAAAGTAGGAAGAAGGATTCTAGGGAGTTTTGCGACTCGAGAATCAAACCCAGACACCGTCGAGTTGAGAGGTCCGCCTGAAACTGTAGAATCATCTGCGAGCTCGAACTGCGACTGCCACGTTAATACCTCGTCAAGAGCACTCTCATACGCTGTCTGCAGCTTGCCAAATCTATCCTCGGTGACGTACGGATCCGTTTCCGCATCCTCCCTTACCGTAATCTCAGAATGAGTCTTACGAGCTTCAACCCAAATCTCCTTCAAGGCGTCAATGCGCGCCTGAATTATATTCTTATTGAGCGAATCACGCGGCTTAACGAGTAAGCGTTTGTGCAGACCCTGGATCTCTACAAGACGTGAGTCCTGTAGAGCCACTAGTTTTCTCAAGGCTCTAGGAGCCATGATATCTGGCCTTAGAAGAAAAAACGCACTCAAGAAAATTCACTAAACTACGTATTTAGTGTAGCAAGAAAAAGTATACTAAAGCATAGAATAACGCAAGCGATTTAACCTATATTACTACGCACGCACCTGTATAAATAACCAAAACGGGAGAAATGCGCGACGAGAACGTGCTATACACGACTCGATACTGTGAATCACTGTCCATGCCGCGAGGCCGCCACGCGAAGCCGACCCGATAAGCCGGCAAGGCGAGAACGACCGAATAGCGCCGACAGCAGCTCGTACTCTACGATCGCTTACAACGATGCGCTTTTCGGATTTTATTTATCTAGCCAACCAACGTGTAACTCATTCTTAACCCGGGGCACCATGAAGACAATCTAAAATTTATGTCGAGTTATATATATATTTCTTATAAACAAAATGGCGGGAATGAGTGAGAGAAGGCTGGGTAAATAAATACACACAATAGTTTCGCGGGAAAGGAAGACAACTTGCCTCGGCGTAAAAACTCTCACGAGAGAAAAGCCGGGGCAAGTGGATAATTTATTGAATCTAAATAGGAAATTGTACATATAAAGAGATTCTTAGATAAGCAAAAAAAAAAGGAGAGAGAAGGTGACGAAACGTAAACAATATAGCGCCGCAAGGTAGCTTTGATGCGCGCAAGAGAGCTCTCTTACGTTAGCTACTAGTGGGAGAAAACGTGGACGGCGCGACGTAAAGCCCTCGCCGCACGTGGTTGGGATGCACCTTCTTGGTCGCAGGGCGCCTCGACGTTTCGAGAGAACCGTACCTGGACCACGCTCGCAATAAAATTGCATTTTTCTATTCAATTCAATTTAAATTTGATATGTTCAGGAAAAATAAGTTTACTAAATTACAGAGACGTGAAGCGTTCAGCTTCGAGTCCAGATCTCGACAGCCGCCGCTGCGACCACCCTCGGAGTCCATCGATGCGGCCGTTTGCCGCCGATCGTCGACGGTCGCCGGAAAAGCACGTACTTTTCCCTCTCTTCATGTACATTGTCGCGTGACAAAGTACATATCGCACATTCTCACTCTCTCACTCACACTCACTCTCACTCTTAAAACAAACATTCTTAAGAAGGCTCCAGCGCCTCGCTTCGGCGCTGGCCTCTCGCTAATCCGGGTCCTCGTAAAAAAGGATCCGCGCGCCTCAGCCTAACGTTGTGCCACGGCTCGGCTCTGCGCTGCGCATTGTCAGATGTCGATACTCGAGACAGGTCTTCGAATACAACGTGCTTTTCTTCCACGGATAAACGATAAATATCGGCTCGAAAGTCGCACGGTGTCTCGGTTCCCCGCTCTCGTCGAACAAGGACCTCTATTCTCTATGCACAAATTTACTTCGGCCTCGTGTTCTACAGTTGAAAACGCAGTTTCAGCTTTCTCGCACGAATGTTCATTTACAGTAAAATAAGTAACGCGTTTACTGTTCCTGCATTTGCCCAGACATAAGTCTGGGACGCAGGAAAAACTCACGTATCTTTTCTATAGAATAGAAAACCTACGTCAGAAACAGTAAATAACAATACTCGCAATTACTTCGTTCATTTTTCGTTGAATTATTTGTATATGTTCATTTTAGTATTAGTTATATATAGTGTCGAAACTATGAACATTCTTTTTTATCTATTTGCGTGTAATGAAAATTCTAAAGCGCTAGCAGATCTATAAAAGACAGTCTAATAAATGGACCCTCCTCCCCAATGGAAATTCAAACATTGACATTAGATAAAATATAAGGAAATTCGAAATCAAAAGAAATGGATATTTTCTCCAGCATATCACACCGTAGAATCGACTTAAATAGTCTGAAAGAATTTCTATTAATTCGTTTTTATATTTCCTTGTTTACCTATATACCACTTGTTAAAACTTCTGTAGGTGTATAGAGAATATTGATACATATTAATTTTAATATAACTGTAACTCTGCTTTGCGGTTTAATCAAAGGAATTTAAATAAAAATAAAAACTAAAAAAACAGACAAACTAACAATTTTTTAAATTCAATGAAAGTTATGGTTAAATTAATTCTTGTAAATCTGGCGAGTGCCTTGTGCGAAAAGCACAGCATTTCGCTTTTAGCGATATTTTATTAAACAAATGTTAACGAAAGCTTTATACTAGATAAAAAGACACATTCACATTCGGTTATTTATGGATTTAAGATCAAGTTCAAATACATATCTTGATAATTTATTATTCATTCAAATAACAAAATGTACTTTTTAATTGAAATAAAAAATGTTGTTTTAACCACAAAGACCCACCATGCACGTCCTCGGCGGGCTAATGCTAACCGCTCGTCAAAATAACATAAAATATTTTATATCATTTCATATGATTTATATTTGTAAAGTTAAATTTAAGTATAAGAATCTATTTTATACTCCAAAAATGTGGAAACAGTGCTTTTTAACAGACTTTAAAAAGAAGAAGGTTACATGTTTGACTCGTGTTTTTTTGTATGTATGTTTACCAATTTATTCAGGGAAGGTTGACCCGATTTTAAAAATTCTTTTTGCATTCGATAGAAGGGCACCCCGCGGTCCTATATAATTTTGAGTCTGAATTGGCCCAGTATAATACAAGTACAAACAAAAAACCATATTTTTGTCAGTAATTTCTCTAAAACTTTTACATTAATTACCTACTTAGGAATGGCTGTACCGTTTTTGACACACACATACACGCACATACGCACGCACGCACGCACACATATACATACACATATGATTGAGTATACAACAAAAAGTTAAATAAAAAAAGAAATAGAACCAACTTGAAAAAACGCTGTAAAAAGTAAAGAATAATAGTTACTGTAAAAAAGAATTTAGAAAATAATACGATGAAATGTTTATTATCTTTATTGAATAAAGTCAACATTTTGGTCATTTGAATTGAAAATACAACTATTTGGAGTCGGCGCCAAAAATTTGAGAAAATTACCAAACTTTTACTACATAAATTATAATTCATGCCATATAATAAACTATATTCAATCATAAAATGTTGTAATTGAACGCAATAGTTGTATTTTGAATTCAAATGACCAAAATGTTGATTTTATTCAATAAAGATAATAAACATTTCATCGTATTATTTTCTCAATTTTTTTACTTTTTAGAGCGTTTCTTTTTAAAGAGGTTTAATTTTTTTTAATTTTATAATAAATAACGTTCTATTGCGATGCAAAAGTACTGAAAATTAGCGTTACATAATATGAATGGCCTCAAAGGACGGTGTCTAGGGAGGTAAATTGGCGGGGGTGCAGGGGGCGAATCCTGCCAAAAATTAAATTTATAAATCATAAAAAAAAAATTAATTAAAATTTTTCATTGAAAATAAATTAATTAAGATTTGATAATGGGTACTTAAAATCCAGAATAAAGCTTCTTTAAAAACCGTATAACTGTATTCTTTCGACTTTTAAATTTATTTTACGCACACTAGCGAAAAGTGTAGTTTTACTCACTCAAAATCAAATCGTAAAATCGAATTGTACGAACACTGTATCGAAAAATGTAATTCTAAACACTGAAAACTAGGCGCAAAATTGAATTTTACCGATACTATTGTAAAATAGTTTATGCAACGAGGACATAAAGTCAACTTGTCAATCACTTTTATAGCGCCACCTCATTTTCTAATAATCAGCGATTTCTAATTATTTTATCTATGAAACATAATCACAGACAGATAAAACTATTATTTGTTGTTTGAAACATAGTAAATTTAATCAATTATAATTAATATTTAAATTGTTAAAATTATATTTATGAAATTCTATTAATATTTATAAATATTACAGTAATAACTTATCGGTGTAAAACTTAGATAAATTAAAAATTGAATTATTTATAAATTAAAATTTAAACCAAATTATGGCTTACCAGTGTGGAGGAGAACGTCAAATCAATGATTTTCCCAGTTATATCACACGTTAAATTCGGTGCGATTTTTTCGGCTCGCGCGCTGTACAACACCGGCCTACGAACTCAACTCGCGCTCTGCGCTCTCACATATAAGGCCCACCTGCACACAGCGACTCGCAAGAAAAGATCGGTCGCGCGCCGGTTCTCTCGCTGCCGCTAGCGTCGCTCCTATATCTGTGTATATCCGCACTCCTATATACTCGACATGGATATATAGAGGCTAATGGAGGTCTTGTGCGCCGCGGCAGGTAGCCGAGTAGGGGGGTAAAAATAAGGTGTACACAGGTCTCATTGCGGTGCGTTTGAAAGTCAGCAATCGCTCTCTCTACACTCGTTACAAGCGGCTGCTGCCCGCGCGCTCGGTGCAGCGCGAGGTCATTTGCAGATGTAGAGTATACGAGTACATATGATAGTAGTACGTAGCTCAATGCGCACTATGTGCTTGTGTGTACATCGATGTATGTGTCAGTGCGCCTATTGTTGAGCTGCTGACTCTCATCTGGGATATACTCGTGTAGCAGCGAGGGGAAAGGGGAGCAGAAAAAATCCTGCCGAGATCGAGGCATCGGATTTGCGAGAACGTTGCGCGAGTGCGCGCACTTGCAATTGTTTATAATACTTGCGGGGTATCCAGGTATATATAGCTACCCGTTCACATATGCGCACCTGCATGCTATCGGGGCAATGTTGGCGTGAGGCTTTGCACTTTTGGAATGCTGTGGATAGATTATGGGGACGGTCGAGAGAGACTTCGATGATATCGCCTAGCTCATGGTATTAGCGCACAATGTGTAATGTGTCTGCACTGAAAAAAATAATAGGTTATCCCAACTCGACAATCAAATAATAACTGCTCTAGTCAGTCGAGTAGAGGTAGTCAAGTTTCAGCTACTTGAGAGTCAAGCAACATCTGCTTGGGAGCGTCGCACTATTAAGCAGAATCTACTTGGAGTCAAGCAGAAGCTACCGAAATCTTGAGCAAGTAGCTTGGCATCTGTAAAAGTAGATACTGCTTGGGTTCACAAAGCTGATATTGCTTTTTATTTTTTTCAGTGTATTTTACATTAGCCCATATGCTAAATAAAGGGCATAAAGTCGAATATTCTTCCCGCGGGTGAGTTTACCGCCCCTGGAAAAATCGACTTTTTTCTCGAGTTATATATAGTACTTTATGCCCATCTCAACTGTGGACACTTCTTGACTTGGAAAGCGGGATTAATGGACTGTTAAAAGACAATATTGTTAAAAGATAATCGAAAATCTGGGTTATTGGTAGAACTTGATGAAATAACGGAATTTGGACTAGTTTCTAGTGAAGTCACTTTTTCCCCGCTAATCATTTTTGCGGGCAAAAAGTGTAATTTTGGTCTCGCTTTTCAGAACAAAAAGTGGCCATTGTCGTTGAGATGGGCATTAAATATTTTATACCCGACTCAACCGTAATGGCCACTTTATTAACCATAAAAATGGGACGAAAGTCGCATATTATTCCCGTAAATCTACTTCTTCCCGCAAATTTATTTATTCTCTCGCATGCGCAGAAAAAATCTATTAATATACATTTTCAATAAATTCTAGTTCTTACCGGAAGTCCCTCTTTTTAAGTCAATAAAGTGGCCACAGATAAGTCGGGAATAGAGTTCTATATGCAACAAGGGAATAAAGTCGAGTATTCCCTTGTTACATAATGTACTTTTTTTTATTTAGCACAAATCAAAGAATTATTTTTGATATTCCGTAAGTATATTATCTAATAAGAAAATAAATTTATTTAAAATATTCTTATAATGCCTGGTAGAATCAAAAAAATTATTGCAGATATTTCTTTTGACAGTTTTAAAATTCGTAGGATACAATGGAAGTATACTGAATCAGGAAACAACTACTACCAAAGACTAATAAACATTATGTTCGATTTGAATTATGATAGTGTGAGTGAAAGATGATACGCTAAATTATATTGTATATCATAGAGACTTTAACATTTTATATTTTAACATGAGACGTTTGAAAACTAACTACATACATCTTTAATTACTTATTGATAATCTAAAAACTAAACAGGACTTAATATTCTGTTCTGAAACTTGGTATTTAGAGTTTCAGAAATATTTCGAGCTAGAAAATTATAAACTTAATTACAACCGTAGTTGCGTTAATAAAACTGATGGATTATTCATATACGAGTATATTAATAATCAATTAAAAGAAACAATTATAATTTTAGAAATTAATAATATAAAATTTTGAAATACTATCTTTTCTTTGAAAGAGGGTACAAATATCAGTGTAACTTCTTTATACAGATGCCACAACATAGCGAAAGTAGATTTTATAAACATACTTAATGAGTGAATAGAAATGGAAATATTAAAAATCATCTTGTAATAGGATATTTTAATATAGATATTAATTCTAATGACCAAGCTACTAATGAATTTCTAAACAACTGGCATATGGCATACATTTTTTATAGATTTAGCCTGTAAATGGCTGATGCATTATGCATATGATGTTATTAGAAGCTATTTCATCGGGAAATTTTCGCACAGAAGAAAAAGGGGACCAACCAGCTGTATACTTTGTCTTATTAAGGAAGCCGTCCAGTGATTTTACCAAAAATTTAAAAATAGCAGCTTTTCTAAATTTTTGGATAAAATCACTGGAGGACCTCCTTAAGATTGTCCGCACACGACTCTCGAGTCAATTGCGTGTGTACACAAAAAAGTTATCAAAATCTTATTCGCCTGGTTAAGATCTACCGGTGGCGCCGCCCGTGTTGTCCGTTTGGGAAGCTTAGGTAGTGGGTTACAGCATAAGAATACATAGTGGAAATGAAAAATAACGCAAAAAATAGATTTACGACAAAAATAGGTACATATTGCACTATTATTTAATATATTTAAGAATTTTCATTACATAAATTACAAAAAAAATACTAATTTAAATATTTGTTTTTTTTTGCTTATTTGTGTAGTCAAAATCCTTAAATAACTTAAATAATAGTTTAATGGCTGAATTTTATATCTGAGTCCTCTTTTTTGGTAATATTCTTAATTTTTACTATGTATTCTTATACTTTTGACCAACTACCTAAGCTTTCCAAAGTGGCCGCCACGGTGGCGCCACCAGTAGGTCTTAACCAGGCGAATATAATGTATGTAAATAATATTTATTAAATTTGTTTGTTATAACGAGATATTTATGACTTGTTTTGTCCGGGCAAGAAATAATAAAGGCACGGTTTTAGAATAAACTGAATAATAATTTATTGTTAATTGAAACTTAGAATAAGAATAATAATAATTGTAGCAACGCACTTTCTTCTTCAATTATATGCCCGTTCGGTCCGTATGACCCGCGACACACTCACACAAGTCAATTTGTCTCGCCCGTTAGTTCGCGGCACGTTTGCCCTTTTTCGCACGCTTGCTGATACTCGTTTCTTTTCCACACCCAGGGTGCTCCTGCATCCGCTCTCTCTCGCGGTTAGCCGGACTCTGTCCCTCGCGCGACGCTCGCGCCCTTCTCGTCCTTCTCAGGACTGCCAACATCACGCATACTCTCTTCTCACTCTCTCTCTCATTCACACATATCTCATCCACAATCTTAGCTTAACTATAATTATAAATATAACATGTTTATAAATTTTAATATGATTTAAGATTGTTATAATAATAAACATGTTTTTTTCATCACAAAAATTATATTTTTTCGCTCACGTGACTCACTTTATTACGCTTTGAGGTAAGAATTTTAACGTTTTCGTACTTTTTAAGTAAATATCTTTTTAATAAGTTCTGCTCCCCATATTTTTCATTGAGCCATTAGAAAGTAAGGATTTCCTATTTTTATACCTTGGTTCTTTAGTTTGATCTGAAGTTTTTGTGAAGAAATATCTTAATATTACTGCTCAGAGTCGCGTTTATTCCCATAAGACGTGTATATAATAGACGATTTTCAAATAATTTATTTCTAAAGTTTTTCGAGGGGATAAATTCTATGTTCATAAATAACCTGTATAAGTTTTATTTGATTCTGAAGTACTTTTATTCGTGTTTGAACCACCTTAAGTGAACTCGTCAGTATAATTTTGAACAAGTAATTATATTTACTGTGATACTAAATAAAGAAGTTAGTTCAAGTCAACACTGCCCTGGATATTACTACGTATCGTCAACTTTTCAGTGGCAACGATTTACACTTATTTTATTAATTTAGCAACAATCGTTATTGCATACAAAATTAAATACATGTGAGTTTTTAAAGATTTACATCGGAAACTAGTTAAGAATTTATCCCTTTTAACACTAATAAAAAAAAATAAAGTCTTTATGAAATGAAGCAAAAATTTTTTTGTATAATCTTCGACAGCCATATATTCAAGAAATATGAGTTGCCAGTATGTGACTGCCACATAAAAAAACCTTTGCCTATTCATTGGCACTTAGCTTCCTCAAACTTTATAAATTGTTCCAATATGAAATTATTTATTCAACACAGAGAGAATTTTCTAATAAAAATTATAACGAAATTCAGGGTAAAAATTACCGTAAATAACTATAAAGCTGGGACACTCCTACTTTCTGGCACTTTTTACTGATATTTTACTATAAAAATTACCTCATTGACTACAAATTTTACTGCACAGACTATAAATTTTACCGCACTGAATGGTAAAATTTGCCTGATTAGAGAAAAAGAAGACAGCTGATAAAGAAAACAACTGAGCGTGTACACATTTTAGGTTAACTCAAATATAAATGTGTATAATGTACTTATTTAAGTATTAATGATACTGCTACAACAATTGGAAGAAAATCCATATTTTTAAAAAATATTTCGTACAAATTTTACCACAAATTTTGTTTTTCTCTAAGATTTATACAGGGAACTTTTACTCTACGGCAGGCAAATTTTACCCTTCAGTACGGTAAAATTTATCGTAAATATCAATAAAAACTGCCGGAAAGTTAGAGTGTCCCAGCTTTATAGTCATTCACGGTAATTTTTACTGCGAATTTCGTCATAATTTTTATTAGAAAATTCTCTCCGTGTATTTAATTCTGTGGTGAAAAATCAATATGATTTTCTAAAAATTACATTAAATTGATCATAATATTTTTAAAATAAAAAAAAATAAACTAAAACTCAAAAATCGAAAAATTGAAAAATATTTAAAACAACACTACACTATACACTATATTTACTATACTTATTTAGCGGATTATCCTACCCACGCTAGTACATATTAATAGATAAATAGCAATAACTGATATTAATGTAGCATTTACTACTAAAATAAAAGTAATTATTGCGATTGTGCAACTAAGTCCCGCCATTACCATATGCAATAGTCATTTTTACTAGATCATTTCCCTCAGTATAGTCAAGATTTTTTTATTCTAAAAATTATTTAGAAGAAACAAAAGAGCCTATCCAAAATTTACGGTTGTAAAAGATAGGTACTTTTATGCTCTTTTTAATGAATTTACAATATATTTATCATAATATTTCTAATATTCCAAAAAAACAGAAAATCTGAAACTCAAAGATCGAATAATCGAAAAATCTTTATAAAACAAAAACAAGTTGACGAATCTTGAAATTTCTTTTGAATTTAGAATCTTTATTTTAAAACAAAAACAATGAGACCTGATTGGTAAAAAATGACCGCGCCATTCTCGAGATATAAACGATAAAAAAAAATTTTAAATCGCATAACGGAAATTGGATTTTTGTTACAAAAGTCATTCTTTGTTACAAAAGAACAAGGTCAAGACTCAAAAATGTTACTGAACATTTATCTGCATATTCCTAATGATCTCAAAATTTAAAAAAAATTTTCTGTCATATGCTGCTGAGATATCACCGTTTAGACAAAAAATGACTTTTTAGTGTATAACAAAAGAAGGGAATAACTATATCCAAACTTTTAGGTCAGAATAGTTAGGTAATTTTATACTCTTTCAAATGCCTTTACGCTGGATCAATGATATTATGTCTAAGGTATTAAAAAACCCGAGAAACGAAAACTCAAGAATCAGAAAACCGCTAAAAAACAAAAACGATTCGGAAAAGAAAAAAAAAATTATTGTGCCCCCTACCTTTAAGAAGAACAAAAGAAATGGGCCCCAAAACATTAAGTTTCACCGTGTATATGCAGAGTAATGCTGATCCACGCCCACACAAACACACACACACACACACACACACCCACGCACACATACACGTACGCACACACACATCCATACAGACATTTTCTAAAAATAGTGTATTTTGATTTCTTAAGTCTCAAAACATGTTTCTAGCAAATCTGTATACGAAATATATAATACCCATTGCTCTATTTCAATTTTTACTTTTTTTTAACATACTTCACCCTGCTTAAACTTAATTTTTAGCCCAGACATTATTGTAGCAAAAATGTAACGGCCCGATTTAAAAATTAAGTCATTAAAACCTTAAAAATCACCTTTGAAAACTGCATCTAAAAAAAAGAATGCTCTTTTTAAAGCAAAAGTGAAAAGTTCTGTAGAACCTCTCGTATATTTGTTATAAGATATACTTACACTGCTGATTAATTTGTGCGAAACGTATAAATAATATGTGTTTAAGTAATTTTTGCGTTTTATACGTTACTTATGTCTTAAAAAATACGCATAGATTTTACTATGACCGACAAAGATGATTGTATCTGTCCAAACTGTCTAAAAATTACTTAAATTAATGAAATATATTACTTTTAACATTTATGTATATAATTTAATTATTTGTAACCCCTTCCGATACATACTTATGGGAGAATCCCCCTCCCAGTATAAGCACCCATGGCTATTGGGCTCATACCGCTAGATGGTAGTTCCTTACATGCTCGCTTAGATGTATGTTATAGTTCTCTTAAATATTATCGGAGGTTCTTGTTTTTAAATCATAACTCCGGAGATTCTCACGAGAATAACGAAAAAGCCGTTAATTTCTGTATCAAAAGTTATTTCCCGAGGGTTAAATACATGCCCAATATATAAGCTAATTAAATACTAATAGGGAACTATTTCATATATAATATGATTTAAATTAAAATAGATTTAAACAACATATTATTGTATAACTTTTCTTTAAAGCTTATCTTTAAATCACAATTTTTGAGCAATTAGAGTAAAAAAATTATTTCGGTAGTTTTTATTCTACATGTTGATATACAATCGGCCAAACCAAAATTTTTCTAAGAATCAACTATGGTAAATACTCAAAGCTTATAGGTTGGCCATAGTAGATACACTCACCTTATATGTTTCTGGCCTTAAAATTGTTAAAATATCCTACACTGAAAAAATGTATTGCTCGAGTATCCAGATTCTGGTTAATCGAACTGAACTGCGTATTGTTGGGGCAACAATACTTTGTTATTGCTCTCACAGCAATATTATTTTGCTGTGACAACCATACAATATTACCGACAACTATAATAGAGCTACCACATCCATATGTACGGTTACTCGATCAATACCACTATAGTTATCATATAAATATAAAAGTATTAAGACCCATTCCTTTTTCTCAGTGTATGTTTCTAAAAAATAGAATTTTAGTTTAAATTTCCCGTCTAACTTTTATTTTTTATACTATTAATTAATAAAAATAATTCAATATTGTATGGAGCGCCAAACGTGTATAGTACGTGAAAAGTATTTTTTTAAATTTTGCAGTGCGAAGAGCTCGATTTCTCATGCTTGAATAGCGTGCGACAAGTGCCTGATTTATGAACTTATATAGTACTGTGTTTAATGAGTTAATTTTTGCTATTAGCAGAGCTAATATCTCGTGATAGAACTTTTCATACTTGTTTAAAAAAATAGTATGTGCAACACGTGCGCTCAGGTAACTTTCGAACTCTTGTGTTTGTCGCCCTCGTTTCGCTTAATGTACTATTTTATATCGATATACCTAGATTAACTTATAATTAATTATCTGAATAATGTTACATTTAAAAGTAAGTATGAAAAAATTATCTAACATTATCCTTCCTGTTATATAAAATTAAATGAATCATCTATAATTTTTTTAAATAAAGATACCATTGTTTTTTACATATAATGTTTAATAACGATGCTAAAAACAGCTTACCTATTTTTCAGAACAATGAAACAATGCTACAGGGCATTATTTATCGAGTATGTGAATTCCTTTACTGACATTGGTAGTTAACAAATAATAAAATAATTATACAACAACGGCTTTAAATTGTTAAAATATAATTTAAATATTTTACAAAATTTGTCTTACAGATTTTTGTTAAATTAGTTTTTCAAATATAATAATTCCCTTTTACGTAGTAAATAGGGGGTGTGAATACAATACAAAGGCTATCCGATGTCTTAGCCTGTCCCGATGGGCTCGGGTCGGGCTTGAGTCGGACTCGGGTAATTCATTATAGTTTTCTGGTTACCCAAGAAAACCGGGTCACCCGAAAAACTGCTCTATATATAGCTAACAAAATTTTACATTATCTATTAAAATCGGTTTTATACGTTATTAATAATTTAATGCATTGTAAATAAATAAACAGACAAAATGTTTTTTGTTAAAAAATTATACATGATTTGGCTATTAATTATCATTAAATACATTAAAATACAGCTTTTTAATGTAATATATTAGTGTGTCAAAATTAATTGCATTATTTTTTATTTTATAAATATTTCCTGTTAGTTGTAAGTGATTTGTAAAAATAATTTTAAAACTTTCACATTTTAAACGCATTATTTTAAAATTATATGCTTACGCGATCTATAATCTTTTTTTATAGATGATAGGTACTTATAAAATACTTTATAATTGTCCTCGATAGTTGATTTATGTGTTCATTCAACAACGCATGAAGCTCATTGGGTAGATGTAAAGAGGCTTTTACTAAACAGCTTTTAAAACGTCTATACGCAAAAATTGTAGTTAAAAATAGTAGTTGTTAATTTTTGTTTGTATTGACAATGTACATTTTTTCGCCAAAAAAATCTTACGCCAAATAATTTTTTCACCGAATACTTTTCGCCGAAAATTATATTTTGCGATATCGATTATAATATCGATAAAACGTTTGTGTTTTTTTTTAACCGACTATAAAAATTGAGGTGCACTTTGCGCGTCAAGGTTATTTTTATTGGGATTCTCTTTTTTTTCTATTCGAATTATCTAAATTAAAAATTAAAAAATTTTATGGTGGATAATATTAATGTTAATAATGATAATGTTAATCTGTGCGCTCGGCGGAATGGCATAGTACGTTTCTTACACATAAGAATTGTACACGTAATTATTGTGCACAATTTACCATTGGTCAAATATATCTATATATAATTTGACCAATGTTAAATTGTGTACAATAATTACGTGTATAATTCTTATGTGTAAGAAACGCGCTATGCCGGCGGAATCGTGTTAACGATCACAACGGCTGTTCGCGCGGGGTCAGGCGGATAGAAAAATTGCCAGTACTTTTGAATGATAATGAGTTGAAATTTAGAACTTTCCAAAAAACTTCTGACTCATAATGAAGGTTTTAGTGCAAATAAGAGATAATAATCGGAAAATTTGTAACATAACTTTTGCGATCGAAAAGATATGAAAATTCATATTTTAAAAAGTTATGTTGAGTTTAAGTAAAAATGTGAAATATTATTATATTATTATATTATTTTTGTGTTATAAATTACGTTCTTTTCATCTATTACTAAAAAACTAAAATAGCTAAAAATTTAGTTTTAGAATTTAGTACAAAAAGTTGCGCAATAGTATTCTTCTTATATATCAATTATAAAAATTTAATTTCAAGCAATGTTCAAAATTGGCTAGTCGGACAATACTTATCCGGTGAAATCGATCTTTGCGACCTTTTCCGATCAGATGCCTCAATTAACAAATATTTGTGGACATACTTAAATGCTTGACGGTGGGATATTTTGTACAAATGTACTAAAGTTCCGAAAAGATTTTTGATTCATATCTTTTGATGCAGTTTATGAAATGGTTCGAAAATTAATGAATAATTTTATTTTTTTATCCGTGAATATATCTTCAAATATTGGGTTTCGAAATAAGAAGCTGTAGAATTTTTAAACATAAGTAGGACTCCCCTTAAAAACGTATTCTTAGATACGGTATAAGATGATAAATAATGTGGTCCAATACATCATACTTTTTTTAAAGTTTCAAATTATAATTAGAATATTTTTGAGACTGTTTGATTTTAATTGAACATCCGAGGTTATTTACTTCATACAACACAGTTCAAGAACACAAATAATAATATTTAGTTTAATAGTATCTTTTTATTATATGAGCAAACCCGCCGAACTTTTAACTCTGTGTATAAAGATCATTTTGAAATAAAAATTGAAGGTACATAATAGGAAATTTGTAATCACTTTTAAAGCCACTTTTTGCCGATAAGAAAAGCATTGTGTTTATATATTGCGTTTATATAAATTTGTTATTTTCAGGCGATAATATATTTTTAAACGAGCTAAATATCTTAAATTTATAAAACACGCAAACGACGCTTAGTTTTGATGTTTATGAACCGAATCGTTTTATATAAAATTATAGATGTGCAATGGTAAAAACTGAATTTTTACAATGAATCACGTTTTTAAAAATTGTGTATTTCACGTTCTAATATTAGTATATCAAGGGGCACATAAATGCGACACGGATCATTTTCTTTATTTTTTAGTAAACAATAGATAATGAATTTCAAATCGATGATTTAAAACATGGCGTAACTGCTGAATTAGTAACTTTGCTTTAATTAGAAGATTTATAACTTTCTTTCAAAATAAGGCATATACGTGAGGTTTCACTCAGAGCTGTATCTTACGTTTAATTTACTTTAGCAATTGGAATCAGAATGATAAGTTAAACGGCGTTACTCTTTTGTTATTAGGAATGAAAAAAAATTTCTCTTTGGACATAACTATTTTGGCATTTTTTCATCTTGGTTCGACTAATATCATTCGATAATGTCCAATTGCGAGATCTATTCTGTACTAACATATGGATATAGAATATAGAATATTAAATAATATTAATATTAATATTAATAACATATCAATATTAGAATGATTAACAGTTCTACCGTTCTGACACTAAAGATCAAAAGTTCGACGGGTCTGCCCATTATACGTATATATTTTTGTTTTGAAGGTAAAATTTAAGTAATGAAATGTCATGTATTTCAAGTTAACTATATATAATTATCTTAATAAAGGTGTAAATTTTTCCATTAAAATTAAGGGTTTACAAAGAAAGTTTGCAAGCATATAAATTTGTTTCACAATTCAGCTACAAATTTACAAACTCTATTTACATTTTTGTATTTACATATTTTCCATTTTGTTCAGTTTTGACGGTTGATGATTGTTCTTATTGTTTCCTTCCGACTTTTCTTGATTTTACTTGTTTTTGATTGACTTTTTGTTTATTTCTTGTTTTTACGTTATTATTTTTTCTTGGACCTTTTCTTTCCTTCCATTACTTTGTTATAGCTATATGCTTAGTTGCCGCTCTTGTTTCTATTTTGTCTTTACTTTCTGTGTTAACATTAGATTAATTTTCTGTTGTATTCGTTTTATTTATTCTTTCCTATCTTGCCTTGTTTTCACTTTTTGTTGGCTGCTTAATTTTCGATGTTGTTTCCTTTTTTGTAATATTTTTTTTAACCCTTTTTACGTTGTTCGTTATTTTTGTCTTTGAAGTTGCCCATTTTCTTGACTTTTTAATTATTTTTTCATTTGCTGCTTAAGAAAATTTGTATTAGAATTGTTTAATTTAAATAACAGGTAATATAATATATTATTTAGTCGTAAGATAAAAGAGCGCGTACTACGTGCAAACAAGTTTATAATATTAATTAAAAACTACAGTTTATAAACGATTCAATATTTTTTCTCTTTTAAGTTGCTTAGTAAAATAATGTGCTTTAAAAAAAACTTTAAACTTATACTAAAAGTATAGGCAGAAATTAAAAAAAAATTACGGTAGTGTTAACTAATTTATTTTGAAATTAGATAATTATACTTTTATCTTTCGACCATACTTGTAAATGAAGTTAGCGAAATTAAATAAATTTAATAAAAAATAACTTTTTCTTGACTTACAAAAAGAGAGACAGGAACGTGGGACCCGAAATCTTATAAAACTTTTAGAATGATTTTTTGAATGATCTTTAAAGTTTTAGACGATTTCAGGTTGCACATTCCTGACATTCTCCTTATTAATAGCAGGTTAACTAGAATTTAAAAATATGGATCAAAATCACCTCGATTTACGTTAAGATGAATAAATTGAAATCTGTGAAAGTATTTAGTTAAGAAAATATACATACTTAAAGGTTTAGAATCTTCTTCAACATTCTCATTTGCACAAGGTATATCAACTTTGGCCCTTTTCTAATATTTTTTGATAATAGGTTTCACAGATTTGGTTTCACCAGGTAAAGTTTGAATGTTGCATTCACTTTCTATAGACATTCTCCAACAAACTATTTTTTCTGCTGCCGAATCTACCGTTTTTTGGCTGGCCAAATCTCCAAAATATTCTCATACATTTCTTCGGAAACGCTTGGACATGATTTATCTATGAAGATAAATGATTTTATAATAGTATATTACGCAACTAGGGGCGAAAATGGGTATTTCTAAGCGAGGAGGATGATTCGATGATATCTTATTCAATTTTGATGCTACACGTTTTTTAATACCGGAAATGAATTCAGCGGCAAATTTTACAACTTTACAATTTCTTTTTAGTTTTTTAATGGCGGGCTTTTTTTTTACCTTTCGTACCTTGGAAAATAGCTTAAGTAGTCAAATTCTAGTGAGATATCCTCTTCCTCTATTATATTAAAGAGCTATATTCAGACTTTTATTTTTCCAGTCCCTAACTAGGTCAGTAGGTCAAGGTCATCCTTAATTGTTAATAACGTTTTCCTAAAGTAAACCTAAATATATGTGCATACATTTTTAGCATTGAGGGTAACAATTTCGGACCCGTCTCACAGATCGAATAAACGAACAGCACCCCTCCACTGAAACCCATATAGCTAAAATAAATGCACAAGTAGATCTAGCCAATATCTATGTATATTATATAACTTTAAAATTAAAGTTTAAAAAGAAGAAAACTCCTATGAGACTAAATTGGTTTAACATTTTAACAACAATCTTCATATAGATCTATCTCAGTCCCAGAAACAATTTATGCTATTTTCTAAGCTACGGATAGAAAAAAAAATATATATACTGCTACAATGCAAACATTAAAAAAAATGTATTCAAATAAACTATCGTAAATTTATTCAAGGCGTATCAGAAAAAACTGAGCATGTAGTCGTTATCCTGACTATGTATATAGGTTATCCCGGTTTCCCAGGTATTTATATCTATTTTCGCGCATGCGCATCAGTAGATAGAAATTCTGGGACACATGTCTACATTGCTTAGTGATTTTTGAGATACCGAACAAAGTGAATAGTCAGTCTGATTCAGCGTCTTAAAACAGAGTGAGAAAGGTAGTCGTTTTCACCTTCATTTTATATCTGTTGTCGCGCATACGCGTCAGTAGATATAAATGCCGGAATACACGTCTACATTGCTTAGTCGATTTGGAGTTATCGAATCAGAGTTAACAGTCAGTCTGATTCGGCGTCTCAAAACAGACTGAGCAATGCAGTCCGTTTCCCAGGTATTTATATCTATTTTCACGCATTCGCATGAGTAGATAGAAATTCTGGAACACACGTCTACATTGCTTAGTGAATTTTGAGATACCAAACAGAGTGAATAGTCAGTCGGATTTAGCGTCCTAAAACAGAGTGAGCAATGTAGTCGTTTTCACCTGCATTTTATATCTGTTATCGCGCATGCGCGACAGTTCTCGCGCATGCGCGTCAGTAGATATAAATTCCGGGACACACGTCTGCATTGCTTAGTGAATTTTGAGATACCGAAAAGAGTGAATAGTCAGTTTGATTCAGCGTCCTAAAACGGAGTAAGAAAGGTAGTCGTTTACATCTGCATTTTATATCTGTTATCGCGCATGCGCGACAGTAGATATAAATGCCGGAATACACGTCTACATTGCTTAGTCGATTTGGAGTTATCGAATCAGAGTTAACAGTCAGTCTGATTCGGCGTCTCAAAACAGACTGAGTAATGCAGTCGGTTTCCCAGGTATTTATATCTATTTTCACGCATGTGCATCAGTAGATATAAATTCCGGGGCACACGCCTGCATTGCTTAGTGAATTTCGAGATACCAAACAGAGTGAATAGTCAGTCTGATTCAGCGTCCTAAAACAGAGTGAGCAATGTAGTCGTTTTCACCTTCATTTTATATCTATTGTCGCGCATACGCGTCAGTAGATATAAATGCCGGGATACACGTCTATATTGCTTAATCGATTTGGAGTTACCAAATAGAGTGCACAGACAGTCTGATTCGGCGTCTCAAAACAGACTGAGCAATGCAGTCGGTTTCCCAGGTATTTATATCTATTCTCGCGCATGCGCGTCAGTAGATATAAATTCCGGGACACACGTCTGCATTGCTTAGTGAATTTTGAGATACCGAAATGAGTGAATAGTCAGTTTGATTCAGCGTCCTAAAACAGAGTGAGAAAGATAGTCGTTTACATCTGCATTTTATATCTGTTATCGCGCATGTTCGACAGTAGATATAAATGCAGGAATACACGTCTACATTGCTTAGTCGATTTGAGTTTTCGAATCATTCGATATTATTCGATAGTGGTATAGAAATTTTCAAACTGTCATTTTCAATTGGGGCATTTGCTGAAAACAAAAAAATTTATGAATTAAGTATTAACGCTTTATTATTAATCGTTAATTAAAATTCAATTTTAATTAACAAGTATCAATTGTACAAATAATTTACGGTAAATTTATTTAAAAAAAAATTATTTTAATATATAGGAGTTATTAAAATTAAAACTTACTTGAAAAATCAATTAAATTCTGATCCATAGTTAAAGTTTCGACGGAATTACACAACACGTCAAATTCAGAAGTAATTTGTGACATAGGGATCGGTGATCTAGCAGAACCAACCTGATGTGACGTCCAAATAGCACTAAATTTAAAGTGTTTACAATTTCTGGGCTCAATGCGTATTACGATCTTATGTCCCTGCCACGGCTATACTATAATAAGTTGTACAACAAGATATATCCATTTAAATTATTATTAATAGAGTATAAGTATAAATTGTAAATATTATTGTAAAATTATCGATCTTGCTTTATGACATATTGGTTTTCACAAAATTTTTAGATGCTACTTTAATGATTCAATCCCTACATTGTCAAACATTCCCAAGACGGAGGTCCAAGTATGTATGTATATAAAACATACTCATATAATATGGTTTGTAAATTTTATAGTAGCAGCAAGTTAAATTTCATATGACAAGTTTTTTTATATTCTTTAAAAACAAGTCTTAATTTCAATTAAAATACTTGAACCTGTGTCTGACACAAAAAATTGTAAAATCAATATAACAATCATTCATATCATAGTGTACAATATCCCGTGTATAGGAAAATATTAATAATTTAAAGTGATTGCTGAAATTTCTTTACGCAAGGCAACTTTTGCGTACCGAGAAATTTATAGTAAGTTGTAATAGATTATGTACTACATTTCCATAAAACTTTTATTTAACCTATTTATTGATTTAAACAAAAATTACATAGTATATTATTACAAATAAATCTATTTGTAAAAAGGAAAATCAATTTTCGGCCTAAATGACTTAAAAATTACAAAAAAACAAGCTTCAGTGATTTTCAAAAAAACATTCAAATTATCGACTCTATCGGTAAAAGTTAGATTTTAATACTCCTTAATATACAAATAATTAATATTTATCATAATAATAGATTTTATAAAACTTAAAATTTAATAAACAACAAAATAATGTAAATTTATATATTTAAAAGTAATATGTATAGTCAATTAAAACTGTAAATGATTAACTCCCAGGCTATAGTTAGCGAGGGAAAATTAAAACGTAATATAAATCTGCATGTTTGAGTAATAAATTTAATTTTTGTCAAAAGTTCTTCAAAAGTTATATATTCAATTAACACTGCAAAAGAAAAACTACCGAGCGAGGGACAGCGAGCGAGGTAAATCTGCTAGTTGTAAATTAAGTGCAATACACGAGATTCATGATGTCAAAAACATTTCAAAGTCAGTACTTCGCGAATGATGGAAAAAAAATTTTTGACCTTCAAATGACCTTCAAAACATGACTTTGACTTTGAAGGCGAAAGCAAAAAAAAATGTAAAATTGTAAAATTTACCGCTGAATTAATTTCCGGTCTTAAAAAACGTGTAGCATCAAAATTGAATAAGATGTCGAATTTCGAAATTTTTTTAGAAACTATCTAGGTTTGAGCCGCCATATTGGAGCCGCCGTATTAGATTTTTAAAAAGACCACACTGTATCGTAAACTAGAGGTGGAGAGGAAAATTTTAAATTCACTCACGACTTTCTAGGTGACCCACAATTTTGGACAGAGGGGGGTGTCCGCTTCACAAAGAATGACCCATATATATATATTTTAAACATTTAAAGTTAATTTTAATTTTATATTTACAAGTAGTAGAAAACTACCATAATAGTTTATGTTAACATTTTTTCGAAACATGATTCCCAAGTGGTCGTTTGTTGAATGACCTAATCTAACATCAATTTTGTACAGGCGTAATTATTAATACTGTCAACAATATATACAAATTATGCGATTTAATTTACAGGGTTATTAGCAGTTTCATGTAATATTCTTTAATTATTTTGCAGGTGTAAACTCTTTTTCTAAGCGAGGATGATGATTGAGCACGAGTGGTAGTCGAGAGCGTTCTAGACGTACACGAGTGCTCAAATCATCATTCGAGTCTTAAGGGGATGTCGGAGCCCCGCCCCCCCCCCTTTTGCTGTCCGACCTATTTTGTATTTCCAATTGTTTTTAAAAACTACAAGTCCGACTGACTTTATCTTGTACATATCGGTTCATTATAGTAAGCACTACGGTGCTCAGCTCTAAATTTGACTGTAAAATTACATTAAAAGAAGTTACTAGCAAAAGTTTGGTATGATTACAATTTTGAGGTTAGGTTTCAATGCGTAAACACCCTATTGTATTTCCAATTAATCAGAAAAATAACTCATCAGATCAACTTTATCTTGCATGTAAAAGCTTTATTATAAAAAGCACTACGGTGCTCTGCTCTTAAGGTTTCCCTACATTCTATATTTTAAAAGTAATCACTAAAAGAAAATAC
Source organism: Gastracanthus pulcherrimus (assembly GCA_949152435.1). Lineage (NCBI taxonomy): Eukaryota > Metazoa > Arthropoda > Insecta > Hymenoptera > Pteromalidae > Gastracanthus > Gastracanthus pulcherrimus. The sequence goes on along the minus strand of OX424574.1, from coordinate 139,662,487 downwards.
ACGATTTTAGCTCCGACATCCCCTTAAAGAGCCCTTTCCACCCGTGTTACACACCATATTTTTTTTAACAAGTGTGTGAACAGGGCCTTTTTCATGCATGCAAAGGGAATTAGGAAATGGGCATTTCGAGTCGTCCACCAGGCCTACGATATAAATGGAATAATATTTTGAATTTTTTTCAAAATTTTGAATGTTTACAAATTTTTTAATTTTGTTTAAAATTTAAATTTAAAATTTTGGAAACTTTTAAATTTCTACATTATTTTTAGAGATTTTCAAGAGCGGGAGGGAATGTACATTCCCTCACGCTGCAACGGGAGGGAATCATTCCCTCCCGCTCCGACAAAGACGCTCGGAATGTCCAGTTTTTCATTCGTTTTGCCAGCATGGAAAGTTTTCCATTCGTTTTGCCAGCATGGAAAATGGTCTTTTTCACGCATGAGTTGAGAAAAATATATTTTCAACTTTGATGTTCTGTGTACCCAAAAATCTCAACCTAAGCGAAAATCTTGGTTTAATCTGATTGGCTGGCGTGTAGACGCCGCGCGTTCACAGTGCGCGTGGGTACCGGTCTCTACTTTTCACAGTGCGCGGGGTCGGGAGCGACGCACATGTACACTGTTACTGCGCGACGTCTGCTCGCCAGCTAATTAGATTAAAGACTCAAGGCCGCTCTACAGCGCTGATTATTCAGATACGGCAGTGCCACTATATAGTGCGCAGGGCTTAACAAAAAGAAAAAAAAATTACGACTCCAGGAAACTTTTTATGTTTAAAAGCAATCATTCTAAAAATTTGTTTGCTATTAAATATCTTTAATAATACCGCTGTAAAACCTCAAAATCTTGATCATACACGTACCAATAAATCACTTTTTTCAATACTACATTTATTAAAGGAAAGTTGCGCCTCACACGATTCAAGATGACATGATAAATGACATTTTTTTATCGGCGGTTATTCAACTTCTTTTGACATGTACTTTTAAGGAGGGTCTTTGGCTAGATATAGGGCAAAAAACAAAAAATTATATGAGAGTTTATAAAGGTCGTATGATAAAACTAATGAAACGTACTTAATAATAGTCCACAACTGCATGAAAAAAGAATTGTCAATTTAAATAATATTTAGTTAAACTCCAATTATTCTTTTTATTCTTAATCAATTTTAATTTTTCGGCGGTTATTATTTTTTTTAAACATTTATCTACAAAGTTAACGGAAGAAATTTATAAAATAATATATCTGTGATAAAAGAAAGCAAATTGTTTATAAAATTTTACGCGATTTCTTATAAATAATTTTCTTTCTCTTATTGTACATATATTATTTTATAAATTTCTTTCGTTAACTTTGTAGATAAATGTTTAAAGAAAAGAATAGCCCCCGAAACATTAAAAATGATTGGGGTTTAACTAAATATTTTATAAATTGACAATATTTACACTTTTGACGTCACGATTTTGTATGAACAATTTGTTTTTCATGTAGTTATGCACTATTACTACTATTATTAAGTATATTTCACAAGATCAAATCTATTAAAAAAAACATTAATACCACTTTTTCCAAAAATCGTTTGGGTCTCAGAAAAAAAAGATAATTTTTAACCAGAAAGTGCTTTGCCTAATTTTTAGTTCATGTCAAAAGTAGTCGAATAACCATCGAAAAAAGAATATTCGTTTAACATGTCACGTAGAGTCGTGTGACGCACAAAATTCCTTTAATAAATATGGTATTAAAAATAGTGATTTATTGTGACATATAGGATCAAAATTTTGAGGGTTTACAGCGGTAAAATTAAATATATTACTAAGTATTTATAGCATAACATTTTGTATAGTGCTTTCATAGTAGCAAGGGGAATCAGAAGTTTTAAATTTAAGACTGCATACGCAAGGTTGCGCAAGCAAAGTTCGTCATTTTTGAAAGTGCGCTATAATTGCAATAAAAAATTTGGATGAAAGTGGCCGCCACAAATTCACGCCCTCGAGTTTAAAAAGACACCAAGCGTTTTTACAAAACGCAGGCAAACTTTTAGCTCTGTACCGACGTCAACTGTATAAGTTACTCACTGAGAGAAGAATATCTTTGAGACAAGTACGTATGTGTATTTGAAAAGTAAGCGTATGCAGGTTTATTAGTAATGTATGTATAATGTATTCAAATCAAATATCTTGATTACTTTACCTAAAACGCATATTACTTAATAGTTAATGCATATCTATTAAAAGTTATATAGTTTCTCTATATAATTAATATGCTAGAAAATCTTTTTAAGACGTTTTGTAAAGCTATTTAGAAAATTTATTGAAAATATGAAATATATAAATTTATTCTTTCCTTGTGCGTACACAATATTGAAACATAAACGAAAATAAATAGCGCGGCTGATCGGCATTTCGGCATTAGATGAGGTTATACATACATCGTGTGTCTTTTGTCCTCCTGTTATCTTCATGCCTGTATCAACGTTATCGGGCTGCCTTTTTCTTCGTCTTGTATAACACCTCAATGAAGGAATCTTGGAATCTCACTGAGTTGATACCGACATTTCAAGGTAAGTTAATTCAAATATTACATAATTAACGGATAGAAAAGTATTCATAAAGTGAAAAATAACAGATTAATTTGCTCATGGTAATTGTAACCTTAAATTCTCCATTCAATTTTTTCCATAAATCCCATTCAATTAATAAGATTAATGATCTTGAAATGTTTGGCGAACTGATTTTCGATAGTCATATGGATTTAGAGCGTTTAATTCCGGTTACTGGTGTAAGACCCAAATTACAAAAGAAGTACAAAAATCACGTACGTCATTGTTTGATTATTCCATCCTTGTCTGTGAAAATCATACTCCTAATCCTATTCTCTTTATCTAAATGCTTACTCTCTTCACTTTATTATTTTACTTTTAAAACTCAAAATTAATCGGATAAAATAGTATCAAGGAGGAGAAGTAGGCATTTTTTGATCGAGCGTGATGTTTGCAGTACGAATCAGAGGCAACCGAGTACAAGTCAAACGCGCAAAGTGCGTATCGCGAGCCATAGATGATTAATGCAAACATATGAGATCTAGAAAAGCCTCTCCCCATGGTGCATACAATATTTCTTGTAATTTGCGTTTAACTACGCATTTTTTATGCCTACATCTATGCCAAAAATATATTTTATAAATCTATTTACAGATTAACGCTAAGCAGCAAGGTGCAGGAGAGATTTCTTTGGAATTTGTTGATGCCGACGAATTGAATAACGTTCCACCAAATGATCTATTATTCGTGGATCCTTCAACAGATACTCTCAAAGGAGATAATTTATCTGTGTCAAAATTTCTGGAAAGAGAATTAACTGTTGATGACCCCGTTGTTGATGAAAACGTTGAAGTTTTAGAAGCCACTACAACTAAACGACCATTAAAAAGAAACCTGAAAATTTCGAAAGTTCAAAATATCAATTTAGAAGATGTTTTAAATGAGCATCCGTGTATATGCTAACGGGCAAAATGTTGTATCTTGCAGGGATTTATGCTAAAATAAACTAATTTTTATATGCACTTCTATATGTTTTACTGTTTTATACCACCTCTAATAAAATATTTTTGTCATTATCAATTCACAACTTAAGCTTCACAAGTTCTTTTTCTTCTGATTCAATTCATTTAATGGTTTAAATATAGAAAAGAATGTTCAATCAGTCTACGTAATTGTAAACGGCAACGGCAATTGTACTATTATTTAACTTTAAAATATATTTATTTTTTAATCTAACATCCATCCAATATCTTACTGAATCAATAATTTTCTTAAATTGTTAAAATAGTTATAAAATTATTATATGTCGAATTATATATCGAATTATATATATATATATATATATATATATATATATATATATATATATATATATATATATATATATATATATATATATATATATATTACTATTTATTTATTTATTTATACACCAAACCCAGCCTTCTCAAAACTCTTCTCTTTCTCCTAGCCCTCCTAGCTCTTCTTCTCTAAACCCCGTCGAACACTCTCAGTCCTACCAAAACTAGCTTGCTTCAGACAACGAGAAAGCGTCCACTAAAGCTCTCCTTCCCTACGATCAGCAACATCTCTCTGATTATACTAATTTTTCAGATCCCAACTACATGGACTACACTCTGGCCTCCCTGAAAAGGCCCAGAGACTTTGCCGCAGCTGCCAACACCTCTTCTAGAGAAGAACCCCCTTTCCACGGATTTCACCCTTCTAAAAGAGGGTGATTCGCTCCTCAATAAGCTCCTGTCAACTCTTCTTCATCATTTTCTGCATCGACAACTCTTTCGATCACTTCTCTCACTACGGCCGACACTAACACCTCCTCTGGCTCTCCGCCCAGTAGCTGCAACGGCACCTCTACCGGAAAAGACAGCAGTAACGTCTCACAGCAACAACAGCAGAACAACACCACCTCTCCAGCCAAGGTTTCTCTTTACTCTCCTCATAATCACGGCCCCTTCTTAGTCTTCGCCGAACCAATCGATCCAAAACTGGTTCAAGGCCACCTGCACCCCACTACAGTCGTCATATAAAGGTAATATCGCTTCCATCTTTGCCCCGGGCTCCCGTAAAATATCAATTATCCTCAAGGACCGTCAAACAGCCAACCATCTCCTCTCGAACCAATCCTTTTCTACACATAACCTTCGCTTTTCAGCTCCTGCTCACCGCCTCAACAGACAGGCCATTATTAGAGATGTTCCCCTTGAGCTCTTTAATGAGGCCATACTGGAAGAGCTCTCTTCCGTACCCAACATCTACATCACCAAAGCCGAAAGGCTCAACCGCAGGATCACCACCCCTAACTCTGCCTCGCAGCTTATTCCTTCCAAAATCTGTTCGCCTCACCTTGGATGGCCAACATCTTCCTGACTACGTCCACCTCTTTTATGTTAGATACCCTGATCTTGATTATGTTCCCCCAGTTAAAATGTGCTTGAATTGTTTTAGGTATGGGACCCCAAGGACAGGAGTAAGTCTGCATGCCAAAGGTGCGGCAAACTCGCGCACCCAAACTGTCAAACCCCAACAAACCTGTCCCTGTTCTGACATACAGCCTATCTGCGTTAACTACAATCTACACCATCTCCCCAAGGACAAGTCCTGCCCCGAATAACGATTCCAGCATGCGCTGCGCACCCACGCAGCTTGCCATAACCTTTCTCTTGCTGAGGTCCTTCATCATGTCATGCAGTCTAATTCTCCTTAACATAACTCTCGCTCTTACTCCAACTTCAAACGATCTAGCCATCTTCCCTCTCTCATATCTACTTCTCCTTTTAACCCCTTCAGCCCTTCCCCACCCCATCTTCAAGACCCCTCTCTCCCCTTTCGCCTATAATCTCCCCTACTGGCTTTTCGCCTCTCCCTTCCCACGCCCCTGTTGCACATCAATTCAGACTCCCTCTGAACGCCGCCTCCTCGCGGCAAAACCTCGGCGCTAAGCCCAAGTACATGCCTTCTCGCTCATCTACACCCAAATCCTTCTCTTAACCACCTGGTCTCTCTCCTCGTTCCCAACCCAGCAGCCCTCCCACACGCCGATACTACCGGTTAGGCGATACCAACCACTCTCTGCCACCGAGCGGTCGCCCTCCAGCCCCTCCCCCTTTTTTGTCACCAGACTCTCTCAAGTCCGTCTCTTCATTTACCTCTCCAATCGACTTTGACCAAAACTCTGCTGTTAGCTTCCTTCTTAACCTTATCTTCCAATTTCTCCTTCTCTTAATCGTTTCCTCTGGTCGCTCCGACATTGCCGCTCATGTTTCACAAGTCTGCTCGCGCTTCCGAACACATCGACTCCAACTGTCAATATCTCTGCCTTGCCGACGACGTCACTCCTTATATCTCCCCCAATCTCGATTTTTGCCTCTCTGTTTTCCAAAATAGTTGTTACAAGATCGTTAAATATTTTCACTCCCTAGGTCTCCCCATTGCCAGCGAGAAAAACCAACTCATCGTTTTCACACGCAAACCAACCGACACTCCTCATGCTTTCCTTAGTTTCGATGATAAAACCATCAAATATTCACCCCAAGTTAAGCTTCTAGGCATCATCTTCGACTCCGAGCTTATCTGGACTCCTCACCTAAACTATCTTCTCCGAAAATCCATTCCGCACATCAACCTTACTCGCTCCCTCTGTGGTACCGGTGGGGCGGCCACCCGCAATCCCTCCTGTAAATTTACAAAGCCTTCGTCCTAGATTCCCTAGACTACGGCTCCATAATCCTCCTCCCGCGTGATAAATCACTTCGTGATAAATTAGGGGTTGCGTAGTGTAGAGCCCTCAGAGCTTGCTTCGGCCTCCATAGCTCCACCCCCAATCGAATAGTATATGGAGAATCCTGTGAACTTCCTCTCTATTCACGGCTCAAGAAACTAGCTTACAGATTCGTCCTTCCAGCCTATTCAGAACAATCCTACATTAGAATCTCTAGAATTCCTTTTCACTATTTTCAATAATCGCAACATTCTTAACTTGACGAGGGCCGCACTATCAAACGCTCTCCCAATCCTGTCAAAGAGTTCAGACTCTCCTTTCAAATCCTTCTCTCCTCCTCTATCGCCTTCTACACTTACGGTTCCAAAACCAACATAGGCTCCTATATTGGTTTAGCTGTACACTCCCCCAATCTCAATCTCGATCTCCAATTTAGACTCTCCTCCCACGCTTCTATCGCCTCAGCTGAAGCTCTCGCCATCCAACTAGCTCTTGAGTACGTAGAGCAACACTATATCCTCAACAGCACTATCTTTACCGACTCCCTAAGCACTCTTCAAGCTATTTCTAATCTTCGCGATTACATCTTCTTTCCCATTACCTGCATTTTCAAAACTAAAAAACTTCTCGAACATCTCTCCTTATCCAGTCGTACCGTACGCCTCGCCTGGATTCCTAGCCACCTAGGAATTCCCGGAAACAAAAAGGCCGATCTTCTTGTGAAACAAGCCTCCAACGCTGGCACTACTCGACTCTCGACTTCCTCCTACCATACTCTGATTTCTTCCCCCTTAGTCAATCGCTTTCCCAATCCAAATTTAACAATTACCTCAACCACTACCGCACCAGTACTGGATGCTTTTACTTCTCACACTACCGTCTTGACACCCCAAAGCCTTGGTTTCACTCTCAGACCATAGATCGCACTTCCATTACCACCTTCTGCCGCATTCGTAGCAATCACTATAGCCTAGCACTCAGCTTCTTTAACAAAAACCTTGTAGCTTCCTCTCTCTGCCCCTGTGGCGAAGATAACGAGGATCTTAAACACGTTTTCTGGACCTGCCCACGCTTCATCCCCCAACGCTCTCGCCTTTTACGCTCCCTCGCTAAACTCAAACTCCCCCCCCCCCCCTGCACTCTTTCTCTTCCTTCGTACGCAAACCTCGTAATGATTTCATCGAAATTCTCCTTCACTTTATATCCGACTGTAATCTCCACATCTAATATCCGCTTGTTTGTTCTCTCCGCCCCTCCGGCCTGCTCTGCTTCCTGCTAACTCTCCTTAGTCCCTACTATTTCTGCCGTAGTAAGTTTCCCTCACAGGAAACTAGGGTTGTTCCCTAGCCTCTCCCTGCTGCCCTCCCCTCGGGTCCGGGGGGAAACCCGGACCCGAGGGGAGGGCCTCAGAGATGCTCCTTTTTCTTTTACCTGTTACAGGTTGCAGACTTCGCGGATCTTGGAGAGTTTCACCTTTCAATTCTCCCGCATTAATTATACGCATGTGCAGCATGCTAACCGACAGTTGATGGCTGTACAGACTTCTGGTGCCCCTATCCACAAATAGAATAGAATAGAATATAAGACCGGGTCGATTCCGCCGTAAGCTTTTGAGCGTACGAACATACTTCAGTGTGCTCTCTCAGCTTTTGTGCATTCTCAGTGAAATAAGTGCTTCCGAGAGTCCGCGCTCGGTGTCCGTATATCCGTGCTCTTCTCTGCACCTTTTTTTCTATACCTCTGTTGTGTATATCTCGATTGGTTTATTTTATCTTTCTTATTTTTACCACTGCAATAATCCTGCCCCCTCCGACTAACCCCAAAATGGCGACGGAAGGCCTTCGGCCCACCTTCCCGCCATTTCCTCCTGTCTTATACTCCTCCTCAATACTCTTCCCTTCCCAATAGTCTTCCTGGCTCCCCTAACATATTCTCGCTTCTCCAAACTGACCACAATCAACACGCCACAGAAAACGAGAAAGCTGCTGCTGAAGCTCTCCTCGCTTACAACCAACAACAATCTTCTAACTTTTCTAATGTTTTAGGTAACAGCTCCGCCAACGAGCCCATGGACTTCATCGCAGCCTTTCTAAAAAGAGGAAGAAATGGCGCCAATCTAACCTATTCTCCTCTTTTGGACCAGCCACACTCTGAATATCACCCTTCTAAAAAACGATCTTTCACTGCTCAACAGTCTCTCACCGACCCACCAGCTTCTACACTTACTATTACTACCACGTCTTTTATCCTAATTTCCCCTCCGTTTTCACCTCCTCTCCTCTCACTTTAAACTTTTGCGAACTTTTCTCCTACTCTGAACTCGAAATTTCTATCGACATATGCCTTGCCAAGCCTAAGTCGGCCCCTGGCTCGGACAAAATCGATAATCTCCTCATTTTCCACCTCCAAAACACATATTGGTCTCCTTACTCTCTGTCTTCAATGGTCTTTTCATGAAGGGCGAATTTCCTTCCTCCTGAAAAGAATTTATTGTTTTTTTCGCCCCTAAAAGTAACACTGGCAAGTATCGCCCTATCTCTCTCGGCCAATCTCTTCTTAAAGTCTTTGAAAAGCTTGTCCTTCGAAGGCTCGACTGGTGGCTAAAAAGGTACCAAATTCTTCCTCACTTCCAGTTTGGCTTTCGTAAGCACAGATCCTGCACCAACAACCTCTCCATCCTCACTTGCTCTATCTGCTTCAGCTTCGCTAAAAATGCTTACACTGTAGCCGTTCTTCTTGACATCAAGAGTGCCTGCGATGGTATAGACTCCAGCATTTTCGCTCACATTCTTCGCGACTTAGGTCTTCTCTCGAAAATTTGCAAATTTTTTTACAATATCACCTCTTCCAGGTCCGTTTACTTTAACGTTGGCGGCAAGATCTAGGGTCCCTTCGAGGCGCTCCAAGGGGTCCCCCAAGGCTGCTATTGCAGCCCCACCGGCTACAACATTTACACGCACATACTCCCTGAACATATTGACCCTAACTGTAATTATCTCTGTTTCGCTGACGACGTCACTGTAGACGTCTCTTCCCCTAACCTCAAATTTTGCTTATCCGTTCAATAAAACAGCCTTAACATGATTGCCTCCTATTTCCACTCCTTAGCTTATCGTATTCTCACGCAAACAAACCGACACATCCCTCACTTTTAGCGACGAAATCATTAATTCCTCACACCAGGTCAAGCTTTTAGGTGTCATGTTTTACTCCAAGCATAACCTGAACCACTCACATCAACTACTTCCTCAAAAAATTCACACCAAACAACAACCTCACCCGTTCCATCTGAGATACCTGGTGGGGTGGACACTCTCAATTTCTCCATCAAATTTACAAAACCTTCGTCCTAGGTTCCTTCGACTACAGCTCTGTAATATGCCTCCCGCGCGACAAATCTATCCGCGATAAAGTAGGGGCGACGCAGCGCAGTCCTCAAAGCTTGTCTGGGTCTCCGCCGTTCCAACCCCAACCGCATCGTATATGCAGAATCTTACGAACTTCCTCTATCTCTCCGCCCCAAAAGACTAGGCTATAGATTCATCCTTCGTGCCTTTGCTATCCAAAGCAACCCTACGCTTGAATCAATCGACTCTCTTCTCACTCTTCTCAATAATCGTAACACTCTCAACCTTTTGGAACTCCCAGTTCTTCGCGCTATCGCCCGTCTCAGAAGATATCACAATCTAATTCTCTATTAAGATGTTCTCCCATGTTACACTTACTCTCTCCACGCCAAAATCTTCTTTCCTGAAGCTGTGCTATCAAGCACTCCCCCGATCCAATCAATGAATTTAACATTTCCTTTCAAAATCTTCTCTCTTCCTCTGTCGCCTTCTACACCGACGGCTCCAAATATAAAAGGGACTCCTATCTTGGCTTAACTATCCACTCCCCTAATCTTAACCTCGATGTTTGTTTCAGAATATCTTCTTATGCCTCTATTGTAACAACCGAGGCCCTCGCTATTCTGATAACTCTCGAATATCTCGAGCAACATAACATCTCTAAATGCACCATCTATACCGACTCCTTAAGCACCCTTCAAGCCATTTCTAATCTCCACGACTATATCTCCTCTCCCATCACCTGTATTTTCAAAATCAAACTTCTCCTTGACACGGTGAGCAGGAAGCAACGATAAGTTACATGAAAATGTCGACAAAAAAGAAAAGCGGGGTTGTATTTGGTGATGATTATAGACGAAAAATTCGTTGGATTTGAAATCCTAGCTGCTCCTATTTCAAAGATATTCACATTTTATATATTTCTGATAGCACCAGTTTTTGCAATATAGAAAAGACGTGTTTTTTAATCGTTGGAACATATTTATGCAATATATATTTGATATTTTATATTTTATATTTCATACATAAATATATACATATATAAACAAAGAAATTTGTAAATAAATAAATATATATATATATATACAAGGGGCAGGGGGGGGGGGCAGTCTCGGCGTGCTTTGCCTAATGATTCGATCGAACGTAAATATTCTCATTCTAACATATTTATGTGCCAATATTAAAAAATTTATGAGTGTTTAAGCTCCAAATGTATGTACGTGTGTAAATATGCATATATGTGAGTGTAGTATATTAACATATAATTTTACGTAAGTTTTTAGCCGGTTTTAAACGTTTCCAAGGTGCACCACGTGGAGGCAACTTACTATGTACCTCGTTTTTTTTCTTTTTTTTTCTTTTTTTATGTTTTTTTTTCAATTTTATATTTTAAATTTTTTTTATTTTTTTAATATTTTTTTGTTTTGTTTGTTTACGGGTTTTTGATTTTTTTTTAAATTTTTTTACAATTATATTTAACTTTTGAATTCTCTAATTTTTTTACATTATAGTTTATTAAATACCAAGTTTACAAATTTAATTATGCTGTGATGAAAATGTCACTACAGCTTTGTTTAAGGTGATGCTAAACCCACCCTGCACCGACAATTACGAGGATTCACTATTTTCACTTAATTTTCAATTTTTAGTAAATATCTCTCTGAAATGTTGTTGTCCTAATCAAAAACAACAACTCATCAGAGAGATAATTTGGTAAAATTGAAAATTAAACACGACAAGTGGTTCCCTGTTTTTGCTGTTAACAGGAGGGTTTAGAATAACCTTAACCGTGTCAAATAATTTGGTTCTTCAATCATGTTTATTTTAAATCTTTTCCAAAATTTTTTCAACTCCTTATGAATCGACTCCCCAGCCTGTTCGGACCATAATCCTAAACCATCGTTATTCAAGAATATAATGGCTTGTTTCAAATCTTCTAGAATAATATGGAGTTTGAGTGTTTGAGAATTCTTAGCACTTTTTAAAGCTTCACGGAGTTCGCTTAGATTTTTGTCAAGATCAGTAAGATCTGCTTTTTTTGCATTAAAGCAAGTGTTGACAATTTTGTTCATCACTTTGAATGCGACAATATAAGGCTGCAATCGAAACGGCCCTACATGCTCATAAATTTAAGGATCCTGTAATTTATCCGCTTCTTTAAGGAGTTTTCGACAATGATTGCATTCAAAAAGATCTCCTTGATAGCTTTTATGACTTATACCTAATTTATTTGGCCACAACAAAGCTTTTTCCTTTCCAATACCATCAATTTTAATTATACCATCCCAAAAGAGATGGTTGACAAACCCCTGCAATAGATGTAGTTCAGGAGGAATGCACTTTTGAAGTACGTATATGTCATCATCTTCATCATTATCTTCTTCAATAAAAAGAGGATGATGCACTGTGCTATGATATTCTTTACCTTTTTTTTTGTCGTTTCCGATACTTGCAAATTGAAAATAATGTTCTATCAACTGTTTGTATGTCTTCAAATTAAGATTTTCTTCATCATTGTTTTCATCATTGTCACTTTATCATAACTTTGCAATTTAGTTGTTGTGACAAAACAGTAAGGGCAAGGGTAAGTAGCTGACACTGACTACTGTCCATTAGCAAGTAGAACAAGTTTTAAGTCTGAAAGGTATATCATTCAGTCTAGTTAATTCAACTAAGGTTTTGAAATTTTCTATGCATAATAAATTAATTAATTTGTAGACACTTGTCTGCTTGCGTTCGTTTGCAACACTTCCACCAGCGGAGTAATATGAAACTTTTTTACTTTTACATTCATCTGATTCATTGTCTTTTTGCTCATCTTCTTGGGTTGAAATTGAAAGAGAAATTTTGAAGGAACCTTGGCCTCCATCTGCCATTAATTTTATTTTTGTTTCATCTATATGTTGAATTTTTTGTTTGTCAAAGATAAAGTCAAGAAGTTCTGTAGCATTAGCATACACGACTAGTCTTTTTTTAATTTCTCCTTTGGCCGTTTCGAACTCGTGGAGACCTTCTTTATAAATGTCTTCCATCATCTTAGATTTGTCATACATATGTTGGTTATAATTTGTTGGAACGGAATTTCTCCCAGCAGAACTACGAATAAAGTTTACTAATTTTTTCATATAATTTGAAGACGATGCAGTTGCAGCTTGGAAGTTATCTAAACTTTGAGCAGAAAAGCTTATTTGCTTGTCTTTTTTTTTATTTACAATTATGCGAAGTTTAGATCCCGACGTATTTAAACGAAGATCACCGTTGGCTTCTTCGTCACTGTTCAAAATTTTTCTTTTCAAAACAGTAGTTACCATTTGGTTCTGCTGCTTCTCAGGTAACTGTTTTACTATATTAAGTACGTTATCACGTGTGCTAGCCGAAGAAGAAGCTCTGCAAGAGTGTGGAATGCCTTTGCTTATTACCTGAAAACAGCTGCTACAAATTTCAATTGAAGTTCTAGGTTGAATTACATATGTTTCACTTTCAGAAAGTGAAGCATTTTGACGCACAGTACCACCAAGGCCATTATTTAAATCAATTTTGGTGGAAAACTTACGAACGTGACCTTTACCTTTCTTTGATTTTGAATGGCTAGTAAGTCGCGCTGTTAGGCAAATGTAACAGTTACAAATATTCGTTCTTGTTTCTTTTGCCAAATTAAGATCCTCGTAATTGGGCATAGTTGGACAAGGTCTTTTGAAAATCTCTTTTTTATATTCATTCATAGTTAGTCGACAAGTACTACATATACTTTTCGGGAATTTTCTATTAGAAGTATCAAACTGATCATTAATATTATTTTGTATCACTTTGATATGTTCTTTAGTTAATAAAAAATTTTGGGTAGGTTTATTGTTAAAAATTATTTTCTTCCCGCATGGAGCGCATACTTTTATCCGATTTTCTTCGTGATCGCATTTATTTTTCGGATGATTAATGGACATTTTTTATCAATAGACAACTGCTTTGATCGCTATAAAAATAAGCATTATTTACTTTAAAAAATGCAGAAATTATCGATGATACTTATATTAATACTTGATGCAATTTTCGAAAAAATACAAATTAATCTGCTTAAAAGCTCTTTGAAAAAAAAAAAAAGTTGATGAGAAACCAGAAACCAGCGATCGAGTGACAAACAACTTGATCGCAAATTAATAGGAGCGCATCGTTGGGCAGGTATACTTATCCCCTACGGTCATTTTTTTTATAGTGGGAAAGAGGCTAGCACCAGGGACTACGCCGCGTAGCGGTAGTCGTGTGTACTACTGCGTCCGATTGAGTATTCATGTTCAACATTCGACGCAATAAAGAAAAAAAGTCACTCTGGATTGTAAAATAAGAAAATATTTACTTTCGAGCGTGTCATCAGACAAAGCCCCCCCCTCCCGCCCCAGGTATATATATATATATATATATATATATATCTACAGATTTCTATATTTATATATGTATATATTTATGTTTGATATATAAAATATAAAATATCAAATATATATTGCATAAATATGTTCCAACGATTACAAAACACGCCTTTTCTATACCGCAAAAACTGGTGCTATCAGAAATATATAAAATGTGAATATCTTTGAAATAGGAGCAGCTAGGATTTCAAATCCAAAGAATTTTTCATCTATAATCATCACCAAATACAACCCCGCTTTCCTTTTTGTCGACATTTTCATGCAACCTACCGTTGCTTCCTGCCCACCGTGTTTTAGTTTCGCTTCATAGGTACAAAAAAACACAGACAAAAGATACGGTATGCACGACGGAGGAAAGGCCTTTTTCGCCCTTGTATGTTTGTGTCACTCGTCTTCAGCTCACAATACACACTCGCCTTCGTCTCGTATTGCAAACCTCACACGCGAGCGACGAAAGCCTACTTTTCCCCCATGGTACACTATTTACTATATTTAGTCCAAGTAGGTCTAATCAAAGCAAATTTTTTAATGTATTGGAAGTTTAAATTTAGCATGCGCCCTCTGGTATTATATATTCCCATCGGCCATTTTCAATATATATAGATATAGTATCCCGTGTTAAATTAACAAACATGGCGGGTGGGAATATACATTTTCACTAAGCGAATAGTAATAATACATCACGTGTTATTCGTCATTTATACGCGCAAATATTCAAATAAATTAATACGCATTTATTTAGAAAATATTCAAAACTATATAAGCATTCAATTGTCGAAAAGACTCGGACACAAAATATTCAATTTTACAAACTGTGTTTAATAGGCAAAGAAAACACGCTCACTAAAAAGCAAAGAAAACACGCTCACTAAAAAGCAAAGAACATCTGTTCTACGCGATATTAGGTCCGAGTTCAAGTGCTTTTCCGAGAAGAAAAGCGTGTCACTCGCACGACAACAACATGTGGCTGGAAACAGTCTCTAGATTGCATATACAAAAAAGGGACCGAAGGAGAAGAGGAGCTCAACAGGGCTACAACAAATTTGTAGACCATGAGTAAAGTTAGTCAGAGTCTAGGCGTGCTAAAGACACACGGGTTTTCTCGCGGTATTCATCTATTGTATTCTCCTCGTTATTTCTCGCTTCAAACATTTTTAATGCGGCCGTAGCTGGTCTCAAGCCCGGTTTAGACGCAGAGAGAAAGTGTCGTTCTTAATTAAAACATCCTAATTTCAATCCGCGTTTATTATATTTTTATTCATTTATTTATTTCTAATTTATTTAAATAAACCGCTCTCATGGCCACTCGTCAGAATGAAAACCACGGCTTTAATATGGTTGTAAAGGGTGTCTCTGCAACCTCATTCTGCACGGTATTCCAGCTCATGTAGAAGGTCGTATCGTCAGTGTGCTGACCAATCAACGTTGAACTCTTAACGAAATTCTCTAAACGAGGGTGTTGTAATTGTTGAGAGCGGTGAAAAGAGAGTCGATTGATTCTAGCGTAGGGTTGTTTTGAATGGCAAAGGCGCGAAGGATGAATCTGTAGGCTAGTTTTTTAGGACGAAGTGAAAGAGGAAGTTCGCAAGATTCTTCGCATACTATACGGTTAGGGATGGAGCGACGGAGACCCAGACAGGCTATGAGAGCTCTGCGCTGCGCCACCCCTAGTTTATCGCGGAGGGATTTCTCGCGCGGAAGGAGTGTAATAGAGCCGTAGTCGAAGGAACCCAGGACGAAGGCTTTGTATATTTGGAGGAGAGATTGAGGATGCCCGCCCCACCAGGTGCCGCAGAGGGAACTGGTGAGGTTGATGTGAGGAGTACATCTTTTGAGGAGGGAGTTGAGATGAGGGGACCAGGTGAGCTTCGAGTCAAAAATGACCCCTACTCGGAAAGAAAAAAGGAACTAGGACAGTCTCTTGTTTCGGAGCTACAGTAGCACTCGCGAGGTACTGTACGAGTCCCGTAGCGTGTGCTGCTCCAGACCGAGCGGGGGACTGTGGCGCTCCCCAGCTCGGTCTGCAGCAGCACGCGGCGGTTTATTAGTTAAAAATTATTAGTTAAAAATTATACTTAAAGCTCGCTTCCACGGCCAGTACTTGTGAATACATATTAAGTTACGCTATACTTTTTTAAGTGCAAAATATTGTTTCATTCCTTAAATCTAAAAGTCCAAAGAGACTAATTTTTTTCCATTCACTGTATTTACAGTCAAAATGTTTTTGTGACGCCTTAATTGGTACAATTTTACACCTATATGTGATTGATTTTGATAGTTTAAAATATACATATATTATCTAAACAGTAGATGCTGAATATTTGAATTGTATATTATTAATATTATTATTATTATTATTATTATTATTGTTCTATAATCAATAATTCAGTAATTTGCAACAAATACGATATATGAATCATCATTTCCTCCGACATACTCTTAAAAGAAATTTGAATGTATTTATTTTCATAAGTTTATATAATAAAAAATACATCAAATTTTTTAGAAAGCAATTTTCTTCAAATAATTGTAAATAATGGATGAAAAGAAATTAATAAAAAGTATTAATACATATAGCTCTGTAAATGAGCAACAACATTTTTTATAGGCGGGAATGCTATATATATAGTTCGCTATGAAGGCACACAGCGCTCCGAGCGCGCGGAACTCTCGTGCAACTCGCCGCGTGCTGCTGCAGACCGAGCTGGGGAGCGCCACAGTCCCCCGCTCGGTCTGGAGCAGCACACGCTACGGGACTCGTACAGTACCTCGCGAGTGCTACTGTAGCTCCGAAACAAGAGACTGTCCTAGTTCCTTTTTTCTTTCCGAGTAGGAGTTTGACGTGGGCTGAGGGTTTAATGGTTTGGTCGTGAAAGGTGAGGGAGGTTGGATGTGACAGTTTGTTTACGTGTGAAGATAGCGAGTTTAGTTTTTTCGGGGGCAATGGGGAGACCTAGGGAGAGAAAGTAGGAGGCGATCTTGTTAAGGCTATTTTGTAAAACGGACAGGCAAAATTCGAGGTTAGGGGAGGTGACGTAGAGAGTGACGTCGTCGGCGAGAAGGAGGTAATTACAGTTAGGGTCGATGTGTTCGGGGAGTTTGTGCGTGTAGATGTTGTAGCCTGTAGGGCTGCAGCAGCAGCCTTGAGGGACGCCTTGGAGTGCCTCGAAGGGGCCCTGGATTTCGCCGCCAACGTTAAAATGAATGGACCTGGAAGAGGTAATGTTATAAAAAAATTTGCATATTTGCCACGGAAGGCCTAAGTCGCGAAGAATGTGAGTGCGAATGCCAGGGTCGACACCGTCGAAGGCACTCTTAATGTCAAGAAGAAGGGCTACAGTGTAGGCGTTATTAACGAAGCCGGAATAGATGGAGCAGGTGAGGATGGAAAGATTGTCAGCGCAGGATCTGTGCTTGCGGAAGCCAAACTGGAGGGGAGGCAGAATCTGGTACCTCTCCAGCCACCAGTTCAGCCTGCGAAGAACTAGCCTTTTAAAGATTTTAAGAAGGGATTGAGCGAGAGAGATAGGGCGAAACTTTCCGGTGTTGCCTTTGGGGATGAAGAAAACAATACATTCGCTCTTCATGAAGAGATCGTTTAAGATGGAGAGTAGGAAGACAAGGATGTGTTTAGGGAGGTGGGAAATAAGGAGATTGTCGATTTTGTCAAGGCCGGGAGCCGAGTTGGTCTTGGCGAGGCATTTATCGACAGAGATTTCTAGTTCAGAATAGGAGAAGGGTTCACAGAAGAAATTTAAAGTGGGGGGTGAAGGGGTGAAAACTGTGGGGAAGTTAGGATAAAAACAGGAGGGAGGACAGATGGAGGGGATGAGATCCATTTGCGCTTCGACGTTCGCGAGTCCTCAAAAGCAGACCAGTTCTCCGGGGAGAGGCGGCGGTAATTGGGACGGTGAGAGCAGAAGGAAGTAGATGGGGAAGGAATGCCGATAGAAATGGAGATGGGGTAATGGTCGCTTAGATGATTATCTTCTAGGACAGACCATGAGCAAGTGGAGTAGAGGTGGGAGGAGATGAAGGCGAGGTCGATGCAGGAGGGATTGTCTGGGTTGCGTCTGTTGAGGTAAGTAGGAGAGCCGCGGTTGATTACCAGGAGGTTCTGGTCGGTGAGAGAGGAGAATAGATAGTCCCCCAGGTCACAGGTGTGACTGCTGCCCCAGGCGGCATTGTGGCAATTGAAATCGCCTGCCAGAAAGATAGAGTTGTAGGAAGAGATCGATGCAAAGAAGTGGTGAAGGTGGGAGTGGTCGAAGGGCGAATTAGGAGGCCTATAGATGGAGACGATAAGAAGTTCGCCCTGGGAACTGGAGAGAGAGACAGCGATGGATTCGAAGTTGTTAAAGGAGTTGTAGGTTTTGACTAGGTTGGAAGGGATATTATTACGAACACAGATGGCTGTGCCGCCTCCCTGCCCGCCGGTCTGGCTTTGTGGGCCACAACGAAGCCATTGATCGTGAGAAAGCCAGAGTCGTCGGGGTTGAGCCACGTTTCGCAGAGAAGAATAACGTCGTAGTCCTTGGAAATGTCTTGAATTTGGGGTTTGCGCTGTCTGAAGGAGAGGCAATTCCATTGAAGAATACTAAGCTGTTTAGGCTGATGTGCAGTAGACATTATTAGGGGTCAAAGGGGAGAAGGGATGGAGGCTCGAGCAGGCATTTGCGATTTGAGAAGCAGCGTCGGAGTGTCCAAGGGAGGAGATTAAGCGCAGGAGAGTTTGAAATATGAGATTGAGAATGAAACTGATAATAGGACTTTGGTCGGTGGCGGGTGAAACGGGAGAAGCGTTTGCGGAGTTAGTAGCGTCTGAGGACTGGAAAGAATTAGTCGGTATGAGAGAGTTAGCCGGTAGGAGAGAATTAGTCGGTAGGAGAGAATTAGTCAGTAGGAGAGAATTAGGACGAGGGGGGGGAGGCGGAGGACGCCTGTTGCGTGTGGAAGTGTGCTTGTCGAAGGTGTTGGCGTTGAGGACTGGCTGGGAAGGGAGGGAGGTGGGGGAGGGGGGGCGTTGGCGACGGGGTTGGAAGCTTGGGGGTTGGGAGTGGGAGATGGGGGAGGAGGAGTGAAGGGAAAGGGACTTGGGTATGGCACCTCGGTTTGGTTGTGAGGTGGCCTGGAGGGGGGGGGTCTGAAATGACGTGCAACGGAGGCGTGGGAGGGCGAAAGCGAGGAGGAAGGAGATGGGTTTGATGGGGAGAGAGGAGGGAGGGAGGGGGAGTTGAAAAGAGGAGACATGGAAGGCGTGAGGTGGTTAGAACGTCGTAAGTTGGGAAAACAACGAGAGTTGTGTGAAGGGGGGTTGGTGTACATAACGTGAGGGAGAGCCTCAGCGAGCAAGAGGTTATGAGTAGCTGCATAGGACCGCAGCGTGTGTTGGAATTTTCATTCAGGGCAGGACTTGTCTTTGGGGAGGTGATTTTGGTTGCAGTTCACACAGATGGGTTGTATCAGGGCGCATGGGCAGGTTTCATCGGCAGCATGAGAGGACTGGGCACACCTTTGGCACACAGGCTTACTCCTGCATTGGTCCTTGAGGTGTCCGTACCTAAAACAGTTGAAGCATATTTTAGCAGGGGGGACATAAATGTCGATGGAGTATCTGACGTAGTACAGGTACACGTAGTCAGGTAGGAGTTGGCCTGCGAAGGTGAGGCGCACAGTCTTGGAGGGATCGAGTTCGGTGGTAGAGTTAGGAAGGGTGATTCTACGGTTAAGCCTTTCGGCCTTGGAGATGATGGTATCTGACGTGTGGGATAAATCATGAAGAATGTCCTCGTTGGAGATCTCTAGAGGGACATCTCTAATAATGGTTTGTCTGGTGAGGCGGTGGGCAGGAGCAGAGAAACGCAGGTTGTGTGAGGCGAAAGACTGGTTCAAGAGAAGCTCGTTGGCTGTCTCGCGGTCCTTGAGGGTGATGGAAATTTTGTGGGACCCTGAGGCGGTGATAGAGATAATATTACCTTGATATTTGGCAGCCACTAGTCTGCCGACAGTGGTGGGGTGAAGAGATCGTGGGGCTTGCTTGGGATCCAGTGGCTCAGCGAAGACGATGAAGGGGCCTTGGTTGTGAGTAGCGTAAAGTGAAACCTTGTTAGAAGCAGAAAAGGAAGTTTTCGAGTGGTGTGCAGGGTTGACACTGGAATTGCCGGCAGAGTTGCTGTCGGCGTTGGACGCAGGAGCTGACGAGGGGTCTTTAGAGGCGGATGTGGTTCCACTAGAGGTGTTGGTGGTAGAGGAAGCAGAAGACGCGACGGTCACGGCGAGCGAAGCAGCAGGCGCCTTTGCGGGGGACTGCTGGTCGGAGAAGGATCCTTTTTTGGAAGGGTGGCCTTCCGAGTGAGAATGGTCCGAGAGAGAGGAGAGAGCTGTGCTGTTGTTCTCTCTTACTCTTTTTAGGGAACCGTTTGTGAAATCCATAAGGTCGGTGTCGCAGTTGCTGTCTGAAAGAATTGGAGAGTTGTAAGGTGATTGTTGGCTGCAGGCGAGGAGAGCTTCAGCAGCTGTTTTTTCAGAATCTGTGGTGTGTGTAGTGTGGTTAGAGTGAGTGAACAAAGGAGAGTTTGCGGGAGGAGAGCCAAGAGGACTGTGAGGAAGGGGAGGAAATTGAGAGGTAGCTTGGTGAGGCATAGTGAAAGAGAGCGGATAGGAGGAAGCAGTGAGAGTGTGAGGCATATGCGAAGTGACAGGAGAAAATAGCAAGAGGGTAGGCCAGAGGCCCCCCGACGCCATTTTGAGGTAAGGCGGAGGGGGCAGGATTAGTGCAATGGGAAAAGCAAAAGATGAAAGAGATATACGAAAAGAATAATGAATGAGGGATAAAGAAAAGGATACGGATGCACGGACACCGCGCACGGGTATTCGAAGGCACTCGATGCGCTGATGCGCTCGCACTCGCGACCGAGCTTGGGATGCATGCGCCCGCCCTCGAGCTCGAGCTCGTTGCGCTGGAGCTCGAGCGCAAAACTCGCACTTGGGCGGATCGCTCGCACTCGAGCGGAATCCTCGCGCCCGACGTAGACGCTCGTGGTCGAGGCGAAACGCTTGCGCGCGAGGTAAAATGCGGGTGTACCTCGAGTGCGAGGGTAGCCTAATAGGTAACCGTTAGTGCACGAGGACCGCACTTATTAGTTATTTATATATCGCAATCAGCGGCCAACTACTTTTATTTTAAATAAGTTTTGTACACAAATATAGTACAAGAGAATACACTGATGAACGGTATATAATAAACTAACGCCACTTATACGCCATCCAGCACGAGGTATTCTAATTATGCTTATTGCAACTCGCTACGACGAGTTAAAAATTATTTTGTATATACTGTTATTAACACAGATATGATGCTGGCAGTATATTTATAAACGTGTATATACAATGTTTTTTTAAGATAAATCATACATATAATGCATTTACACTTGCTATGCGACAGTTTTGTGTTAATACTGATTTTCAAGATTAGTTTAAAAAATAATTTCCATGATAAGCATAAATGTTAATTTTGTTATTTAACAATTATAGACTTAAAAGACATCAACATAGTTTTCCAAGTTTTATAATAATCAGCAGACTGCGGTTTTGTATGACGAACTAGTTAATATAATGAGAGTGAGGTTAGAATAGCTTTAATAACATTTTATGAAACTTGACGAATACTTACGTTGTAAGCATACCTTGAAGAGTTTATTTCTAGAATTAACTTCTGGGGCTTAATCATTCCTATTATACAATTACATTATATGATCTTTTAATGAATGAATTCAAGTAGTCCTAAAGTACTATTTTCAACAAACAATTATGCACTATATAAAGCACAGCCTTGTGATAATGTTGAACTACGGTGCTTGTATGTACTTCTGGACATGTAAAGATAATGGTAAAGTATCTGGAAACAAAGGATAACATCGACGTTGTAAAATATATTTGCATAAGAGCGGATAATTTTCCCATGATTCAAGCTATACATAATGCAAGCTGGAGAAATAAAAGTCAATCTTAAGTTTAAAAATTCTTCGTTTATCAAACATCACGAACAAAATCTTCCAATATCTAAAAATAAAAAAAAAATAAAAATTAAAATAAAATAAGTCAACATAAACACTCAAGATAAACACTCAAAATAACACTCAAAATAACACCTAACTTGAGGGTGATTTCCGTTGCTAATTAATACTCAAGTTAAGCGTTACTTTTATCTTAAGAGTTAAGTCTGAACTTAAGTGTTACCCTCAACTTAAAATACTCAAAAAGAACACCTAACTACAGACTCTCAACTTTAGTCTGGTTTCATAACCTCAACTTGAGAGTGGACTCTCATTTTGAGTAGTTACTCTCAATTTGTTTTCTGAATCTGTATAATAACAGAATCTTATAAAAATTTAACTAGATACTGTTTGTATAAATCGAAGAGCATAAAGTTTTATTTCAAAAATCACTTTTTTACAGGAATCTGTATTATCGACTTCTATATTCTAAACAAATATTCGTGATAAACAAACTTTCTTGAAAAAACGGCTTGTTATACCTTCCGATTTAATGTATTCCGTTATTACTTGCAATCAGAAAATAGTTTTGAATATTTTTCGTAGTAAGCAATGCGTATGGGATCCGTTTACACCCTCGCAAATTTAATTATTCAGTTTTATATTTATTTAATATAATGTAAAAACAACTCATTAAAACTGTGGGTTTACTAACAAAAATTTATTACTTAAAGTTATAGTTTAAATAGGGTAAAAACATTTTTAATTTGTCGAGTCTACGATTGAAAAACATTTGTTGTGAATTGTAAATATATTTTTTATTTTTGTAACTAAATTTTTTTATATCTTCATAAAAATATTTTATCAGATTTAATATGCGTTCTAGGGTCTAGTTATATGTCTTAAAAGTTTCTAAAACATGCATTTTCAACTCATCGAAAAACCAATATTTAATTCCGAGACTGAAAAAATCATAATGGAAAAATGGAAAGTAGAGGGGGGGGGGCTCAACAGCATAAAATATAGCATTTAGAAAATATTTTTATATTACCAAAAGAAGCTGTAAAATAAACAGACTCCAGTAACATAACTAACACGAATAGTTATAGAGTTAAAGAATGTTGCATACTACAAGTAGTATTAAAAGTTATTAGTTATTTTAAAAAATTAGAACTTCCCTACTGCAAATGACAACTGTGAAAAACTGTTAAAAAGTATAAAAAAAATGCGAGAAAGTGTGAAAAAATGTGAAAATACACATACTTTTGAAACATCTGTTACAAAACAAATATGTACAGTTTTTCACATTTTTTCACAGTTCTTCACAGTTTTTCACATTTTCTTACATTCTTTTTCATTACATTGTCTTATATAAAGAAAATTACAACTGTGAGAAAGTGTGATAAAATGTGAGTAACTGTGAAAAACTGTGAAATACTATGAGAAACTGTGACAAAATTTATGAAATATTCTATAATTATTTTTTAAAATTCTGTTCCAAATGTCAGCCCAATTTCACAGTTTTTCACGAAATTTTCATGGTTTTAGGGAAGAACGGGGTATTGTCGGTCACTTAAGCAAACGTGCTTGTTATTTCCACTTTCAAATTGTTTTTTAACTTTAAATAATTATTGTGATAGTTAAAACATTGACTTAAAATATTTCTTATTGGTTTAATATAAAAATGTAAGATATCGAAGCTTTAAGCTGATATAAAACAAAGCATTTTGACCGGATTTACCCCATATGAAAGGGTATTACCGGTCAGCCTTGGTACAATTCCGGCCACCAATAAAAAGTTACTTTTATAGGTGAAAAATTTCTTTAAATCAATTATATGAACTTTAATATGATCTGTCGCATTGTTATTCGCACTTACACAGTGAAATATGCAACACATAACCACTGTTCAATCAAAAATATTTAAGCAAAGTTTCCCTACCTGAGAGTGCAGCGCAACGTTTTATTAACCTTACTTTCGGGAGCGTCATATAAATAACATTGTGGCCGGGATTAGCCCAATTCTGCTTATAATTTAAATTGAAATGACAAGAAAGCAATAGGTTTATACTCTTTTTTCTTCACTACTTCGTATTGTTAGATTTTCAAATTAATAAAGTAGCAAAAAATAACTACATAAACTAACAAATAATATGCATAAAAGCTTATTTTATAGACCAGATTTCTCATAAGAAATGTAGGCCAACACTTTGATTGTGTATAGTTCCATAATAAAAAAGAATACAAGGTTGTTTGGACATTAGATTAATTAATTGCATTTTATGTTGGGTTTCATATACTATTCGAATTATTATATGTATGATTTATCTTTAGGTTTGAAGCTGTTAAATGTTTATACCATTATATACCACGAACAATTCGTTGATTGCTTATGTTATATAACTATAATAAATTCAATTGTTGCTGGCGACAAATGGTATACTCAAATCGACCAAATGTTTTAATTTATGATATTAGCTGAGCTTCATTTCAACACTTTATTTTGGACTTTCATACAGATCAATAAAATTGTGATGCTGTTATCAACCGACCAACTACACTGAGAAAAATAAGTAATAACGGCCACTACAAGGAGTACGAACAATTAGTAGACTGGGTAGGAGAAAAGTATAATGTGGTGCGATTAGTAATGTATCACAGCCAAACTAGGACTGAGTGCAATTATTTAAATTAATTAAATTAATTTGGTTAATTAATTTAATAAAATTAAATTAATTTTATTTATTTCATTTTATTTAATTCAATTTCTCTAAACTGCGTATTGCTGCTTCAACAATACTTTGTTATTGCTCTCACAGCTATATTATTTTGCAGAGACAACCGTACAATATCACCGACCACCTTAATGTAGCTACGACAGCAATATGCATGGTTTCATGTGAACCCAATCCTTTCTCAGTGTACCTTTATATATAAGTTACAATATAGTATCTATTCCTTAGCAAGATAGTAAACATTACAAGCATGCCTAGTACTAAGTCTCGTGCAACCAAAATAAGATACAATTGGCCCTCAAAACAAGAAGTCTAGTATTCAGTCGTAAATTTCATAGTATAGTACTGAGTAAAATTGACCTACATCCTATTGGATTTACTAGACAGTCTAGTAATGGTTACTAATTTTTTCTCTCAGTTACAGGTATAAATAAAAATATTTTATAAACAAATATCTGTGCCTTTTCGAGATATTAACGTTTTATTGCTTCCACTGATATACCAGATCAAATCATCTCAGCAACATTATATTTGTCAAATAAAGTGTCAAATATTATTCTAATCATAGTAATTGGCACATGAGAAATACTTTTTATTTTTCAAGACACTTCTCCCGAGAAATGTGGACTTAAGTTGATATGGGATTTTTAAAAAAAAACATTGTATATACACGTTTATAAATATACTGCCAGCATCATATCTGTGTTAATAAAGCGCAACGAGCTCGAGCTCGAGGGCGGGCGCATGCATCCCAAGCTCGGTCGCGAGTGCGAGCGCATCTCGAGCTCCGGCGCGAGCGCACCTCGAGCTCCGGGGCGAGCGCAGGCGCACTCCGAGTTTGGGCGCGTCCTGAGCTCGGGTACGAACGCGAGCATATCCCAAGCTCGGGTTCGAGTGCGGGCACACCTGAAGCTTGGGCGCATCCCAAGCTCGGACGCAAGCGGAGGCGCATCCCGAGCTCGGGCGCGAGCGCGAGCGTACCCCGATCTCGGGGGCATCCCAAGCTCATCGTGAGCGCGGACGCATCCCGAGCTGGGGCGCGAACGCGAGCACATCCCAAGCTCGGGTTCGAGTGTGGGCACACCTCAAGCTGGGTCCCGAGCATGTGCGCACCTGAAGCCCGGGCCCGGGCGACCCTCAAACGCATCTTCAAGAAACGTTTGGAATATTTTAGAAGCTATGCCAAAATATGCATAATTTGATTTAGTATAAGGATGATCACGAGTGACATTAAAACTCCAAAGTTGAATATTTCAGTGTAGCAAAGGTACAACTCTTTAAAATTTTAACAGTTATTATAAATGCAAAACAAAAAACTCTAAAAATCTCCTAAGAAAGTTAAATTTTAACATAAGGAATCAGACCAACTCTTACCTGTAGATTCGCCTGGGTGCTGAGTACCACGTAATCTCGCGAGAGGTTGACGTATCTGCTGGTAAACAGCTGACACGCCGAGGAGTGCACGTAGTGCTCAGAATTAACCCAATTGACGACGTAGTCCGTCTTAACGGTCCCATCGATGTCCGCGTAGATTACCGTACTGGCGGGTCGTTGATGCAGCGGAATCGGGTCGAAAGTGCCGAACTTGGGGATCTCGACGCCCCTCTTCAGGCACCATGCCACCATATCGCAATCAATCGCGTTGTTTTACTTTATTCTGTCTTTTCAAGAACACGCTCGCACACGCTTTTACACTTGGACCTTAGATTTCAACTTCGAATGACCGTCGCATATTAATTATCAACGTTATTGCACCAGAAAATAGTCAACTCTACTACAAAATCGGTCAACTCCGAGCAGAATGACTTTGACTACAGTGTCTTTATATCTCACTGAGACCACTCGGTTTCTTTTAGAACTCTCCTAGAAAAGTAAACATTCTACGAAAAAAAGTTAAATAGAAAAGTTCTGTAGATATTTGAAAAATACAACCTTTCTCCATTGACATCTATTTATGAAAATATTTTTGAACTCGCGTTAACACGCCAAAAACGTATTTTAACATCGAAAAAACCGCTTTTTACCATATAACTTAACAGCTATGCATTTTACATGAAAAAGTTAAACGTAAAAGTTTTGTAGATCTTTGAAAAATACAACTTTTTCCCATTGACATCTATTTATGAAAATACTTTTAACTCGAGTTAACAGGCCAAAAACGTATTTTAGCATTGAAAAAACAGCTGCTTACCCTTTAACTTTACAGCTATGCATTTTGCATGAAAAAGTTAAATGGAAAAGTTTTGTAGATCTTTAAAAATACAACTTTTTCCAATTAACATCTATTTATGAAAATACTTTTAACTCGAGTTAACAGGCCAAAAACGTATTTTAACATCGAAAAAACAGCTTCTTACCATATAACTTTACAGCTATGCATTTTGCATGAAAAAGTTAAATGGAAAAGTTTTGTAGATCTTTGAAAAATACAACTTTTTCACATTGACATCTATTTATGAAAATACTTTTAACTCGAGTTAACAGGCCAAAAACATATTTTAGCATTGAAAAAACAGCTTCTTACCATTTAACTTTACAGCTATGCATTTTACATCAAAAAGTTAAATAGAAAAGTTGTAGAGCTTTGAAAAATACAACTTTTTATCTTAACACCAAGACGCGAAAATGCTTTTAAATAAAGTTAATAGTCGAAAAACGATTTTTGACATCGAAAAATGTAGTTTTTTACTATATTATACAATCAAGCAAACGCGCAGCGCGATGCAAGGCGTGGAGGAGCTTAAGGCCAGGTTACTCCAAAATCGTGATTTTTTTCAATAAGTTTTATTCATAGTACAAAACATGTTGAGTAATCAATTTTTTTATATATGAAAGCACATATATTAAATTACTTGAAAAATTTTTTTTTTGTTCAAAATGGCGGTTTAAAAATGGCTGCTGAAACTCGTCTGATTAGTAGATGGATGACATAATTTCTGGGAAACGAATTATCTGAAAGCAAAAAACAAAACGGTTTCATGTTCTGTATCGAATTAGCTATGGCAGCCATTAACAAAACCGCCATTTTGAACAAAAAAAAATTTCAAGTAATTTAATATATGTGCTTTTATATGTAAAAAAATTGATTACTCAACATGTTTTGTACTATGAATAAAATTTATTGAAAAAAATCACGTTTTTTGGAGTAACCTGGCCTTAAAAGCGATCGAAGCGCCTCCGGAGCAGGCAAGTCACATGCGGCCGAAGGCTTCCTTCTTAGTTGCTTCCTCAAAGAGGAAGTTTTGTGATAGTAAAAAGAAGTATTTCTAAAAACATGTTAGAAATATGATTTGAGACTTAATAAATCAAAATTCTCTATTTTTAGAAAAGGTCTGTATGGATGTGTGTATATGCATGTGTGTGTGTATGTGTGCGTGTGTGTGTTTGTGTGTGTGTATGTGTGTGTGTGTGGATTAGCATTACTTATATGCACGGTGAAACTTAAGGTGGACTTATAGTAAATTTTGACAAAATTGCTAGCTACATGATAACATTTTTTTAAATTGGTGGTTATATTTGTACCTAAAAAGAAAGTATTTGTAAATTTACATAAATTTTTAGACAGTATACCCATAGTTATGTAGGAAAAACTAGCAATTTTCAATGAAATTTGATGTTTTTTCAAAACTGTCCTTACGCATGAGAATGCAAGTATTTCTAAAAACATGTTTGAAAAAAATGATGTAATATCTGACACCTGTACTGCACAGAACTGTGAACTCCAAATTTTTAAAAACACAATTATAAAAAAAAATAAAATTATATTGAATTTTCATTGTAAAAATAACGTACAAATACACATTTTTAATTCTACTCACGGGCAACACTTTCTTAATATAGTATATTGTGCAACTAGTGCACGAAGCAGGTGATTTTCGAGAGAGTGGGAAGTTTGTCGTCCGAGCGCAGCGAGTATATAAATTGAAGTAGAATTCTCGCGACGAAATGTTTGTTTTTACACAGCGTGTGCGAAACACAATGCTTCGCGCACGCTCCGGTGAAAATGTGCGAATCGGGCGCGCTATCCACGCATGAGAATCCGAGCTTCGCACACAGAGTTTCAAAAAACTTTTTTTGAAAAATTAGAGTTCATGTTTGTATTGCGAATAAGTTGAATAATATATCCTTAAAGTTTCAGATTGATTCATTGTAATCATATGCGCATAAGACTTGCTGAACACTGTAAAACGATAAATGGAGAAAACCGTACTTTTGTAAAAAATAGAAATGACTATCTGATGATTTTAAAACAATTTTTCTATCGCAGAATATCGATGAAATTTTTTTTTAATAATTTCTATGTTCTCTAAAGTTTGTCTTCATAGTATAAAATAGATTTAGGCACGTGTTAGGGCTCGGATAATGTAGGAACACGCTAGATTGTGTGCAATAAAGGTCGGAGGAAAAATACGTATAAATAACTATTAAGTTCATTAAAATTATTTCTATGGCCAATATTGCCAATACAAAATCATTCTCTTTTCTAAAAATGTACAAAGTATCAGAAAATGAAATACGAAAAATCGACTTTCGCGTCAAATTTTAGTATAGGACCACCTTCAATAATTGAGTTGCAAGGAAAGCTTTACACTTCACAATGATTTCTTTTTAACCATCGACTCAAGGAATTTGAACTATTTTTAACAGTTTATAATATTTTAACCCTATAATAAAATATATTAAAACCTATGATTTGTTTAAAAATATGTATTATATTATAGCTATAATAAGAAAACCGTAGATTATAATATTAAACTGGAAAAATTAGTTATGATAGTTCATCTCATTTTTTATATATCCGTAAAACTATATGTCATTGAAGTTTGGAACGGTTAGGAATATCGATATCTATAAGCGCGCCTATAGTTCCTGTTCATTAAGAGGAGGTCGGAGCTATCCTGATTGGTGCAGATTTTACCTAACCTCAAAAATTAATATCATAAAAATAAAAATTTGTGGTCATTTATGGTACAAAAATGCGGTTGTCCGGTGTTCTTGTCATAATAATAAATGTTTATAAAGCTTCAAGCGTACATAATTGCGTACAATTTCGTAAAATAATGAAAAATACGGCGCGAGGTGAAGCTATCAGTAAGGCTAAGAAACGGTAAGATGACCATCACTTTTACCGTTTTCCATTCGTCAATTGTAACAATATTTCATCATAAAAAACTTTTGAGGCTACTAATAAACAAAATTGCCGTTGCCCGGTGTTCTTTACATAATAACAAACTATTATCAACCTCGATTTTGATGTTACTATGTGAATTTTAGACGTATAATGAAAAATACGGCGCGAGGTGGAGGTCACAATGGTAAAGTTTGCTCCGATCTCCCTAAGTAGATGTACGCATACGAAAAAGTTGTGTGATTCTTTTAACTTTCATTGAACTTTATAAAAATACATTAGCTTTATAATTGTATATTTATAGTTTTCGATGATATATTAGTAATATATTTTCTGTCGTATTCATGATTGTATAATAAGTATTATCGAAAAAAATAATAAATAAAATCTCTAAATTCGGATAGATGATTATGAAACATTAAATTATTTATAATAATAAATTATGCATTTATAACTTTGAAAAATTCATTAATTTTCTAAATGCACACCAAAATATCTCAATACGAAAATTTGTTATGTTCTTGTTAAATGCGTTAGATGCATTTTTTATTAGTAATGAACAAATTGTTTAGCTACGTAATAACTAGAAAATAAAATACTTAATTATTATAAAATAAACCTTAAGCATATCAGAACATACTAGGAATAATGAATTTCTACAATAACCTTGAAAATGTATAAGTTTACTTTAGGTAATAATGACAGAAATTATAATTTATATGGAATTAAACTGTATTAGGTCATAGTTTGATACGTACATTTAGTAACTAGTAATCTCATGGATAAATTCAAGAGAAGTTAATAACTAGCTTTTTTATACATGCAGGTTATAAAGAATATAAATAACTATAGGCGCGCACCTATATATACCGATATTCCTAACCCTTTGCTAGTCGCGCTGTTGAGTACAATTAACTTAAAAGGACTTGCCACATAGTAGATTACATTATAAATTTGTAGGTTTATGGAGAAAAATACACATAATTTATTTCTAAAGGATTTAGCGGGATCAAGATATTACTTAAGATAATATTGAAGATTTCGTTGGCTTTTGTACCGTTTTTTGATAACAAAAATCACTTTCCGCGTGATACACTTACATGAATAAAATTAAGTACATGTATTAGATTATGTGGACTCGATTATATAAAGTATTAGCGTGTTCGGAATTTTAGACTTTGCAATAAAAATTAAAAATCACTAAAATGTAAGGTTTTTTGAATCTTCTTCTTTTTGGAATACCTTCTACATGATAAATACTGATGAAAATTGGCTAATATATGAATTAATATATCGTTGATGTATCGCATAATACGTTTTTGGGGTCAGAGCTTAACATCGGCAGTAATCGAAATTATTTACCTATTTTAGGTTAATTTTATACCATCCACATGATAAATTTTGCTAAAACTCCGCACAATAGTTTCTTTAATCATTTAGAGTATATTGGCACCGGAATTAGAGGGTTCGCACTTCTAAAATACCTATAATACAAATTTCATACTTAGTTCAAAGAACGTTCCAAATTTCAATGAGTTGAAAACCCACCAAATTTAATGAGTTGAAAAACGTCGAATTTTGACGAATTTTTTAGGTTATTTTATTATTTTATTCATCATTTTCAATTAGGATGTTGCATAAAAATAGAAAGTTGATTTTTCGCATGAAATAAGTTGAATAGCGAAAAATAATTAGATCGTATTTTTTCTTTTGCCATAAAAATGAAAATTTTGAAAGTTACAGACGTTTAAAGTTTCATAATTTTCGATATATATAGATATACTCTAATACTAATGGCTGTAACTATTGTTCAAAACTTTAGTATTTAAATAAGATCAATAATGAGGTAATTTAGAGAAAAAAAATATGTCAAAATTGTATTTGATGAGAATTTTTGGAATTTCAAATATATACGAGGTCTGTCCCAAAAGTATCCGACCTACGTTCATATCTTCGCGCGGAGAGAGTCAGGCGACCTCTGGAGGGTACGAACGTCACCAGCAACTCCTAACCTTCTCGTCAGTAGCCTGAGATACCGATGAAACGCCTTAGTTCCCGCGCAGCGTGTATTTGTTTACAACGACTTTTTTGCGTTCGTCGCAATTTGCTTATTGCTAAAAATGGCAGAACGAACCGAACAGCGAATTGGCATAAAATTTTGCTTTAATCTCGGTAAAAGTTGTGCGGAAACTATTGAAATGTTGCAAAAGGCCTTTAAAGATGAGTGTATGGGCAAAACACAAATAAAAGAGTGGTATAGGCGGTTCAAAAGTGGCCGCACATCTGTTGACAGTGATCCTCATTCTGGTCGACCTTCGACGGGAATATCGTCGAATAATGTCGAGCGTGTGCGTGTCGCAGTTGAACAAGATCTTCGTTTGACTGTGAGAGAACTGGAAGATGAACTTGGAATACCAAAAAGTACTGTTTGGCGAATTTTAACCGAGAATTTGGGAAACCGGTGACTGGCTTCTTCATCACGACAATGCTCCAGCGCACGCATCAAACCTTATGCAGCAGTATTTATTGAAACACAGTGTTGGGCAGCTCCGCTAGCCTCCATACAGTCCTGATATAGCTCCCTGCGACTTTTGGCTGTTTGAAAATGCCTCGATTGAAAATGCCGCTTAAAGGACATCGATTCGATAATAAACAGACTGTTGAAACTAATGCGACGAATGCACTAAAGGCGATTCCGAAGTCTGACTTTCAAGAGTGCTTTAATAAGTGGAAACATCGATATGAGCGTATTGTTCAATCAAATGGGGACTACTTTGAAGGATGCCACTCCCCGGATGACGAAGAATAAATCAAGCGCCGAGAAATCGAGGTAGGTCGGATACTTTTGGGACAGACCTCGTACTTATTCTATATGGGTTCTAAATGCTTCACATATGCAGCTATACCAGCTTAGGGCACTTTTACGTGGAGTTTGATGTACTTAAGATTAGCATCTAACCCTACGAGAGTAACAAAGACAGAACATTTTAAAATATGTACTATCCTTGTCGTTCTCACAAGGTTAGATGGCTAATTTTAAGCACGTAATCGCATCCTTATGATAGAAAATTTATAGTAAAAAAGTATGTTGGGACGACCGGTGCAAAACCGGTTGTTTTCTTCATATTTAATAAGTAAAAAAATAATTTTACGTATTATCTTTCTTTTATGATCATCAATTAGTTACACAAGAAAACGAGTTCGCACCACGCTTTGACTCAGCCTCTCCTTATACAGGTGAAACAGCGATCATACCAGGTGCACTGGTAACAAAAGAAGCAAGCGAACAAGCCTCGACCGGAAAGAGACTATACCAGGCGAGGAGAAAAGCTGCGCACGCGGAGCCACGCTGTTGATAATATTTGTCCCTGATTTCGCGTAAACCAAGCGATCTTTTTTAATTCTGCTAATACGCGCGGCTTCTACTGCGCGACTTGCATGGAGGAATCCCCTTCTTGCTTGTTATAAATCCGTTCTACGCGCGCCGCTGTGCTCTGGTGGTGTAATTAAAAAGGTTCGCCGAGTAGTTTATTAGGATTCTTTTTCAACTTGAGAGTGCTACGTTTATGCGGTCCTCGCTGTATTTTGCCAAAAATATCAGTATTTATTATGCCATGTTTATCAATTAAATTGTAATTAAAGATGTGCTTACACCGGTTACGTACGTTAGCCTCAATAAGAACATAATAATTCTATTTTGTTTAATATAAAGTGAGCTTATAAGATTTTTTGCTAAATAAGGTCGGACTTTTATTCAAGCTAAAAATTTCTAAATAAAGTACACTTCCGATTGTAGTTATAACCCAGATAGCACGTCACGTTGTAGGGACATTGCCATAACGTTGCTCTGGCAACCAAGCAAGGTTGTTCGTAAACGTTGTAGCAACGTGTTAGCAACGTTGCAAAAACGTAGAAATGTCCGCTTTGGTTTCAAAAGAATCGTTTTAGAAACGGTGTGGTAACGTGTCTACATCGTTCTACCACATTGTTAGAACGTTACTTTTAAAACGTGTTTAGAACTTGCCAAAGTATGATTTTCCACGTTGTAAACACGTCGCTAGAACGTTGCCACAAAACTTGCAATATTTATTAGTAAATATTTATAATAACAGAAATAGTTACAGCTGAATGGCCTGTTTGGTTGTACCATCCAGATGGTATTTCGTAATTTGCGACTCTCATATATATATCTCACCTTCGAGGATAAAATTAATTATTTTTAATTTTTAATTTTCAAACTTTTTTAATTATGTATCAACGTTCTGATAACGTACCCACAACGTCAAAAATATACTAAAGCAATTTCAGAAGTTGTCAGAGACGTTTCAGAAACGCTTTAAACACGTTTCCATGATGACGTTCTAGCAACGTGGTAGAACGTTGTAGGCACGTTACTACACCGTTTCTACAACGTTTCTTTTGCAACCAAAGCGGACATTTCAACGTTTTTGCAACGTTGCTACAACTTTTTCGAACAACGTTGCTTGATATCCAGAGCAACGTTGCAGCAACGTCCCTACAACATGTCATGCTATCTGGGCACAAGCGAGTGTTTGCACCATGTTGAAGAACGACCACTAATTCAATGTTTATCCCTTTCCAACCACGCTATTCTCCTCGCTTGGATTCCTAGCCAGAAATTTCTGGCAATGAAAGAGCTTCCGGTACTGGCACCACTCTAGACTTTCCCCTCCCTTATTCTGACTTTTACCCCCTCGCCCTCTCGCTTTCCAACTCTGAATTTAACAACTTTCTTAACCATTACCGCCTTAACACTGGCTGCTACTATTTTTCCAGCTACCGTCTTGTTTCTCCTAAGCCCTGCTTTTACTCCCAAATACGGGATCGCTCTTCGATCACTACTTTCTGCCGTATGCGAAGTAATCACTACAGCCTTGCACTCAGCCTCTTCTGCAAAAACTTCGTAACCTCTGCCCCTGTTGTGAAGACCACGAGGACCTCAATCGTCTTTTCTGGACCTGCCCTCGCTTCAATTCTCAGTGCTCTCTCCTCCTCCGCTGTTTCGCCAATCTCAAACTTTCTCCCCCCTTAATCACTTCTTCCTTCTTATTCAAACCGCATAATGACATTATCGAAATCTTCCTTCGCTTTATTTCCGACTGCTATCTTCACGCCTAACTACCACCTCTCTTCTCTCTTCGCTTTTTCCGTGCTTCTCCCCGTTAGCATTCCTCAAGCTTTTCTTCACGGTACGTCTCCCTCACAGGAGACCGGGATTCATCCCTAGCCTCTCCCTGCTGCCCTCCCCAGGCTCGGGGTCTCCCCCGGACCTGAGGGGAGGGCCTCGGAGACGCTCCTTTTCTCTTTTTGTTTCAGGTCGTGGGCTTTCCGGAGTTCGGAGTCTCAACTCACATTCAATTCTCCCGCTTTTTTCTTATTCATGCGCAGCATGCCCACTGCTAGTTGATGGCCGTACAGACCTCTGGCGTCACTAACCACAAATAGAATAGAATAGAAAAGGCCGGGCGCAGAGCGGCTCGGGCTCACTCTCCGCAATTGCTCCGGAGGAAGTAGAACGTTGCGCGTTACTCCTGATATACTCGCGATATATTATTAATATTCAAAAGCAAAACCTCGTCCCACTTATTGTAAATAATAATTCAGTAAAATCAATTAATTGATAAATAAATAAAATCATGAAAATATAAATTTGTTTAAATTCATTTACTACCTTTTCCTCGTTATATCATATAACCCCATCCTTAGATAATGCCCACGTACTCTACAAGAATAAATCGTTGGAATATTGCGCACCCCGATTTATCCAATATTTTATAGGGTGTAAAGGACTTCTCTCGCTCTTATTCCGGAAGGAGAAAGTGCATCCTTATGCAGCTGTACAAGTAAGCTCACGAATCAACATTACGTACGAGCGTGAGAGCACTTTAGGGATTTTCACCTTAGAACTTCTACTCCACCATACTACAACACGTCGGGTGAGGTGGAGTGAGCTAATCTCCAGTTTCCCCTGCTCAATTTATTCGGTGCTATTATTCGCTCGTGGTATTTTGGGTAGAACAAAAAAGCAGGTAAAATCCCCACTTGTGTTCGAAAGCCGCCGCTATTATTCGGTGAGTTCATGGTTCTGGGGAAAATAGATGTAGGAAGGAAGAGAAAAATTGATTATCGAAAATATTAATACTTGTGGAGTTCGTTAGTCACTTTCGAGTCTGCACGCGAACTGCGGTTTTCATAAAATAGAAAAGAATAAGAGAAAACGACCTGGACAGTTACAAATTATTCCACAACAAGAAGTATAACTGCAGTATGTATCAACTTTGTATCAACTTATTTTTACCACATGATTTTTTTAAAATGTTAATCGTGGAAATAATTTTTTTATCTATTAAAAGGAAATAAATAAATTAAGTGAAGATTAAGCCAAGAATCGAATTTTGGTACAATCAAGCAATATTGAGCATGTTGCTAATGCACATATAGTTGTGTCTACTTTGTGGACTCATGAAGTTACTCATCAACAACTACAAAGAGCTTTGGATCAAATACAAGAAGATTTAAAAAATCATCTTAAAAGCTAATCTATTTTATTGAACTACATTTTTTAAGCTTATTTGCTTATATGGACAAATTTGGTGAATTTTTTATTATTATATATAATTTATCGGAACTGCGTCCCACTCCTTACTTTTTCTGTAAGCGTTCTAGTACTGCGGGTGAGTAGTCTTCCAGAGGACTTCTGGACCTTGCACATCTGCGATCAGCTACTCCTGCAGAACTTCTGACATGGTCGCACCGATCGGAAGTAATGTTAGCCAACGCTAACTGATACCGTTGTAGTATCGTTGCCCGTAGTCGCTGCTTTTTAGGCACGACCGCGACACGGAAGTGCCTTATATTTTCGTTAGCGAAAAATGTGTGAGATAGGATATCTCACGCAATTTTTTACCAATCGGGCTGAAATTTTAGGAGAGATCTCTTCCAGCACAATATGAAATTATATTTTTCTTTTATCTCGATCCTGTACGTAGTTTTTAAATTGCGAGCACTTTTTGCTTATTTTTACGTGTTTTTACGTGTTTTTTTAATTCCTGTTACACGATTATCTCCGCGAAATCTTAGCGGAACAGGCTCAACATTTTTTTTTGAACTTTCCTAAGTATAACCTGATGGTCCTATTTTGGGATTGATTCCGCAAATCTACGCTGAATGCAGCGACTATAAAGCATCGCTAAAAACGGGTTTTGGGCTATAACTTGGAAACTAAGCATTCTACGAAAAAAAGTTACATAGAAAAGTTGCAGATCTTTGAAAAATACAACTTTTCCCCATGGATATCTATTTATGAAAATACTTTTAACTCGAGTTAACAGGCCAAAAACGAATTTTAACATCGAAAAATGCAGTTTTTTACCATAAAACTTTGCAGGTATGCATTTTACATAAGGAATTTAATGAAAAAGTTGTAGATCTCAAAAAAACGCAACTTTTTATGGTAGCAAATATTTTTTTAAACATATTTTTACACAAGAAACAGCCTAAAAAACGATTTTTCATACACATCATTTAATAACAATTGCGGTGCAATACGCCCAATCAATCTTAAATTTTTTTACAGATGTCCCCTTTTCAATAAAAGTTTTATATCCAAAGTACGACCACTTAAACACGATAGTATTCTTTTTTTTACTAAATACAAACAGATAATAGTGTCAGCGGTAAATGTAAGCTTTAGTTTAGTGCTTCGCGCGAGTGTCAGGCAATCAAGTGAACGCGCAGCGCGAGCACCAGTAAGGCAAGCGAGCGCGAAGTGTGAGATATACAACGATACCACTTAACGTTGGCCAACATCACCTCCGACTGGTCCGACCATGTCAGAAGTTCCGCAGGAGCAGCTAATCGCAGAAGTGCAAGGTCGAGAAGTCCTCTGGAAGATAACTCACCCGCGGTACAAAAATGCCTACTCAAAAGGGTAGGAGTGTATAAAGTGGGTAGAGTGCCAAGTATCGACTATAAATTCCAGCCTAACTAGATGAGATACATGCTCAGAGGCTCTGCTGAATATTAAAGTTGGATATAAGAATTTGTTTATTGAGCTATCAATTATGTTCAGAAGTAGTGCTTTCACAAACATTGTTATGTGTGAATTGGAAGTAATGATTCCAGAAGAGAAAAGCACCAAGCATTAGGATTTGGGAAACGCAACTGTTTTGGAAAATCAACTCCATTGTATGATCGATCGTATTAATGAATTGAAAAAGACAACTGAACCCAGCGAACTTTTTGGGATGTTTTACCTTTTCCTTCTGGGTGAACTAAGTAAAACCGGAAGAAATTATGAAATTCTAACTTTTTTCAGGTTTAAAAAAAACGTGCTTTTTGAAAAAAAAAGATCATTTCAACTAGCTATAAAAGTCGTTTAAAAAGATTTTTTTCTACAATCTTTTAAGTTCAAATAGAAGAAGATACAATACTGAAGATAACAAGCTTTGAATCGTTCCAATAGGTTGTTTAGTTTTTTGGCAATCACGCCCGCGAATTTAGAAAAATTGTAAAAATGAAAATTGGAGAAAGCGCGAGAAAACTCGAATTTTCGATTATTTACACTAATAATCCGTTAATCAGCTATTCTTGGTCCATATAGTAGACCTTCAGCTTCCTCAAAATATTCATTTTGATGCATTTCCTTGAGTCTACGAGCCGTACAAGCTTCTTTGCCGGAAAATGAGTGGCACCTATTTTCCCTCTCGAGCCGTTGCACGACAGCGCTATTAGCAAATATTTTGCACTGATGGCCAATACTCAAGTTCAGTAACTGCATGGTACTCAAAATCGCAGAATCCCCTTCATTGAACATTCCAGTTATTCATGAATTCAGCCTTGCGTCATTGACACCAGCTGTCGGCGCCTGCCGGACAATTCTCGTGCCGACGAGATTTATCGGTGGAAAAATAATGATACAACGTTGCTATTATAGCTTTTTTCATCTCTTGAGACTTTCCGTCAGGCGATTCTTACCTCCGAGCTTCTCTTGTGTGTTTTTATTTCAGAGTCGCGTACCCATACGTTTTTGTACGTGTCCCACGCCCTCATTTTTTGTAACAGGGCAATCGTCACCATATGGATTTATCTTCAGAATACCCGCAAAAGTTTTGGTATCGCAATCGTCCATGAAATTTGTATATTTCATGCCAAATTTTTCTTCGGATCTCGAAAACATTTCCACGATAGAATCCACCTCCATCTTCCCTGCTTAACCTTCATGATTTGAGGAGGATGATTCTTTGTGTTCTTCATACCATTCTTCAAAGTCGTCGTCGTCTAATGTTTTCTTTTTTAAGGTACAAGAGTGACAGTATGCATTTTTCACGATGAAGACGACTACTTTGCCACCGTAGTACGCAATGAGAGTTGTTACACCGTACAATGAAGTAAAGCCACGTTTTTTCCAGGATCCATCGCTGGACAGTTTCAAATAAGTTTCGGATCTCCCATATTCTACATTGTTTTCTCGCTCCTATTTGACAGCTTTCTTACTGACAATTTTGAATATCGATTTCGACGCTGAGTGAAGATGCTGCACTATTTTACCGTACGTTGATTTAGACAAACCTTGACACAGATCTATGAGATCACAAGACATATTGATGCCTTCTCGCCCAACACCAAGAAACCTCATAACGAACACGATCCGTTTATTTATTTCGCAACCGGTATTTATCAAAGATCCTGAATTGATTTATCTTCGTCCGCACGTACATGATAGAACAATTTTAAAACCTAAGCCTCGATGTCCACTCTCTGCAAATGTTACGTTTTGTTTGCCCAGTCTGCAGTTTACAATATCAGTAATCATATGAAAAACTGTGAAAAATTCAATAATTCTATAAGGTAAAAGTACCAGTAGCTGGACGCGTAGTAGCGTGAAGTAAAGTAAGCGATTATTTAAAGCGTGACAATCATATTTTAATGATTATTTTTGGATTCTATTGAATGATTAGACTTCACTTAACAAATATATAGTAAAATAAATATTTTTAATATTGATTTATTAAAGAAATAACTGAATCTTTGAAAAGTTGCTATGTACCAGTACCTGGACACGGAAAACAGGACTGTCCTAGTGTCCCAATTTGCATGTCCTAGTACCTGGCCATCAAATTCCAACTGAATAAAAAATGATTTTAACTCGCTTAAACATTAAAATATAAGATTTGAAATAAATGATTGTCAAGACAGTTAATTTTATAAATTTTTAAAGTAAAAATAATAGAATTATAATTAAGTAGTGAATAAGGTTATAGATACATTCAAAAGACCTCTGATTTAAGATTTTTCTTGTTTTATTTTTTTCTTTTGTAACATTAATTTTTTAATCTCAACATTAATTTTTTTCGCTTCTTCGGCTGCACCTTTCTTTACTTTCTTTTCGTTTTCTTTTTGAATTTTAGCATTTTCTCTCTGTCTTTTTCTTTCTTCTTTTTCCATCAGCTTTTCTTCTTTCTCTTTTTGAATTTTCAGGTGATGAGCTTGCCAATCTTCTGAGGTAAGTACAGTAGTGATTTTTATAGCATTTTATTTCTTCTTAATAGGGATTTCTTGAGGCCAAGCTAATGCTTTTTTGAAAGAAACTGGAACATTTAATAGCTTACGGCCATCCCTCCTTTAATTGCAGCCAATGCCTTCGCCACAGATTCTTGCGTGTACTCATTCTACCCATTGTAGCATTTCTGAAAAAAGAAAAAGAAACTAAACATGTAGATTTTAATTTCATGAACATACATTTTTAGGTTAAGAGGTTAGGATTTGAAAAAAATTACTTTTTTCGCTATTGATTTACATAACAATATCATAGAAATGTATATTAAATATATTTAATTAAAATACTTACGAGTTTTGGTTCAAAAAGCTCCAAAAAATCAAGAAAGTTGTTAAACAAAAAATGTCCAGCTACACGTACAACTTTTCGGAGCAGGGAAAATCACTTTTGTTCCAGTACCTGGACGGTCGGTCAGGTACTGGTCACACAGTCATATCGTGTACCAGTAGCTAGACACATTAATTTAAACGTATAAATATTTATTTTGCAATATATTTGCAATTCAGACGTATTTTTAATGTACCTATAAACATAAAAAAATTGTGTTCGGGTCACGAAACATTAAATAACGCCAGTTATAATCTTAACAATTGTGTCGTGTCTCTTAACCCTATTTTAAGAAAATGGACGACATCGATCAACGAGATTAAACGCGGCAATTATAATAGATTTTAAAATTTCAATTACAGAGATAAATGCAAACAAAAAATTGTATAAGATGTATCTATAATTGAAATATTTAAATAAATTTTAATTATATACAAACTTTATTTTTAGAGCTTTATAATAATTAAAACGTATATGAATGGCCAGGTACTCGTACATGTCCAGTTACTGGGACTTTTACCTTAACAATGATGTGGATTCACAATTATATCTTCGGTGCTCGCAGTTGACAAATTTCTCGCACTACTGCTTGTCTCCAACTCTTCATCGTCGAGTGTGGCCGAGCGCTCGCACACCTGCTTGATGCCCCTCTGCTTTCGGCTCTGTATATTCGGAAATATTTAGAGTTGGACTCTGTAACTTTGTGTGCATATTCTTGAATATTTTAGATATCGATTCAAACAATAAAAAAAATCGATTTTTTAGACCTCCTAAAGCAGGATCCCCTTTTAAACAATAAGCTTTTGCTTCGCACTCGTAACTAATTTAAAATTTCTTTTTGGTCGATTTGTACAAAAACATTTAAGGAACAGAATAGGACCTCAACAATTAAAATTGCATGAATACCAAAAGAAATGGTTTTTGCATTTTTAGTAACTTTTTTCAATTGGTCATAATTATGTTTGCAACATCAGAATTGTTTATAAAATTTTTTTGTATTACCTACACTACTTTCACATATCTAAATTTCAATATTGGTGACTTTTGAATATGTAGAAAAAAAATTATTGATGTTTTGCACTACAACAAAACACATATTATATGTGAAGCCAATACACGGCATCCTTGTAGATTGGCAAAATTCAGGTGTCCCAGCAAACTTTGAAGTTGTTTGAGAGTATAACTTTTGTCGGCTACTATATTTTCCAGTAACTTTAAAATAGTTACGACTTTGTTCTTCGGTAATCATATTAGATTTACGAGAGTGGTCCAAACTATTCCCAAAATTCGTTTTCCTAACATAGTTGCGAATACACTTCCCTGCCTTTATGGATTTCTTTAATCCGGGTTCTGAGGTTTTATTTGACAGCCGAGAAAACGTCGTTCCACGTCAGCTATTTGAGAGATCAATTTGGATCTGTTTTGAACAAAGTCTATTTTTGCCATCCAATCTCCATCCTGCAAAAAGTATGGAACTTGGAAATGAGAAATGAGACTGAATTTCTTTACCTGAACGTGATTGTTCTGTCCCCTCAAATAAAAAATAGACCGAGTCCCACCTGAACTTTTCTTTACTAGGAATATCTTTGAAATGAAACTGTGACCCGTACAAGGTGGTTTTTCTAATACATTCTGCTGTATCTATCTATATCTAAAGTTTTAAACTTATTTGGAAAATTGTTAAAAGTCATCATTGCTTTTTATAACTTTTTTTGTCGCTAACCCTTTTCTTATTTTTAGGTATAATTAAGTTTTTTTCCTAGTTATGCTAGATGATGTGAGATGTTGGTTTTTTAGGTCTGAGTCATGATACTTTAGTGCCCCAAATATAAACAGTTGTTCTATGTTCATAGGATTATCTTGTATAACAAACTTGTTCTTATTAATTATTATCAAAATTTATTTCTGTAAGTTTTGCAATAAAGGCATAGTATATCATTATTAATGTTTCTCTTGGCATTGATTTGGCAATTTTATAAAAAATATAGACTAGATATTTCGTTTTTGTATTATGTATTGAACATGTTTATCCCACTTTAGATTATAATCAAATACAATACCTAAATATTTGCACTTTTCAACTCTAGTTATATTTCTATCCTTAATGTTTATATCTATTTGAGGTGGAACACTATCGCTATAGTTACCATAGGTCATAAAAACAGTCTTCTCAACATTTAAAGATAACTTATTAACTGCTAACCACTTATCAATTTTTATTAAATACTTATTCATAGTTTCTTGTGCTTCAATCCAAGTATCACCAGTCGCTATTATTGCAGTGTCATCTGCATATAACAGTAGTGCCTCTATACCTTGTGGAACACCTGTATTTATTAACATGTTATCGCTTTCATTATCATTTACTTTTAGTATTTGAT
Source organism: Gastracanthus pulcherrimus (assembly GCA_949152435.1). Classification (NCBI taxonomy): domain Eukaryota; kingdom Metazoa; phylum Arthropoda; class Insecta; order Hymenoptera; family Pteromalidae; genus Gastracanthus; species Gastracanthus pulcherrimus. The sequence continues at coordinate 139,619,298 of OX424574.1, read as the reverse complement.
ATCTATTATTAATATATCTTGAAAGTAAATCCAACGTCTTTCCTCGTATTCCAATACAATAAAGTTTGTTTAATAATATTTTGTGATCTCCCTGGTAGAAACGTTCCCCATATGTTCGCCAGATTTTACTCTATTTTATGGGGAATGGCCAATTTCTGCTTAAAAGTCTGGCCAGAAACCCCGCTACCTGTCGACGTTTTCTCGTCAGAAACCTGACCAACTTATGGTTAATGAATAAATAAATAAAAAATAACGTTTAACGAATTTTTATAAGTTAATAATGATTATTATGTCATGGATTTAATAGCTTATTGTTAATAGAATGCTAAGATATATTTGGGATAGATTCGAAATAAAAACTAAAAACTTATTTCATTAAAAGTTTTTTTAAGTTTAGAGTTTTATAATTAAATAAGACATAAAAAAATCAAATAAATAATCGAATAAAAATTTGCATGCTGTTTTAACGCAGAAGTACTATAATGGGATTTACATTTTCAATAATTTTTTAGGGTTATGTAAGCTATTTAGATTTTCTATAAATTTCTGGTCAGATGCTGGTTTATTTCTGGCGAACTATTAGGAAACGGATCTGCCCAATAGATCGTGAACCGACCATCTGATATGCTCAATTTTCTACCAGGGCTACGGTATCAAAAGCTTTCGCTAAATCTAGAAAAGTTATAAGTATCGGTTTACTATGATCCAAGTTATTGTATAGTATGTTTCCCTGGTAGAAATCTTATCGTGGCGCCCACATTTGCTATAACGGCCTTTGTAGGCAAACTAGATAGTACTAGACTGTACAAAACTCGATAAATCCACACAGATCTACATAGTTTTCTCAATAATAATATGTACATATACAATTTGTGAGGTTATATATTATTTATTGAACAGAACATTTATTGTAAAAATTAATGTTAAAAAAAGTTTAACATGCAAGTTTTCAATTATAATAATAAGATCTATAGTTCTATTCATACTATATACATATAAAAGTAGTCAGAAAGCATATCTAACCTAAGAAATGAAAATTTATAAATAATGTTCCTTGCATATGAAAAACAGTGATCACAAAATAATGTTATTGATTGATGTAGTTGTTTCTTGAAAAGGAATATATAAATAATAATATCATATGTACAAATATGTACTTTATGACATGCTTTATTTAAAAACTAGAATTTTAATTTCAGAATTGCAAATAATTTTGTATCCATATGTGAGTTCTTATAATACATAAACTGCTCATTTGTGACAACATTTTCAAAGACAAACACATTAGTCGTACACTTGTAGTCGATAATTTTCTTGATAAGTAACAAATTAGTATGTTTTAACTGGCCATATATGTCAAATGAAAGTGTTTGATTATAAATTAATCACAGTAGGAAATACAAACACAGAACATATATATAATAACTCAAATACATTATTTCTTTTTAAAAATAGAAAATTAATCAGTTAATAATAAATGTGTGTGAAAATAGTTTTCCTTACATAAACCATGCAGGTTTTGAAACCAAGCCTGTATTTAGGATGGAACATAATCAAATGTAAGAAAACTAATTTTACATAAACAAAATAAATATATGCACTAATACTTCATATAGTTATTTGGATATTCAGATTATTTTCTTATTTTGATTGTTTAATATATGTGTAACATAATATTATTATTGAGTTCTTAAATACAAAAACTCGATGCATCTAAAATTTGATAACCTTACACTTTAGAGGTTATTTACATTTACTTACATTGGTAATAGGTGAAATAGCATGTAAATACCTTTAAATAAAAAAAATACATAATAATCATAATAGATTATGCTTATGTTTCTTAAAACATAACCTTGAAGTGGCTGTTATTGTCATAATTTTGCTTATCTAGTTTTATCGGGGCAAATAATATGGGAAACTAGAAGGGACGACCGTTACACGCCTTTATAGTAACTATCTAGTTTGCATACATAGATCTACACAGCGCAAGATTATTCTACATAGATCTATAAAGTGGACGGGATAAATTTCTACCAGGGTTATTATATTAATTACTCAAATATTATATTACTCTTTTTAATAAAATCAAAAATTCTATTATAGATAATTATATATTATAAGCTTAGGTTTCTAATAAAAAATAAAATTTGATTCTGCATTGTATTTTATTAAAATATACGCAAGTTCGCAGGCTAGGGTGGGGTAGGTTTAACTGGCAGAACAGAAGATTTTTCTTCGTTTGGATAGTCATTTATCCAGTTTCTTACAAAAGGAATCATCCACTGATTTTTCTTAACAAAATTCCTAAATCTGTTATTATTATGACATTAAGATTGATCATCTATATAAAAAAAAGATTTGTTAGGCTAATTATAGTGATGCAATGAGCGATGCAAATTTATTTAATAAACTTGTTCTGATTTATGAGCAGGCATTTTACTATATAAGATGGTGCATTCAGCCAAGTTTGAGATCCATCTAAGAATTTCATTAGTGATTGTAAACTATCTTTTGAACATTTTTATTAGAAAGTTCTAATAACAATCTATCTCTTCAAGCTTCTACAAACTATGTTCTTTTGTCACAATTCATTTGTAAAATTTTCTCATAATTTTTAAACATTTGTGAATTTGTGTCGAAAGCAGAAGTTAAACGATCGTATAATGAATGTGGATTTAACTCATTAGGTTTCGCAAAAACCAAATCCACGATACTTTGGAGATTAATTTTAAAAGAAATTTTGTTGTCCTAAAATTGCATTCCAGAGATCGACTGAAGCGTATTCTGTAGTAGCAATAAAATCTTAACGCTTATCTATATGACAAGGATCTTCATTAATTTTTAATTCAACAAAACCCGGAGAAGCTAAATAATTCTTTATAGTCGAAGCGTATCTAACTTCCTTACAATTATTTGATTCAAAACGGTGGAAATTTTTAATTAACTCTAAACGCTCTTTGCGGTCGAACAGTGTGATTTTCGTCAATGATGCTATTTAGTTCTTCGGGTTTAAAAGATTTAGTTTCTGCAAGTTTAAAGAAGATTTGTGGGATACCATATGATGGCTTATTAGTAGATAAATGCAAAGTCGAAGTTGATGCAGAATTCTGCGAAAGAACCACGTTGGCTAAAAAATTAATCTGCTTTTGAATGTAGCAGATACGATCATCGTTGTGAACTTAAACCTTCTTGGGTGGCAGTGAACGGCAAGGGGATAGACAATTCGACGACACGTCAGCTCTGTAACTCGAATCTCCACTCTTCTCCATTAGTCCGGGAGGTAGCGACAAATTTGATGGTTTCATGTGCGCAAAAGAAACTTTTGCTTTTTTGTATAGTATTTGTGTTTTACTAGCCGAAAAGGCATTTCTGTCTCTCTCCTTTTGGGGTACAGTTGCGTGACAATACCCGAAACATGTAAAAAAGAAACATTGCAATGGTTTCATTTGCACAAAGGTAAAACTTTTTTAAATCGTTAGTTCAATGCATAAGTAGTCGAAAAAAACATTTCTGTCCGGTCATGTCCGGGGATATGTACTTCTGTCCATGATGTGAACCTGTCAAAAAATGATAATTATGGTTTCATTTGCTAAAGGCTGAAATTTTTTTTACTAATATTATGTAACATAAGAGTTGAGAAAAACATTTCTGTCCACTTACAGCTTGGGATGGACCAAGACAGAAGCGATGGAAGGTTCAGTACAGCGGCCGCCGATTTGAACGACGTATAAATCAACTCCGTTGTTTCTATCGGTTCCCATTCTCATGGCATGATCTGCTCAAAGCTCAAAATTTTGTATAAATATCGTGCACTATGACAAACAAGAAAAATAATTTCTGTCCTACTCTTGGTTAGGTGATAGTAGGACAGCAGAGATGAAACGTGCGCGATTCGTACCGACGGGCTATACTTGAGCTTTGTAATATTATTCCTATTCCAATCCCGCAGAATAATTTGCTCAGAGCTCAAATTCTTTTTATAATTTACTAATTAGTAAATACTAGTAGTACTATTAGTATACACGATAATAAAAAAGAAAATTTATTTCTGTCCTACTATCGGTGAGGTATAAGCAGGATAGAATCGACGATAGGTGTGTCCCCGCACGAGCTACGCGTGTATCGACGAGCTAGAGCTGCTTGAGCTTTGCAATAACATTCCTATCCCAATCTCACAGAATGAGATGCGCATAGCTCAATCTTTTTTATAAATACTATACACGTTAATTAACAAGAAAAATAATTTCTGTCCTGCTCACGGTTAGGTAAAAGCAGGACAGAAGTGACAAAATGTGGGCCATGGCATGCTCGTCTCGTAACGACGCGATGTACTTAAGCTTTGTAATTACATTTCTATCCCATTCCCGCACAATGACATGCACAAAACTCAAATTTTTGTTATAAATCTAATACACGATAATTAACAAGAAAAATAATTTCTGTCCTACTACTGGTAAGGTATAAGCTGAACAGAAGCGACGAAAGGTGGGCTACGGCGTGCGTGACTCGTATCGACTAGCTATGCATAAGCTTTTTATTAACATTCCTATCCCAAACCTGCAGAATGATTTGCTCAGAGCTCAACATTTTTTTTTAAATAGCATACACGATAATAAAAAAAGAAAAATAATTTCTGTCTTACTGTCGGTGAGGTATTATCAGGACAGGAGCGATGAAAGGTGGGCCGCCACGCACTCTACGTGTATCAACGGGCTAGACATGAGCTTTATAATAACATTCCTATCTATATAAATACTATACACGATAATTAACAAGAAAAATAATTTCTGTCCTACTCATGCACAGAGAGAATTTTCTAATAAAAATTATAACGAAATTCAGGGTAAAAATTACCGTAAATAACTATAAAGCTGGGACACTCCTACTTTCTGGCACTTTTTACTGATATTTTACTATAAAAATTACCTCATTGACTACAAATTTTACTGCACAGACTATAAAATTTGCCTGATTTGAGAAAAAGAAGACAGCTGATAAAGAAAACAACTGAGCGTGTACACATTTTAGGTTAACTCAAATATAAATGTGTATAATGTACTTATTTAAGTATTAATGATACTGCTACAACAATAGGAAGAAAATCCAGATTTTTTAAATATATTTCGTACAAATTTTACCACAAATTTTGTTTTTCTCTAAGATTTATACAGGGAACTTTTACTCTACGGCAGGCAAATTTTACCCTTCAGTACGGTAAAATTTATCGTAAATATCAATAAAAACTGCCGGAAAGTTAGTGTCCCAACTTTATAGTCATTCACGGTCATTTTTACTGCGAATTTCGTCATAATTTTTATTAGAAAATTCTCTCCGTGTGGTGGGGTATAAGCATGCAGGACAAAAGCGGCGAATGGTGGGCCGCGGCACGCGTGGGCATCTATAAAACACGTATGCGATTACAATAAGTGTTCAATTACAAATGGTTTAGTCGATGCTATAATTTAATTAATAAATCTAATTTTTTTAACTAAAAAATATTAAAACTTACAAAAATACTTTTGGCTAAATTACTAATGGAAATAAATATCATACTAGTTACAACTATTGCTAATATAAAAATAGTTCTTATATTTATAATTTTTTATTATAATTATTGCTATTTCAAGGAAAGTCTATACTAAAATTTGGTTATAAATTAATTTTCTTTATTTTTTAAAAAGCCTATAATTGGTTTAATTTTTCAAGTGTAACTATTATGTTCAACTATGATAATACATTTAATAAGATATACAATTATAAAATAAATATATAATTAAATTCACGAAGAATTGTAACTCTGTAAGAGTGTCTGTTCTTTTCTTCAGCTTATATCTGAATAAAATATATAAAACGTACTATCGAGCATGTAAAATGAAAAACGTTAAAAAATACAGGATTGTAACTTTTCAGTACAGACATACCTTAACCCTTTGAGGGGCGAATTGAATCTATAGAATCGAAGTTTTTTCATCTTAAATTGTCCATAACTAATTATATAAACAACCATTTGTAAGTTTAAGCTCAGGATTTTATTCCTTAGGTATCTAGGATTATACAGAAAAATATCTGAGCGATATTGAGCTCAAACAGTCTAAGTTATGCACAAGAAACTGAACAAAAATAGAGTGCCACTATAGTGGAACCCGCCCCGCAAAGGGTTAAACAAGAAGAAAGAAATAGTAGATTCTCTATCAAGGGCGGAAAGTACTATAAAGTAGCCGATTACCGTGAGTGCGCATTGCAGACCAAGCCAAAGTCACCCGAGCGGCCAAAGGCGAGCCGAGGGATGTCGAAGGTTACGGAGGCAAAAGCTGCAACTAGCACGAGCGTTAATCACCTTCGCCCGTGGTGCACACGATACTTCTTGTCCTACCTGTACTGAAATGATGATTTTTCGTGCATATATGAAGCGGGTGGGAACTACGTTACTTTTTAAATCCGCCCTAGGTCGAATAATACTCACTTTCCGCCCTAGGGTGAAATAATATCGCACTTTCCGCCCGAGGGTGGAAAAGAACTACTTTCCGCCTTTTTGTATCCCTAGTGGAAATGAAAAATGTATATAAATGTATAAAAGTGTATATAATTGTATAAAAGTGTATATAATTGTATAAAAGTATATATAATTGTATAAAAGTGTATGTAAATGTATAAAAGTGTATATAATTGTATAAAAGTGTATATAAATGTATAAAAGTGTATATAATTGTATAAAAGTGTATATAAATGTATAAAAGTGTATATAAATGTATAAAAGTGTATATAAATGTATATAAATGAATAAAAGTGTATATAAATCAATAAAAGTGCATATAAATGTATATAAATGAATAAAAGTGTATATAAATGTATATAAATGAATAAAAGTGTATATAAATGTATATAAATGAATAAATGTGTATATAAATGTATATAAATGAATAAAAGTGTATATAAATGTATATTTCTGTTATAATTGGAACAGGTTTTACCACGGATATATACACTTTTGTACACTTTTATACATTTATGTACATTTTCGAAAAATAACGCAGCTTGACTTTTCCACCGATAGGTGGCGAGGCACATATAAATCAATTCACATGTAAAAAAATGAATCTTTCAGTTACTTTAGAATCAGTGGCACTTAGGAAAAAATGTTTGATTATTTGGCACTATTGAAGTCTACCTTGACGCTTCTTAGTGAGCGGAATTTTTCATATAAAAATGTGCATAAACGCACAAAAGTGTAAAAAAATGTATCACCTTCATCATCAGAATCATCAAGACAGTGATTTTAACGATCATCGATATCAGCATCATTGTCTGCATTTTTTGTTTGATTTTGGATAATCGGAACATCACCTACAATCAGTTTCAATGTTATTATGAATTGGCTACATAATAATTTATATATACAATTAATAAAAATATATAACATATAATTTCAGCCATAGAACTTTAAAATGTAATTTCCATTTTTTTCATAATATTGTGAAAAGTTTAGTGATGTAATAGTATTATATGTAATATTTACTATTATAAATTCCATAAAAAATTGTAATTACCAATGTCATGATTATCAATACGAGAATTCTTATCTCCACATTCTCTACTATTTTCCGTAGTTGCATCATATTCTAAAAAGAGTATATTGAATATGAATCCATGCATTACATAATAAATATTATTCATAAAAATAATAAAAGAATATTACATATAATCCTCATTCATATAATTTTATAACGTAATTAAGATGATTTATAGGATGTAGATACGCACCGGGGCCCACCTTTCATCGCTTCCATCTTGCTTGTATATAACAAACAGTAGAACAGCAAATTTTTTCTTATTTATCATCGTGCACATTATTGATAAAAGAATGTTTAGCTTTTAGTTAAACATTTTACGGAATCGGAATGGGAATGTTACTGCAAAGTTCATCACTAGCGCGACGATGCGTGCCACGGTCCATCTTTCATCGATTCTGTCCAGCTTGTACCACACCGAATAGAAAGTAGGACGGAATAAGAATAGTACACTGGACGGTAAAAATAACTTTGAATCTCGCGGTCTATTTTTCCCTGTGCTACCTGGTATTCTAAAAGATTTTATACGCTTTTGATTGCATAACCTATAAAAATCTCAGTTAGCATGCCAGAAAATTGCTCGCGCGATTCAAAGTTATTTTTACCGTCCAGGGTACATTATGTAACAAGGGCAAAAAGTCGAATATTTTTCCCGCGGGTGAGTTTACTGTAGTATTACCCGAGGGAAAAATCGACTCTTTTCTCGAGTTATATATATAATTTAAGCCCATCTCAACTGTGGCCACTGTTTGACTTGGAAAGCGGGACTAATGGACTGTTTATAGACAACATTGTTAAAAGACAATCGAAAATCAGGGTTATTGGTAAAACTTGATGAAATAAAGGAATTTGGAGTAGTTACTAGTGAAGTCACTTTTTTCTGCAATTGTACGAAAAAGTGATTTGCGGGAAAAAAGTTACTTTTTCCCGCTAATCATTTTTGCGGACAAAAAGTGTAATTTTGGTCTCGCTTTTCAGGGCAAGAAGTGGCTATTTTGGTTGAGATGGGCATAAATTATATTTTTGTCTATTACCGTATACACTATTTATACATAAATATTGAGCTTTGAGCAGATTATTTTGCTGAATTCAGATAATAATGTTACTACAAAGTCCAAATATAGCTTGTCGATTATGTGCGTTGCGGTCCACCTTACGTCGCTGCGGTCCCGCGTTTACCTCGCCGTTAGTAGGACAAAAATTATTTTTCGTGTTTATTATCGTGTACACTGTTTATAAAAGAAATTGAGCTCCGAGCAAGTTATTCTGCGGGATTGGGATAAGAATATTACAAAGTTCAAGTACAGCCCCACCAAGATTAGGACAGAGATTATTTTTCTTGTTAATTATCGTGTACAGTATTTGTAAAACAATTTTGGAGCTTTGAGCAAATCAATCTGCATGATTTGTGATAGGAAAGATATTACAAAGCTTATGTATAGCCCGTCCATATGCGTAACGAGAGCCGCTGCGCTGACACTTCCATCGCTTCTGTCTCGGTCCATCCCCGGCGGTAAGTGGATAGAAATGATTTCTCTTAACTCCTATGTCATATACTATTAGTAAAAAAATTCAGCCTTGAGTAAATGAAACCATTGGCTTCCATTTTTTGACATGTTCATGTTACGAACAGAAGTACATGTCCCCGGACATAGCCAGACAGAAATGTGTTTTTCGACTACTTATGCATTGAACTAACGATTATAAAAAGTTTTACCTTTGCGCAAATGAAACCATTGCAATTTTTTTTTTCATGTTTCAGGTACTATCACGCGACTGTACCCCAGAATGAGAGAGATATAAATGCCTTTTCGCCTATTACCTAGAGCACAAAAACTATAGAAAGAAGTAAAGATTTTGTTTGCGCAAATCGGCACATAAAATTTGTCGCTGCCTCCCGGACTACATGTTCAGAACCACTCGAATTGTCGTGATTATTTGGTATTGAAAATTGACTCATTTTTATCGGACATAATAAATAGAAATTGCTCTATTAAATTATTAAAAATTAAATGATTTGCAAGTAAATTAATTTTTGACGTCTTATCAATATACTCAATGCTATAAAATTAGACGCAGTCGCTACGCGATGACGATCTCCTGGACGATTCGAATAACGGGTGAAATAAGCATATACAAGCTAGGTAAAAATACAAGACAAGAAGTAAATATATAGGCGAGTACCTAATATCTTCTCTCATAAGCAGGCGTAACCAAAAGTGGCATCCGATGCTATGGAAATACATGTATTTTGATGTAAGGGCGGTGCAGGTAATGTGGACATCTGAAGGAACTTTCGATTCCCAGTAAATATATATCGGGTTTTGGGGCTTCGGAAACTATTGAAACATGTTATTTGAACCTTTAACTCTAATACCTCATGAGTTTTATAGCAAAAAAATATACTCTGAATTTTAATTAAACAAGTTCTAAGTAGTTAAGAATTGGCCACTTTACCAACAGTGTTGGTAAAGTGGCCACCTATCAGTTCTTGTGGTAGAGTCGTATAGTAAGTAGTTCAAATAGTCAAGACTAGCCTAGCAGAGACTTCCTTTATGTGTTATTTAGGGGGAGATCGGAATCCTATACGTTATACCCAGTTACCGACTTTATCGATTTTTCGTTTTACGCTGCTAATTTTTACTTTAATAAAATTTTACTAACGTACGTACATTCTTAGTGATAAATACATTGTGCGTTATACGTTCGCAAAATTTGAAAATCTCATTTATTCATTAAATAAAACGAAAAACTGCAATGTCGGTATTCGTCATCCCCTTAGCTACATGGTGCCGTAGCGTACGGCTTGGTGTCAATATTTTAGGATTAGTAGCCATAGGAATTTTGAAGAAGCAACCGCCGTTTTTATCAGCTTCGATTGCTTTTGCCTTGCAATGCATTCATATGGCCACCCCGTTGCAAATAATCGATAGAAACTGATAAATTTATAAGAGAAACGGTGCAAAATCGTCATAAAATCTTATAGAATGCACCCGGTTTTATCGATTTTTATCGATCTTTTGCAACCGGGCACTTTCACAACCGATAAACGTCAGCGGAAGCTGCAATTTTCGCATCGAAATGCGAGGTCACCGCGCCTCTTAACATCTATTGTTACAATACATATCTGTGGCGAGAAAATTCAGTTTTGAGCGATTTTAGTATCCTTACATACCTAGTATATTTTCAGATAAAAATGCAAAAAATCAAGAAAGTATAAAAATAAGTGACCCTATCAACTATTTATGAATTTTTTTAACATTAGTTTAAATGGAAATTAAAAACTTAAAGCTTAATATTTCAAAAACATGAAAAGTGGACTTAAGTCATTTTTCCGGGAACCCACAGATATACTGTAGGAGTTATGGCGCCCCAGAATAACGCATACAGCGAGATCTCGTGTAGGTGGCCACATTACTTGCACCCACCTTATTTCATATGGCAAAAGTTGCAACATTTGAATTCGCTGCACATAAGCATGCCGTGTATCAGCCAATAGCATATACTCAATGGTTGATTTAAAGCACCCGAACCTCCTTAAATAATTTGTACAAATTTTTCGAACATAATTATTACTTATATCTATAATCTATAGCATCATAATATATATGGGTGATTGTCAAAAAAACGGTAGTTTTAGTGTCGCTAGTACACTCTATAGAAAGGAAATATTATTGTGGTTTCATAAACTTTCAAAGTTCTTCAAAATAATGTATTTGAACTTCTTGAACACAAAACTAACATAAATAAATATCCTATATATTTAGAGTACATGCGATGTATATAGCCTAAAAGTAATTCGATTGTAAGACAAATTTTTTTTTGTCGGCATGGATTTATTTAGTAGAAATAGTAAACCGATGTATAATGCATTTTAAGTTTTTGTAATTGTATTTTATTTGAAAAACTTATAGCGTTCTAAAGCTTCTTTATAACGTCACGATCACAACAACGTCAAAGGTGCCGCCGTATGTTCATGACGTCACCAAAAACTTTGGAGTGTCGTATCTCTTTCAATTTTCAAGATATAGATAAAGTTTCAAAATTTTACAAAGGAAATATACTACGATCTATTCAAATATGTTGTTAGAAAAAAATGTTTTGTAACCCAATTACCGTGGCCTGTTGCCATCGAACAATTAAGACAATTCTGAATTTATTAGGCACAACATTTATGATTTAACTATATCTAACCTATTAGACTTTGAAGTACATTACATATGTACAATTTGATCTAATTTTTTCAGAATTTTTTTTTCATCTTCTTTGTCTGCATGAGTGTTATAGGATAGTTTAATTGAACTATTTAACCTATGAGATTCTTCAGTTCGAGCTTAAAAAGAAGTACATAAATGCGCGAGTCGGGGTTTATTTGCAGTTTGGATAGTTAGTTTTTAGGTTATTTATTTTAAAATTCCAAAGCTAAAAAAATACGAAATTACCGTGGCCATCAAAATTATAAGTAAGTTACATTTGTAAAAATGTTGTTATGAGGTAACCTGAAGTAATAACATATCTATTTTTTTTATTTATTTATTCCATGTATAGATTTACATTAAATCCTTTTACATTGTGCCCGCTTATCAGCCTAATATAGTGTATTATATACATATACCTATTACATTGTATTAATTTCTATTTATATCATACCACTTATAAACATTACACATAAATATCGCTATAAATACAAACAATCTTACATTCTACATTACATAATCTTTGGAGTCGCTTTATTTACAATACAATTTCAGAGCCATTTTCGTTTTAGTCGCGTCGCTTTAAGGAGACGTCGGATACCGACAGTAGATTCCTACTATCCTACACACGTATTTCGTTATTTATTTACAAAGTAAATTGTTTAATCACAAAATAATAGCTGTCCCCAATTTGTTTTACAGTAACCTAATTATATGTCCAAGCTGGTTTCATATGATTGTTTTGTTTTCGAGAAAACTTTGACAAACTTAGTATGTAAAGGTTAATCTCCACGTAGTTGGCCCTTTTAGTGTGTCAAAGTTTTCTCGAAAACAAAACAATCATATGAACACAGCTTGGACATATATGTAGATTACTATAAAACGAAGCGGGGACAACTATTATTTAAAGAAAAATATGATTTCTCTTAAAATTATGAATGAAAACTCAATTAGACAAGGACAGAGATATCCGGCGTCCCCTTAACCTAATCCCTGCTATTTGGTCTGTCAGTTTTCAACCTAGCTATTTTTTCAAATTCCCTGCTAAATGAACATAGGTTAGGAATAGGATCACTTTTCAATATTTCTTTCATTGTATACTTTACCTCTTCCTCTGACCCTTCCAATCCCCTTTCTCTTCCCCCCTCTCATACCCACTCTTCTTTTATTTTTCATTTTGCTGTCGGGCAATTCCACATATGCTCTATCGATTCTGGTTCCTTCTGCAAACTCTACACAATGTGTCCTTAAAACTTTTATTTTCTGTTTTTCCTACACTCCCGCACCTTAACCTTGCCCATTGTTCCTTTATTTTCCCACTAAATTGTCTATTTTCCCAGTACTTTTCTCTTCCTAAGTCAATTTTCCAATCTTTGTAACTTTCACAGTAATTTGACCTATCGATTTTGTTCCAGTCTAGTTGAATTTCCTGCTCGGTTTTGATTTGTATTCCCTTCTCAAATTTTATTTTCACGTCTTCTATTTTCTTGTTTCATACTAACCAATACAATCTCTCCCCATCTCCTACTTCCTTAAAAACTTTATCTAATCTCCTTCTCCACTTCGATGGATATCCATTTGTTATTCCTCTAAGCTCCTCTTCTACACATATTTTTGGCCACCTTTCCCGGTCCATCTCCGCTATATGTGTAATGTACATAACTCCTCGCCCTTTGCCTAGTTTCAATATCTAGGCTTCTCCGACCTGCTTTGCACCGTTTCTATTTCCTCTTACATGTCCCATCCCCATATAAACACCCTGCCCTTACTACTGAATTTAGCAAATATAGTCTTCCGCGTAAATTTTCCACTTTTGCCCCTTTTCCATATACCCCAAACCGTATTTATTGCCTTTTTCACTTTACTTGCCATTTTTTATATGGTTATTGTAGAGTAGAGGTACTAGTAGTCGGCCATCTAAGGAAAAACTTGTATTAAAGCTATTGTAAAAAATTCAGAAACATCTTTGTTTATAAATTACCGGTTCTATTACTCATTAAATGTATTCTAACTTTTGATAAAATGTTTACTTTTGCTTAAAATATTTACAGGATTATTATAATATATGTTTTAATAAAATATGACGAAAGCGCTAGTAGTCGGCCACCGAAATCTAGTACTCGGTCACTTAATTCATCGCTAGCAGTCGGCCAAGACAATTTAAGGCAATACATCGCGCTTTATAAACATTGTTTATTCTTTTTAATAGTTCTATGATTTAAGTTTAGCTATAGAAGATTGAATAAATAGTAAATGAATGAAATTAAATATTAATTGATCATTACAATTAAAAGTGGTCAATCTGATAAAATCCCATTAGAAATACATGTAAGAAAATTGTTGTCACCTGTAGCTCTTTCCAAGAAAAGTTTGTCTCATTTTAACCTAAAGCTCAAATGAACCCTAAAATAGTATATTGTGTACCTATAGGGCGAGAAATATATATTAGAAATATATATATATATATATAATAGCAATTTTCCGAAACATTTTAGTTTACTACACTTATTACTTTCGCGCTTAATAGGTACAGAAAAACGCGAAAATCGTGCTTGTGTTACAAAAAAATATTTTTAGTTTGGTCCAAAAGTTAGATGAAAAACTACCATTTTTTTGACAATCACCCATATGATGTTTTGGAAAATTAGTATAAAATTTTAAAAATGTGGAAAAACTTCCTTTATTGATCTGATATCAGTTGGTAACTGGAGTACGTGACTACTTCAACTTTCTATCGATAAAACAGGTACAGTCTGTATATACCACGGTAATTTGACGAATCGCAATAAAAACGAATGGAACGTTCCGCATTTGATCTTCGAATAATGACCAGCTCTCGAGAGCTAGAATTTTATTTTTGACTCTAAAATTTGGCTCGGCTTCACGAAATTCCTCAAGTTACTCAGTACATGCTGACAATTTGGAGTAGTTTGTAGTGTGATGTTATAACCTTATCAATTTATGATCAGTATTGTTTATAATTAAATCAAATTAAATACATATTGATCAAAAGTATTATTCATAAAAATGATCTTCGCTCGGGGTGTGAATATGTTAAAAGCAGCTCGGCATTCAAGGAACGGAGTCACTGCAAACTGCTCCAGGATTCGTACAGTAACAACATCGCCATCAGGATCCATTTTACCTGAACCAAAGAAACCTCGCTTTGGTTACATAGGAGTCATATGTGCAGTTACTACAGGCCTCTTCATAGGTGCTACTATTAGTAAAAATGTAGCTAACTTTTTGGAAGAAAATGAGTTGTTTATTCCTTCAGATGATGATGATGACGATTAAGTAAATCAGTAAAAATGTAAGCTTATATTTTTATCAACATAGCACTAAATGTTTAAAGACTATGTTTGTATGTCTTGTACTGTTTTAGATTGTTTCTCGTCTATGTACTCCAGAACTTGATGCTGTGAAGCACTAAAGCTGCTTACCTGTTAAACCTTATTGTTACGAATAAATTTATTTAAGAATATGCTACAGTTTTAAATAGTAAAATTTATTTATTCATAAATACAACTGATATTAGAGTGAAAAATATAATTACATGACTTATTGATGTGTACAAATGTTTATGTTTTTAAGTAAAAACGGAGTTATAAATAAATAAATATTGTACAATAGTACAGTACACAGAAGTATTTAATCTTCATAATACCTCATTATTAAATTCTGATAGTGCTTTATTTATCAGTTTTGTTTTCTTAAATTATTCTTTTTAATTTATTTATTTATTAAAATTAGATATCAAATCTAATTAGTTTTAAAAAGTTAACAATGTTTGTGAGGCCTGTATAATGTGTCATCTATAAATGAAAAATGATTAACATAAAATTTCACAAAGACAAAAATGTCATGAATAAATTTATAAAACACTATTTTTATGATAACAAATATTCTGACATATTTATACAAGATACTATTCACTTGCTATACATATTTACAAGAATTTATATTTGTGAAAATTTATGGTACAATTATTTTGTGAACATAACAGCACCATAACTGTAAAATAAAGTTTAAAATATTCTTATGAAATTTGGCCACTTAATTACTGTACTTCTCAATTGATTAAAACCCAATAAGCATTTCTAAAGATAATTATTTAGCCAGAGTTAAAATCGATTTTCCATAATCTAGCAACATTAATATTTATAATGTTATATGACAGTATCAGTCATAAATTTTTAATCTGAAGTTTGTAACTTG
The DNA here is from genome assembly GCA_949152435.1 of Gastracanthus pulcherrimus. Taxonomy (NCBI): domain Eukaryota; kingdom Metazoa; phylum Arthropoda; class Insecta; order Hymenoptera; family Pteromalidae; genus Gastracanthus; species Gastracanthus pulcherrimus. The sequence goes on along the minus strand of OX424574.1, from coordinate 139,603,313 downwards.
ATAAATTTCTTAATGTTTTTATCTAATTCGTTTAAAATTCACACATGCATGTAAATATTGTGTAAAAAATGTAAAATGTATATAATATTTTTAAACTTTTGTCTAGAAATGCTTATCATAAATGTTTTTTTTATGAACACATTCTTCTTAGTTGGATTATAATAACTGCAATTTCATTAAATAAAAGTTAATAAATTAAGTTTAGTAATTGCAATTGTTTGGAAAAGCTTAAAATGAATAAAATTTTGATCAATGAAACTATTCTAGGTGCTTAAAAGAGCATTCTTACAAATTGATTCTAATAAAGAAAAAATATTTTTTCCATCTATCATCCAATTAAGATAAATGCCCATTATTGGCAATAGAATTATGACTTGTCGTTGTTTAACAATGGACTATTGCTGTGTGTCCATAAAGGAAGACCTTATATATTACAATTAAATTACATACAAATTAAAAATAAAATATTTCAAATGAAAGGGATATTGCAACTTATTCCGGTGGTCTTTTGTGCAAACCCCATCCATGGAAGCATTTGGTGAAACGTCGCGATTCTTTTCCTTTGGCAGTAAGAAACAGCTTTCGAGGGGTCTCAGGCTGTTTGACTCTTAAATGTTGAATGTATACCTTTAAAGAAGAAATTGTTATAATTTCATCATTCTGTTCAAATACCGATACATAAACTGCCTTAAAAGAGTAATTTACCTGTGCTGATTTATAAGCTAATTTTATTTCCACTTCTGAACATCGAGTACCAAGCCATAAAAATACTTGTTCACCATTATCGAGTATCATAATATCATCATCAGCTAAATCATCCTATAAGTAGACAATAAATTTAATTAAATTTACTAAATATAATTCAGACATTTACTACAATTTTCGTATTATTAATTTAAAAATCATTCTTACCTGACAAAAGTCTGTACACTTTTCACTGATTGTGAAATATCCTTTTTCGTTTGAACATCTAAACAGTCTGGTATAATTCATGTACTCAGCATCAGTCTCATATTGTTTTTTCCCACCCAAACCAACCCAAAAAAAGTTTTCTGGTTCTTCTCCTTCATTTAAAATCTGAAGACTTATCCAAGGCTGCAAAGAGAAACGTTAATTAAATGTTTTGTACATAATAATTTTTAGTTATACTTACATTGTTAAACATCTCTTCTGCAACTTCTTCAACTAATCTTGCATCTTCATTATCACATTTAGAACCAATCCAAACATAGACTATTCCCGTTTCATCAGCATTATTAAATGGTACATTTAAAATATAGCTACAAAAATTATTAAATTTGTGAAACATAATTATGTACAATACTATAATAAATAATATAGTCTTAATGATTAACATACCAGAAGGCAGAATTCAATAAACCCGCATCTGGCGTAATTTGGATCAGTCTTGTACATAAGGTACTACCATTGCTTCGCAAATGATAAAATTCCACTTTATTTGCATCACCTGATTTTACATCTTTTCTTTTACCTTGGTGAATAATAAATTTCCTTTTGAAATGTGCCATAAATTTAAGATTTTCTTGCTGTTGATGTGTTCTTACTACTTCTAATTTTTCACCAAATAAAGATTTAAATTTCTTTTGCAAACTGAAATATAAAAGATTGAAAATATATTTTGTGATCTAAATGTTACAGTTTGAGAAAAATTCAATGAATTACCTGAATGTGAAAGTAAGCCAACCCATATTACCAGCATCTCTTCCTTGCCAAAAGTAAACCATGCATTGAAAATCATCTTCACACTGTTCATCACCATCATCATTTTCATTAACATCTAAAGGCTACAAATTATAAGATCGATTGAAGTATAAATAATAAAATGAATGATAGTTTATTAATAAGTGTCTGTAAAATTGCATACCATCCAATATCTACAAAGAAAAACGTAACAGTCCCCACTATAAAAGTGACCCAATTCCTCTTCTGGTAAACGAACAAACTTTTTGCCTTCTAAAACAAAGGCTTCCATTGCTTCTAAATCATCATTCCATTCCACCATAAGTTGTTGCGCTTCTGTTGGAGACATGAGAGGCTGACGAGGCATGAATAACGCAGCAAGATCCGCCTATACGCACAAAATTGGATTGATAATACAAAAATGCACTCTATTTGTATCAATAACATTTACTCGTGATCATACCTTAGTTTCTTGTTGTTTGGCCCATTTTGTCAAATCAGCACCTGTTTTGGCTACAGATTCAGCAGTTCTTGTGAAATCTACTGCAATAACTTCATCCCAACCAGTGAATTTACTTTTGAAAATTTGAGATTCTGTACAATCTTGCAACCTTGTGACCAATGCATACTCTGGCCTTTGAATCATATTAAATAATTCCTGAGACAGTTTTACTGCAGCAGCTCTTACTAATCTAGTTGACTTTTTTCCAAACCTACAAATTTAAGTAAATTATGACAATTTTATAATTTTCTACAGGTTATATTGAAATTAGATTATTTTGTAATAATCATCCGTACCAGACATACACATCCAAATAGCAGTCTAAAATATAAACGTTTCGATTATTAAGAAGGGTATTGACTAGTTTTCCATGAGGCACCTCAACTTGAGGTAATTCCAAGTAACCCATTCCTAATCTAACTTGATACAGTCTTGGTATAACAGGCATAAACTCTGGATCAACATGTTCCTGTTGTTTAGATACATAGATAACAAAATTTATTGAAATCAAATTTTTATTAAAATTATGAGGTACACTCCATCTATTTATAATGGAAAAGAAAATTGTAGTCATAAATTTCTTACCACTGGTTTCATTGGACCATCTGCACCTAAACTCTTCCAAAATTCCGCAGTCTCTGATCCCATCATTTCTGTTATGATTTCAGATTTGTTCTTCCTCTCATTTTTATTAATTTTTTCAGCCATTAATCTCGATTTTGACTTTAATGTATTTTTTGCATTTTTTCCATACCACATGTATATTGTTTTGCCACAGTCAAAAACAAACACATAATTTGGATCTAAAGATTGTACACACACAGGAACTGGTTCCAAATGTATAGAAGCACCAGCAGCGTGAACTCGATATAATCTTGAAATTGCCGGCTGTATAAAAGTATTTTTAATTAAGAAACACTAAGTATGTAAAAGAGATAAAATGTAATTCAAATTATCGTTTCATTTTACCGTGTCTTCGACAGTGTAAAATCCAGATGAAGTACGTCCACCTTCTATATATGTAATACCAGACTCAAAGAGCATTAGAAATTCATCCGATTCATCTCCTTGCTCTTCCCTTATCGTTCGGCATTGTGCACCAAGAAAATTACGCAAATTTACGGCATGAATCGCCGCACACGCACGTTTATCAAGCTTTAAATAATTTAATAACAATATAAAGTTACGTAATGCAATGTAAAAGTATTAGGAATTACAATATAATAATTGTATGAAATTAACATTGTCATATCGACGGCCCTTACGAAGACTAGCACATTTCAAACTGTCACGAAGAGTAGCACATTTCAGCACTTGCCACGAAGAATAGCACATTTAGCCGTTCCACCACGAAGATAGCACGATTCGACATTCTCCTACGAAGACTAACATCATTCGCCGTTCTCCCACGATGACTAGCACATTTCGCAATTCTGCCACGAAGACTAGAACTTTTCGTACAAAATATGTAAATTAAAGTTGTACTGAAAAAGTCTCGGCGAATCGGGTCGATTCTTTTTTTATCGGGTTCGAGTTGGGTACTAGACCCTTTTGGTACTCAAAACATTATCGGTTTACCAGAGAAAATCAGGCTATCAGAGTAAATAAAAGTAGCCTGAAAAAATCAAGCGGCAGAAAATCGCCAAATGCGCTAGTCTTCGTGGCAAATTTTCAAATGTGCTAGTCTTCGTGACAAAATCCTGAAAAATGCTAGTCTTCGTGAGAAAATTGCGGAATGCGCTAGTCTTCGTCGGGGAATGTCGAAATGTGCTAGTCTTCGAGGAAGATTTCCAAATGTGCTACTCTTCATGGCAAACACTGCAAATGTGCTAGTCTTCGTAAGGGCTATCGGTATGTAGGTATAAAGTATATACATACTGTAGCTTTTTCTCCAATCCAGAAATATATCGACCATAACACTGAGCCACTATCATCAATACTAGTTTTTAAAACAATATAACAATCTCCTTCATAAAATTTACCATGTGCAACTTCTTCTATTTGATTTGGTAAAAAGTTTTCTATTTCCCATACTGATAATCCAGGTCCTTGCCCAGCCTCTTCATCAAAGAATTCGGAATAATCTAATGGAGGTTTTTCTAAAGTTTCGTCCCATCTTTTTGGTCTAAAAAGTTAAATTTTATTTACCAATACTATTTTTAACCTCTATTTCTTTTTCAATTGCTTATTAAGTAACTTACTTTAATGATTCTGCTTTTGCATCTTCCCAATTACTATCTTTATTTTTTTCTTTTGCAATATCTTTCATTCCCTAAATACATAAATGATACAAAGTAATTTAATTTTAAAATTAATAATGAAGGAATCTAAATATCTTATTTATAAATCGCTCACCTTTAAAATTTTCGCTTGGTCTTGATCAGCTTCTTCTTGATCACGTCTTCGCCTTAATCTCATTTTTCTAGCAATAGGATCTTTACTGCTATCTGAAAAGCGAAAAAAAAGTTTATTAATAACTAATCTATGTTAGTTAACTTTATTAAAAATAATTAGTCATCATTTTTTTTATGTATAATTTTATAAAGTTATCACCTTTATTTTATTATATAAAAATATTTATTTGTATTTTATGTTTACTATTGCAACAAACTTAATTGAACATACACCATTTAAGAGAAAAGATTTGTATGCTTACTGGCTGTTTGTGCTGGTGCAGGTATATTTGCTCCAGCAAGGCGTAATTGGTGTTGCAAAGAGAAATCAATATTATAAAACTCAATTCCTGATCCTCTTTGAACTTCTGTTGGTTTTGGTGGCATTACTAAATTTGGATTATCTCTTAAATCAAGACACTCTAAATCTGTAAGTAAATGAATAGCATCTGGTACTGTGATAAGTCTGTTGGATGTCAGAATTAACTGTTTCAAAGATCCACATCTAAAATAAATAAAATGAAATCATATGCTTTAGATATGATTAGGAATATTGAAAAGAAGATAAACAAAATTAAATCACAGTAACCTGCAAAGCCCTTCTGGAATCATTTCTAAACGATTTTTAGCTGCAGAAAAAACTTGTAAGGATGATAATTTACCGATTCCCGATGGAATACCTTTAAAATCTAATTCATTATCATTTAAGTATAATCTTCTTAATGATGAGATTTTGCAAAGTGATACAGGTAATGCTGTCAATTTGTTTCTACAAAGATTTAAAGTTTCTAATTTTTGCCACATTTCTGAAAATATAAAATATGAATAGTTTAGTATTATATAAATACAGAATGTGTTTAATAATGTAAATTAAAAAAATGTAATCAAATATTACCAATAGCAGTAGAAAGTTCAGAAATTTGATTATCACTCAAATTAAGCCGCCGAAGATTAGGAAGAGAATAAAGAGCATCTGGAACTCTTGGTAAGGCATTTTGTGATAAATCTAATTCCTGCAAATTTGTTAAACTCTCTAAACTCGACGGGATATTGTTCAGTGTGCGTTGAGTATCACGCATTTGTAATGTTGTTAAATTCATTAAAGATGGAAGTTGTCTGTATAAAATATTTAAATTGTAACAAATATAATTTACAATATATTCAATACTTGTATAATATTACCTTAATTGGAAATGTCCAAGAGGGTTATGGTTTAAATTTAAACTTTGTAAATTAGCTAATCTACGTGTTTGAGGTGGTAATGTTTCTAATTGATTATGACTGAGGTCAAGGAACAGCAGATCAGTTAAATGAATAAATAATGTATTTGGAATTGTTTCAATGCTGAAAATAAATATAATTGTAATACACTATAATTAAATTGAGTTTTTTTAATTTTATCTACTCACTGGTTATGACTTAAATTAAGATTAAGTAATGAACGAGCCCTTTCAAGTCCTTCTGGTACTTCACGTAAATTATTTTTACTAATATCTAAGGTAGTTAGTTCTTCTAAGTGAAATAATTCAGCTGGGATTCCACTAGATTTGATATTGTTATGACGTATATTTAATGTTCGTAAACATCCAAGTTCAGTTAATTCTCCAAATAATCTCTCTAGACTGTTTTTTGTAAGTGACAAATGTTCCTATAACAATAAATCTGTTATTAATTACGTTTTCTATGTTTACACCTTAATAACATAACATTAGAATCTTTAACAGTAAAATGTTGTATAATTTCATATAGATTTTACACAAATACTTATAAGAACTAATACATATAAAATTAATCATTGTTAAAAGCTAAATATTAATCTTACTAGCTTTAAAAGTTTCCCCATTTCTTCTGGGATCTCTGATAGGTTTGTATTGTCTAACTTTAGCCATTGTATTCCTGTCATTAAACGAACTGATTCTGGAAATTTCCCTTCCTGTAAATTTAATGAAAAAATAAAAATTATTTATATTTCAAAGTAATTATAACATAAGCTTTTATCTATTAATAATAGAAAGATAATAAGTCTCAATTACAGTTTTATTTTTAAAATATTGGAAGAACATATTAAGAGATCTAAGTATTTCTTAATGTAAAAGAGAATTAACACTAATAAATAATTTAATAGTCTAATAATAATAAGAATATGTATAAATTCAATTAATATACTTACCATGTATGGGTTTATTTGTGAAAAGAATGTGTTTATTATATAGATATTAATTAAAATTAAAAAAGAAATGTACTTACTCCAAAATCATTTCTGCTAAAGTCCACTCCTCGGACGAATGGTAATACTCCGGTATTGGCCATTATTTTCTTTAATAGCACGATCTCAGGATTAAATCATGCTACGTACCAAAATCTGGGCGATGTTTTTTATTATCGAGGTAAATAATTTTCGAAGTCTTTTTCCCGTAAGGATGAGGTTAGGTTTAAATACATGTAAAATGCGCGAAGTTCGCGATTGCACTGTAAAAGGGGCCGTGATTATGGGCGGGATGTAGTTTTTATGAGCGGAAATGCAAAGAATTAGTCACACTATGTTGTATTTTTAATCTTCTACGAGCAATCATCAAAATACGCACTCCAAAATAGAAAGAGAGAGAACTAGCACTAGCACGAATTCCTCATTCTCTCTCCTCCGAGAATCGAGATAGACAGTCCAGCCCGCGCCGCGAACTTAGCCAATGAATCCGTTTAACAATGCTGCCACCGTGTTTTAGGCCATCGATATCAAGCTTGTCAAGGTGGTTTTTGAATTTGTTTAAAAGCAAAATCCAAACAAGACAAACGTCAACGCTTGTCTTGCCGACAAGTACCTTTTTAGCGTATTTAAGTTTTATTTTAGCTCAACAAAATCATGAGCAGCATTGATGATTCGAGTCTGATATCGGGTAATTTTTATTTACGTTAATTTCTTCTTATCAGTAATGCAGATAAGCTAACGGTTGCGTTCTATTTGAGGTTAGGTTTAAAATTATTCTTTAGAATCTTATTTATTCTAAGAATTATTATTTCTTCATTTTATGTATATATTCTTATTACATAATTGGATTCTTTATTTTTCTAAAGAAGTTTTAACTTTTTATAAACAATGCTTGTGTTTAAATAGTAAAAATATTCTGTTCCATTTCAATGTATAATATTACGTACCTTTAAATTAAATATATTTTTCTTAAACTTTAGGTATATCTAACATATCCCGAATCTCTAGAACAAACAGTTCAGCCCTTTACAAATTTGACTCTACTTGTAATATTTTGGAATGGCGGAGCATGTGTCGTGATGCTAATAAAAGTTTCACTACCGAGAGTCAAAAACTAGATTCAAGAAGAGTTTCCGAACCAACAAAAGTTAATAAGGCTCTCAGTGTGTGTGAAGAAGGAACATGTGATTATGCCAAATTGAAACTTATTTATCAGTGCCTTGAAGAAATAGTTATGAGTAATAATAATGCAATTGATAGTAATACAATGAAGAAGCTAAAAGAACTTATAACAATTCATGAAGTGAAAAAGTATATTCATTTACCAAATAACTCAAAGGATTTGAAAGAAGAATTGACTTTATTAGGAATTATTGATCTACCACAGTATGAATTTAGTTATGAGGAGCAATTAGCAATAAGAAGTTGCTTAGAAGCAAAGTTACGTGAAAAGATACACAGTTTTGTATCAATGTAAGTTTGTAATTATAATTATTATTTGTACGCTTACAAAATTAAAAAATGATTAAATCTCTATTTATTTCAGATATGAAGACCTTGTAGGATCTACAAAAGAAGTGTTGAAAAATAACGAATCAATAGTTCGTTCTCGTTTTCAGCAAAAAGGTGAATTGGACAGTATACATTGGAAAGATAAAATTGATGAAGTATGTTTAGAATACAAAAGAGACTTGCTTCATTGCCTTAAAATGCTAAACCAGTGGAATGAACTGAAATGTAAAATGAATGAAAAAAATACAAAAGATGCAGAAAACTTATTACTTCAAGCAGAAATAGCTGAGATGAAAGCTGTTATTACAAAATTATCTTGCACTATACGTATGTACAAAGAAACTCCAGCGACTGTTGATGCTTTTAAAATACTGAATACGAGTCTAGATGAAAAAATTGCCAGTGTGAGTGAAGAAATTGGTGAAAAAACTGAATTAAAGAAAGCATATGATGCCTTGAGTAGTACAGAATACGATGAAATCTTGAGAAAATATTTTGAATTGTGCCATATTGTAAAAAAGAAAAGAAATTTATTGGAAAAATTGTAAGAAATGTTATATACTAATTTGTTATTTTATAAAAGCAACATATTGTTAGTTACAAATTGTATATGTAAGGTAGTAGCTAAATTAATTGATTATTTTTATATGAAAATTTGAAATTATTGTAAATCTTATTTATAATTTTTTTTACCAGAATATTTTAATACAAAACAGTAATTTCACAAACGATTAAAGAAGTCACTTTTCTGACCATTTTCTAAATCAATGAAAATTGAGTAATTATTGTAATTGATACAAATGTAAATAACTTCGTATACCTAAATATAGTATGCATTAATTTGTATACAAATGAATGATATCAAAGGTAAATATGTATTAAGAAAAAAAGAGAAGGTTTCTTAAAAGAAAATAAAGGAAAAAAGTGCGATCAAGCCGCATTTAAATTTGACTAACGCCGTAGAGGAGTGTGTGTCCGAAGTCGGAAACAATCGAGCGTGTTGAACGCGAGTGAACTGTAATACCACGAGGGTCACCGCTGATGTCGCGCCATCTCTCTCGCTCTCCCTCTCTCTTTCTCCAACTTCTCCAAGACTCCAAGACCTATACTGCAGACTGCTATACATCTTTCTCGCAGTACCCAGCAAGTACACCACACGCACGCACGTTTGCTCCCCCGTGGTGTGCCCAGTGCCGTGCTGCGTGCGCTCAGCTCTTCTGGTGTCTGCTCCCGGTCGCTCCTCAACACGCACACTCTCTCTCTCTCTCTCTCTGCACGGCACGAGAGAGACCGAGAGTATCATACCGGATAAGTATAACCTTCTGGCCCCGGGCGCGTTGGTGACTCAAGTGCAGCTTACAAAAGGAGCCCATCGAAGTTCGGATCAGCGGTGTGGCGGCTAGTCTCGAGGAACCAGCAGCGCATTTGTTATATATGGCCACCATCACCGAGGAGTCCGAGCAATTGGACAGCGGCATGGGCAGCAGCGACGCTCGATCGCCGGAGGTCAAGTCCCTGCTACCCGACGACGAGGAGGAGGACGAGGAGGTTCGTGCATGTGTGTGTCTCCAAAGCTGTTATCGGGCCTCTCTTTCTCTCTCTCGCGCGCGTTATACAATCGTCGAGAGAGCTGCTCGCTCGCTAGCTCTCGGTTTGCCGCATGCCATTAGCGTGCGCTTTGGCGCAGAGATAACCGTGTCGCGGTGTTGTCGCCCTTTTCTCATTTCATTAGTGAAAAGTTGCCCGGACACGGGGGACCGTCCTCGAGTTCGAAGGCTCAAGAGCCGAGCTTTTCCGATTCCGATGGCCAATGACTCGTTGAAGCTCTGCTCAGCTTGCAGTGCCGTAGCAAATCCCTTGTTGTGTGTGTTTACTAGTTTGCTCGATGATCGTCAGTGGGAATGCAGGATTTTTCTTTCTTTGTTCGCAGGATGAGAGTCTCACCGAGAGATTGATTGGACTTACGGAAATGTTCCCCCAAGAGGTCAGAAACCTGAGCTACAACACCGCATCCTGCATGAAGAAATGCTTCTCAGGTTAGAAACATCGAGTCCCTTTTGCTTATTACGCTTTACGCTGCAATGGTTACAACTTAAATCTACATTGTGAACAAAATGTGTCGAATTTTTCAATTTTGAATCTCAGAATAGTTGGCGTTAATTATTGTTATTATATTAGTTTTTATTTTTGCAGGTCTGTACTCCTTATCGTGTACTGCCACATGGCTGATCTTCAGTTCTTCTGCAATTCTATTTGCACCATTAATTTTTGAAATTGAACGTGCACAAATGGAAGAAGCGCAACGCAATCAACAAAAACAAGTTTTACTTGGACCAACTTCAGCTATGCCTGGCGCCAATCCTCCTGGTTTCCCAATGGCCCCTCCTATCCAGAGATAATTCTCACACCGAAGCATTTATAAGCAACCTTAAAAAGTTGTTTTTGAAACATTATTGCATTGTCACATTGATACATTTATTCTTGTTCACAAATGTCTTACAACAGATGATGTCATGTGAATTAGAACAATTTAAAAAGTGTTTTAGTAATAAAATCTGTTATATTAGTGCTGAGTTTTAAAATTATGTGTAATATAGTAGTATAACTGATGATAACCAAAAATTCACAATGTTATAACTAATATATATTTGTAGAAGACACTTGTGGAGTTTGTAAAATTTTATTTACAAAGCTACTTAATTGCTTTGGAAATCTTTTACAAACTGCATCATTCCAAATCATGGCATTGTTCAGGTAGAGTGAATCTTTTTGTTTATGACTATCTATAGGCATTACTTAATTTATATACAATGTGACATAAAATCACTTTTAGAACCATTTATAGTTCCCGCATGATTTGATGTTGCGATTGCGAACTATCGCATACTCAAATGATTTTGTACCATATCATTTAATGTTATAACATTAATTGCAAATTACAATAAAAGATATGAAAAACCTTGGAAAAGAGTATTTAAAGTTTACTTATTAAAAAAAATAGATATTTAGTTAAACTCGTAATTTCAAGTAGAGAAGATACTTAAATACATTTATTTATTTTTTCTTAAACCTATTACCTTTTACACTCTTATACATTATTTATTCATTAGTATTAGTAAAGACAAGAATACTGAAATTAAATGATTTTTTTTCAATTAAGCAATGAGTAATCTATTCATTACAATGGATCAGATCAAAGAATCATATTTATTAATTTAGTTCAAAGTATCTCGTCTTACAACAACTTATCAGGCTTTAAAAAATCTTACAACTCGAACAACATACTGCCTACATATTGGACATTCTGACATTTGTGTTCCACATTTAATACAGCATGCCATATGACCACATTCCAAAATTACGCATTCAATCAGAGCATCCAAACAAATTTTACAAAGTGCATCTTCATCTGCAGTTTCAATCACTGAAAAAAATATAATAAACTTAATATAAGATCATTCAATACTAAATAGGTATAAATTAAACATTCGAAATTCAAGATGTTTTTTTCTAAAACTTTTACGTGTATAACTAGATGATAAATATTTTCAAATTTGGAACATAAAAATTTAACAAACGTTAAATAATATTAATACATATATTTAAACAATGGAGTACATTCTAAAAACTACATATATAAAAAATATTAGTCAATCTCTACTTTTTAATTTAAAATTAACTAATATATTTATATAATGCATCATAAAAATACATCTGAATTATCATTTCAAATGTTATAGGTTTCATTAAAAAGTAATCAAACCTTTTCGAGACTTTCGATATTCTTCCCATAGTCTACAAGCTCTATCCAATAATTCACATCTTTCTACACAGCCTTTAAAATCAACTCTGTTAACACTTAATAAGTCTTTGAGCTGTTTTACACTCAAGCATTCCAGCTCTGATAGTTGCTTTATATCTGACAATTTTACAATACCAGTCCACTAAAAAATATATGTTTATTATTTAGATAATATATAATGTTTTGAATACTTTTTAATAATCTTTTGACAAAAAATAGCTAGCAATACCGTATGTATTTCTGTAAATATTTCAGTATGCTCTACATGAGTCGTCTCTGCAACTTCTTCTTGTTCCGTTATCACAGGTTCAGGTCCTCCATTTACAATTTCATCACTCTCTGATACTTCTTCAATTTCAATATTATGTGCTACTCTAATTTCTGGTGTTTCTTGAACTTCTTCAGGTGTGGAAACTTCACCAACTTCACCAACTTCGCCAACAGGTCTTTCATTAACTTGTGGACTTCTAGATCGACGGGTTGGCGAATCTTCAGGAATTTCAGGTGGTTCAGGGTGATTTGATTGTCTGTAAATAATCAATATATTTTTTTTACATTAGTTTTCATGAGTTTATTAATTAACAGGTTCAGTGCTACATGGTACATATATGTACCATGGATTGTCACGAATATGGTTGCATTTTATATCACTATAACAGTGAAAATTGATGAAACTGATTTTTTTTATTTCAAATGATCTTAAACAAAAATAGAAATGTCAAATGTTTATTATATGTTTGAAATTTAATTTAATTTTTAAAAGACAACCAAAGTTAACTTATACATTAGCCATACTGAACCTTTTAAATATTCTTTTTTAAATTTTAAATATTTACGTTTCATTTGATTCTGTTCTACTTTCATTTTCTTGATTGTATGGTGCATTTTCCAGCCTCTCGCTAACTCTTCTTCCTTCATTACCATTTGCAAAAATAATTAGTAAATTTACTAAATCTTCTTTCTCTGAAAAAACATATTAACAATAGTATAGTCTATATTAATAAATTTGAAATATATTAAAATAATTTTTCTAGTTTTAAAAAAATTAAAATTTGAGCTTTATGTAATATGAAGTATTTGTATTTGTCTTATTATTTTCTTCTAAATAAAAGAAAAAATTTTTATTTATCATCAAAAATGAATAATCAATTAAGTATTTAAAATTCTCTATCTTACTCAAGATTACTCCATTATTTACTAACTTTTTTTACATATAGGTGTGTAAATGAAATTTGATAATTTACCTATACATCCCCTAATAGATACTTGTTTTGCCAAGAGATACTGTCGTAAATATTTGGAGCGCATTTGTAATATTTGACTTCTAATTAGAGGTCTGCGAGAGAGCATGCTGCAGTTGTCGCAGCTCAATATTCTATCAAATCGTCTTATGACGCATTCTGTACAAAAATATCGTAAACAATCCATACATTGTTTCTGAAAGTACAAAAATACAATATTGTTAGTGAACAAAACAATAACAAATATGAACTTTAAGTGATAATCAAAGTCTTGAAGTGAAGAAATAAAAAAATAATTTAAAAAGAACAATAGCAGGAATTCTTTAAATTGTAGAGACCACAAAGGCACACAGTAAAGTAACGGACCAACTTTATGATGGTAAGAATTTATCAAGGAAGTAATTACTCACTTTTCTTTTGAAGAGGGAAAATTTAATGGCACAAGCCTCGCAAGCCATCTCGACATGAATATCTCAATAAAAAAAACCGGGTCCTTTGGTTCGAATGGTCACATGGAGGTTAGACCCTGGTTGAAAGACTTTGTGGAATGTTTTTTATCATCGTATTTTCCTTCCTCTAACGCCCGAGCCTGAGACGTGAGAGGACAAGAACAGGGCCAGGATTGTAGCGCCTTATTCACCAGGAGAGAAGACTTGCACGAAATAGGCTTGAAGATTTTGCACTGCACACACAACGCACAATCTAAACTTTGTCGATTATCACAGATTGATTGATTGTTGGCCACCGTCGACAAGACTGGTGACGGACATAGATTTTTCAAATATACACAACGAGACGAGACTATATACTTATACGCGCACCAGCAAAAATACGTATGTATAGGTATCGTATATAAGTATACTGTCACGGCTCGCGAACCACTAACTTGCTATACTTGTTCACCTGCGTCAGCGGGTCTTATCACGAGGAGATTTCCGACGCCTTGTACTGCAACCAGCGACGAGGCTCATTATCATCCGTTCGCTTCATTCGACGTTCTCTCATTTGTTTTATGTATAACTACTCTCTTGTAATGCAGTGCGCTTTGCCGAGGAAAATCGTTGTCTCTTTAACCCCCGGTTCCAAATATACTTATATTGCTTTTCATATATATAGATGTGTGTACGGTATAGGATAGTGTATAGTATACCTCTTTTTACGTGCACATGCGCGAAGAAAAAAGTCCTCACTCGCGAATGTCAAGTCAAGTCCAAGGGGGCACGCGAATGTGTGGGGCGTGATATGAAAAAATGCAGCTTATGACATTTTTACGTCAGCAAAAACGCAATCAATTCAACCCTGCGCGGCTTCTCTTCGTAATTTATGTCGAGTGACAGATATCTTTATTTTTTAATTTGTTTATTTCGCTTTGAATTACCAAAAGCGTTTGTCTACTCAATAAAGCTTTTATATGTTTTATATCAGTAAACCAGATGATTCTCCAATTTTGTAAAAAGTCATACCAAAGTAACATATTTTGTCATTTTACATAATTTAAAAAAAAAAGTATTGAACAGAATTTTAAATAAACTTTAATATTTATAAATTATAAATGTTACATGCATAAAAATGTACAAGCATACATTTTTATTTGTTTTATACATTACAGGTAGCTCTAAATAAAAGCTGTAACTAAAATAAAGGTTGTAAAATTTAAAATAGGGTAGAGACACTTATACTATCCATCTAAGGAAAAACTTGTATTCTGCAAGCTATTGCAAAAAATTCAGAAACGTCTTTGTTTATAAATTACCGGTTCTATTACACTTTAAATATATTCTAGTTTTTGATAAAATGTTTATTTTTGCTTAAAATATTTACAGGATTATTATAATGTGTTTTAAGAAATATGACGAAAGCGCTAGTAGTCAGCCAGGACAATTTAAGGCAATACATTGCGCTTTAGAAACATTGTTTATTCTTTTTAATTGTTCTATGATTTAAATTTAGCTATAGCAGATTGAATAAATATTAATGAATGAAATTAAATATTAATTAATCGTAATGATCATTATAATTAAAAGCGGCTTTGGACATGGGTTATCAACCAGGCCCGGCCAACTAAAATTCGTCAAAAATTAAAAAAATTTTAGTAGTCAGCCACCTATAAGCACATATCGATAAAGATATATCGAAAAAAATTATTATTTAATGGTTCTTAAACTGTTTTAACGTCAGAATTAAGTGTTTAATGGCATAGATCATTAAAAAATTATTCATCTAGCGATATTTTGTCTACAGGTTTATTTCTTAAAAGAAAATAGCCAAAGTGGCCGACTACCAGTGCCTCTACCCTATATTTATTATAAAATTATATGTTTATAAAAATGTTAAATGACTTATAAAATTGGTGCTTCAAAAATATTATACGATCTTCAGTTTAAAAATGAAAGAGAAAAAAATCGTCAAAATAAAACAAAAAAAAATTAAAATATTTACAGTTACAAGAAATACATTTCATGCTCAGATCTTTCTTCAAAGAAACTACAGACAACGGTTTTATATTTGTACAAAATATTTATTAATAGAATCTATATTTAGAAAAATACACAAAATATACAAGTTAATATTTCCGCCGCTTAACAATGTCTGGTTTCCAATTAATTGGATGACTGTCTTCCGATGCTGTGTCATCTTCTTTGTACACTTTAATTGTTTTATCAGCTTCAGTTGTAATCATTCTTGTACCAGACATATCAAATGTAATACTAAATACTCCAGCTTCCGAGTCCATTGAACCAGGTTGAACTGGTGCTTGTAAACGTTGGAAATTGTATCCTGTCCTCCAATCCCAAAGATGCATGGTACCATTGTCTGCTCCAGAAACCAAAACCCCATCTTCATTTGCTGCGAGACAGTTTATTATTGCATTGTGACCAGACAAATTCTGAATGAACTTTCCATCTTCACTCTTCCATTGCTTAATGTTGTCAGGTGATGCAGAAGCAAACATATGCAATGTCGGATGGAATGTAAGCGCTCTAACACTTTTCTTGTGATTTGTGAGAGTCAATCTTGATCTGCCTGCGGCCAAGTCCCATAATCTTATTGTACAATCATGACTACCAGTGATAATTTGTGGATCAAAAACCTGACAAATGACACTTGCCACTGTACTAGTGTGGCCAGTCAATGTGTGAACGTTCGCTTTTGTCCGCATATCCCAAACTCTTGCTGTGCCATCTCTACCAGCAGTCACTAACACATCAATGGTAGGATGCAGTGCCAAAGAGTATACAGCAGACAAATGGCCATGATAGTGTCTTATAACTTTGTTGTACTCCAAATCCCAACATTTCACTTGTCTGTCTTCACCACACGAGAATAGATATGGATGTCTTTGCGAAAAGGCCAGTCCTCTAACACTGCTAATGTGACCAGTGAGAGAAATTTTCAGTTTGCCTGTGGCAAGATCCCATATTTTGATGACTCGATCGGCTGAGCCAGTAGCAAACCACTCGTTCCCTGGTTCAATCGCACAGCATCTTACCCAGCCAAGATGACCACTGATGACTCTGTAGAGTTTCCACGGCGCGTGCCACTTTGGCTTGGCCATAGGCATAGCCTTTTTGAGTGCATTATTCGTCATGGACACAGTATTGTCGGTTGGGACTTGCACGACTGGATTGTTGGGAATTACAGCCAAACTGGTACTACTGCTGGTGCTGTTGTTGCTGTTGTTGATACTCGTGTCTTCGTTCTCCGCCGAGGCAGAACTCGCGTCAATAGCTCTCCTCTTCTTCATTTCGTTGTTTAAGTTGACTTGTTTTAAAACAGTACCGTAACTATCTTTAGCTTTTAAACCCATCTTTAATTTTTCTAAAGATGCGTCGATTGGAGGTAAGTTTCCTTGATTAGTCAAGAACATATCGTGGGTCCGTTTTAACGAACGGAACACCAACGTGTGAACTGAATGCCGTTGAACGTCCATTTTTCCGCTATCGTTTTTATAAATAATAGTATGTTACACTTATGTCTTAACTAACTTCTTCATATCATAATAATATTATTTTGAAAGCATTTTTTATGGTTAGCTTTGCAGCAGCCACGGTGATACAAAGAAAGTACAACAGTGCAACCGTGCGACTTTGCTATATTGCGATCCGATCTATAGTCACATCACTCACATCTCTCGACTCTAGCCAGAGTCCATTCGCCTAGAGAGAGAGTGAAACGTTGTACAACGAAGCGCGCAAAATGTAAATAGGACGAAAATGTCTTATGTTCTGAAACTCAACTGGATCTGCCGTGCTCGTCGTTAAGACTCAAGACCAGTGTTGGCTAAGATACTGTTTTAAAAATAACTAGTTATAGTTATCGTTACTGTATGAAAAAATGTAACGAGCTAAGTTATCGTTACTTGAAAAGTAATTCAAAGTTACCGTAAAACTTACTTCTGTTCACCAAATTTTTTCCGAATAAAAAAGCATTGTTATTTTACATGGTTTTATTATTCGAATTTTAGAGAAAAAACGTAGCTACCCTAGTGGAAAAGACAACTGTGAAAAACTGTGAAAAAAATGTGAGAAAGTGTAAAAAACTGTGAAAATACACCTCGAAATATACATAGGGGGCAAGAGGAGCATTTAACGATAAAACATGTAAATATATATATGACATTTTTAGAAAATTTAAAGCATGTATTTATTTTAATCCCTATATTATATTCCAATGCAATTAAACAGTAATATTACATCCAAAAGGTAGTAATTATTTAAAAAAGAATAATATGTTTTTACCTGACAAGCGCAACTTTTGCCCTACCGGTGGGGCAAAAAGAGCACACGGCGGGGCAATTAGAGCACTGTCAGTGGGGCATTATGAGCACTGCAGCGGGGCGTTTGGAGCACTAAGTTCCAAGTTGTAAGTAATTTATATAACAAACGTAAAATAAAAACCATTGCTAATTCATTGTCAGTTAGTTTCCTCAAACCAAATAAATTTCTAATGTGAATTTCTTTATTCTAATATCTATCTATTGTTAATTAATAGCTCTGTCTAATTAAGTCGCTAATGTCCATAAAAAGATAATGATAATTAGCTCAATTTTTTTTTCAAAGTTTTTACATAGTATGTTACCGAGATATCGCCGTTTAAACATACAATGACGTTTTCGTGTATAACAAAACGTGAGAGATAGCTTAAAGAAAATTTCGCGTTGGAGAAAATAGGTAATTTTATGCTATTTCAAATGGATTTACCTTATCAATTTCAAAACGTTGTAAGATAGAAAAATCATTGTCAAAAGAAACGGGTCGATGAATCTCAAAATTTCTTTTCATAAAATGATTTTTTCACCACACTGCGCGTAAAGTGCTGACTGTGCGCCCTCTCAGCAGGCCGTACAGTACCGCATGGACTGCCTAGGGAATAAAGTGACTTGCGCATGCGCGATGCGCCTTTTTCCGCTCTCGACTGCGTCTCGAGCGGTAAAACAGCGCGTCGCGCGTACACAAGTCACTTTACTTCTAGGCAGAGCATGGGGTACTGTACGGCCTGCTGAGATGCGTACAGTCATTTCTTTACGGGGGTGTGGTGAAAAGTAGTATACGCACCTCTGGAGTACAGTAGGCAAGCATGCACTGTGTGAAATGCCGACCTCGCTTCGCTCGGTCGGCAACGTCACACAGTGCGTACATTGCCCACTTTACTCCCTTGATGCATAATGTACTATTTCTCTATATTCCGAATCTCTTAAAATTTATTCTAAAATTTTTCATCTTATATATCCCGTATAGACCATACACTCAACAGCGCTCCCAAGTGCTTCTGTCGCCCCGCCGTCGCACCGAGGAACACCTCCTTTTGTCCCCAACAGCATCAAATTTCAACCTATGATTACTCATATTCTACGCAATTGATTAAAAAAAAATCCTTCATCAAATTAAAGTATAAATAGTAAGCTTTCAATTGCTGTACTTTAAAAAAGTCAAAATTCATAAGATTATAACCAATTTCTCATTTGAAGTTATCAAAAATTAAAGTCGGAGGGTACTAAAAATAAGATGTTTTTTTATTCAATTCTGTATTAATAAATTATTTTTGTCTTTACAAAATGCAATATATAATGATTAAAGAAGTATAAAAAAAATTATTATTAACAGATGCATATTTTTTATGATATTAAGAGTGCTCCTAATGATCCGCGCTCCGGTTGCCTCGCTCTCCCCTATTATTAAAAATTTAGAATTAACTGCTTAATGGAATAAAAATCCTACTTAAACCCTACATTTTAGTAATAAAATTTTTTATAAAATCGTTATAATATATGATATAATATTCATAAACATAATAAATTTTCCAAAATAAAATTTTCAAGAAAGGTTAAATTAGCTCAAGTAAGATCATTTTCTTCTAAAGGATAACAAAATATTAAATATTTATTTTGGATCGGAAAAATATCAATATAGGTATATAACTTTCTTTGTATCTAAAATGTGAATAGTAAAAGAGACTTAGATAGTCAAGATCACATGTGAGATTACGATCTTTCGATTAATATTATTTCATTAGTGTATTTACCAATGTTTTGGATAGCTACCTTGAATTTAAATTTCTTACGGTACTGACAAGAAGAGTGTATGAGATGCGGATTGCGAATTTTGATGGGGCTTTGAGAGGTGTTTTCTGGTGCCTAAAAATGAACCTCAGCACTCGGTGCTTTGGCTAACGAGCCCATATTATCGAGATATAGCCAATTATGTTCCAAATACCCGTTCTTTAGTCAACAAATGGTATACCTCTACTTCGGATAATAATTCCAAGTTTTTACTCAAATAGAAAATCCAAACGCAGGTTAAAGTAGACAGTAAGAGCTTTACTTTCCGCTTTGATTCGTATACAAATATTAATTCCTTGAAAAGTTATTATTTGACAAAGAAAGTAATAAGAAATGTATGGAAAATCAGCGACATAAAAATAATTAAAAACTTTAATTTTTCATATATTTTTTATCACTTTCTTTGACAATTAATAGCTTTTGATGGAATTAATATTTTAATATGAAACAAAGCGGAAATTAAAATTCTTTCTGTCTATGTTTACCTGTTTGGATAATTTTTTCTGAGTGAGATTTTGCGGTGATATGATCTGAAGTGAAGGTATCATTTTTTTCACTAAAAAATGGGTATTTGAGAAATAATTAGCTATATATCGATAAGATGAGCTTGTTATCCAAAACTGCGGTTGCTGGGGTTAATTTTTAGGCACCAGAAAACACTTCTCAAAGCCTCATCAAAATTAGCGACCCGCATCTTATATACTCTTCTTATGAGATTATCAAGATTAACAAGAAATATTTTATTAACTCTTTTCGACAAAAAATGGCATAATTATAGTATATTATGACACTGTTGTGGGAGATGGTTTTCTACCTTGTTCGAGGGTTTTCGCACGAACGAAGCGAGTGAGAAAATCGAGCAAGGTAGAAAAACACCTCCCACAACAGTCTCATACGATATTTTATAGCACAACAACCTCAAAATAGACAATAAAGTTGGCATTTTGAGGTTAGTGTGCTATAAAAAATTTAATACTGTAGACTTTGGTATGACGGGACTTTGAAAATAATTAAGAATTAACTCAAAAACCAAGACTTTTTAAGACGAGGTAATTTTCCTCAAGACACAAAAAGACTGTCGAGAGACTATCGAGATTTTTTCGAAACCAATAAAATATTATCAAAAATATCGTCTTGTCATGACACCGTGCAGCCCTATTCCATTTATAATTCATGATTTGATTATTTCTACATCTTCAATACAAATATAAAATTTATCGTAAAATAAGACTAATAATTATGTTTTATATACCATTGACTCACTTTAAATGGAGTAGTAAAGTCACTTGTGAAAGTGAAAAAATTCACTTAAATAATTGAGAGAGTTTATTATTGTAACATTTATAATAGATTGAAAAAGTTTGTCCTTGAAATCGGACTTGTATTTAGGCATTTATGTTTTAAATTCGGCATATACAGGGTGATAATGTGCTATACCTATTCTAAACACGCGTTATACGAGCATATATAGTTCATCGAGCAGTTATACTAAAGTAACTTATTTGTTTTAAATAAAAAAACTACAAATTAGCTCTCAAAATGTAACTAGTTAAATTACAAGTTATTTATTAGAAAAAGTAGTGAAGTTACCAAAAGGTTACAAGTAAAGTAACTTAACTTGGTAACTTCGTTACTTGTAACTAGTTACTACCCAACACTGCTCAAGACTCATTTGCTTTGGCGAAGCCTGGTGTATAAAGTATCATGATATCTTTCTAGATAGTTACAGACCTGCATTACACGTTATGCAAGGACTATCTTCCTTTCCGCGGTTAAATTATAATAAACACGGACACAATATTTTTTGGACAAACATAAATTCAAAGTTTGTTAAAATAAATTATATACAAGTGAAGTGATTAATTACATGGTGTTAAGTTCTACTAGTCGCCCGGTCATTTCAGCGATAAGTAAGTAATACAGAAAGAGTTGAAGTCTTATAAGTAGTTGGTTTGCAAAGGTTTAGGGGAAATTGACTGTAACCTTGCAGGTTTTTCGATGTTTATTAATGTTTATATGGATAAGTCCCTCTGAAATTCTCCAAGGAACAAAATGAGACCTTTAAAATTAAAATCGGATAACAAATAAAAAAGATTCGGATCATTTGTCAATTTATTCTCTAATTTGCGCGATATCTAATTTTGCAATATCTAAATTATCATAAAAAAATTTTTATTGTTACTTAAAGTATACTAGTTTTATACTATAACGTATCTAATATTATAACACATAAACAATTTAAATCATTGTACAAATGTTTATTCTTAAGGTCGATTTTCATGAAAGAACTACCTTAACCGACTAACAGATTTCAGTTTTTTTTAAATATCGCCTAGGTTTCATGAGGTAAAAAGTTGATAAAAGCAACAAAAGAAAATTCCAGCAAAATACAAAAATGAAATATATCGATAGTGTGAACACGTTGATAGTTATATTATAGTTTTGAATATAGTATTTATATTATTTTATATTATTTTATATTATTTTATAATAGTTAAATTATAATTTTGAATCTTTCGAACACATTTTTTTTTGTATAAAAATAAATTAAATAGTGTTTTTTTTTAGAAAGCTGAAATCTGTCTGTAGTCTTCATATGAGGCGTCATAATGTAGCTGTCGGTAAACTAGTTTAAAGATACAGTCAGAAATCAGAATAAACATTTTACCATGCATGTTTAGTATTTACCACATAAAATCTGATTACACTCTGATACACACTCTGATCGATCCACATACAGATGAACTTAAGTCGTATGTAGGTAAAAAATTGTATTAAATGATAGCTATGCTACGGCAATTTTTACCACTTTCACATGAAAGGGGGCTACTTACGAGTATAATGGCGAAATCTAGTGTAAACTCGAAATTGAAAAAAGTGGACTTAAGTGGTTTTTCTGGTTCGCCACAGAAACATATATATAAATTTATCGTACTCTGCTATGTTTAAAAGCACGCGTTCGTCCGTTGTAAGAGTTCTATGAAATACCAGTATCTCACGACAGTGATAGAAAATTAGATCCAAACTAGGTTGCGGGTACCTACTATAATTGATACTCCAAATAAAACTCATAATTTTTTTATTTTATAATTCTTATGATTATAATCTTAGAGAAACTATAAACATAAAAAACAAATATTTTCAATGACTGTAAATTTTTAAATTGCGATAAACTAAAAAAATCGTATTATAGAAGCTGACCTTAAAGTGTTAAAGTTATAGACATGGTTTACAGGCAATGTGTTGTGGCAATCGCAATGATCAAGATTTAAAATTTGCTCACATACTTTTTTCAATTATGCAAAAGATAAATGTTATAGACATATGTTGTTAACCTTACAACAGTGACGTAAAGAAAACTATTATTGTAACATTTTAGTACAGGAAGGGTGGTTTTTGGTAATCTGAAAATTTTTGGAAATCAAGTTTGTGGAAATCAACGAGCTTTCAGGTTTAATTATTTTGTCTCGTGTAATTTATAAATTGAAGTGGCTCATATATGTATGAAACACATGTGCTTCACTAAAATTTGCAATAATTTACTTAAATAAATTGTTTAAACAAAATTAGTTTGCAAATATGACCTCGGATTTGAATTCAGTGATCCCTAAAACCACTTAAAATATATTAAATCTATTATATATTGATATGGTAACCGTTGTAGTTCCGCCATTTTCTTTTATAAATTTCGGAATCTGCGATATCAAAAATACCTATATGCACATTGTTGCTTATTTTGGTTTTTATTCATAAAAAATAAACCTGGAGTCAAAAATGACACCACGTGGTTGACCGAGGGACACCTGAAGATGCTCTATTGGATTGAATGTCTGAAAAGCGCGCCTTTACCAGAATATTTTAAAACTAGTTTACATTACTTAGTTCAATAAAAAAAGTAAAAAAAGACACTAACATTTAAATATAAATAAGTTTCTTTACGATAACAAAATTTAATTTATTATTTTTCTTGAGACAAGAATGAAAGCTATATTCTAAATTATTATTATATACTACACTTATACTACATAATTATACTATAATTTTATACGTTGATATAGTCTTACCTGAAACTGATGACTTATAAAACTGTACAAGCAGATAATTTTATTTACCACGTTATATGTCATTATCTAATGCCAAAAATGTATAATATGATAAATATATGAGAGATAAGTGTATTTAATATAGTGTCAAAAATTAATTTTTTCTAAAGTGTTACATCCTAAATCTTTATGTATGACGACATGATTAATCATTACAAGCAACTAAAAGCTCTCTACATAATAACTATTATTAGTGATTTAAGTACCAAAATAAATTCTTCGTACACTATTATTAATAATAAAATATTATTGTTTCCTTAATTATATAATCTATGTATTCTATTAAAACTGTTTGCATAAATTTAGTCAATTTATCAAACATTCTACTATCATCAAATATTTTTTATCTAAGCATTAATTTTTTAAGAATTATTAGTGATCTCTTTGTTACAAAAATAAATGTTTTACAAGACTTTATTGTTTTAACGATTTTATTTCTCGTTATTGTCTTAATTTCATAAACACTAAAAAACTTTGATAAATTCTAAACAATATTTACTTACATAATATATATTATTATTATTATAAATTATCTATTTTTAATATTTATAATATCACCTATTGCTTTTATTATTTTATTGGAACACAGTAGTATTAGCATTTTTATCTGGACGATAAATAAGTTAATTTATCATATTGTATAATTTTTCACAGAAGCCAAAAACCTATAATTTTTTTTAATAAAGGGACGGATTTATAACCATTATGCCATGCTTGAAATTTAAACAATTTATTTATTTCTTAATTTCTTTTCAATAAAAGGTGGCTGGTGTAAAACTGCTGAGTAATAAATTAAATATTACAGTCGACTTCGCATAATTCTCATAAGAAATGCAAAAACACTCATCGATGCAAGAAAACAAACTTCTAAAATATTTCGTGTCGAGGAACATTTAATTATTGGTTTATGTCAATTATAAAATATGTAATATCGTCATTGAGTATTGTGCACAACTAATAACGTTCCCAATTTGACTAATTAATTAAAACAGCGATTGTAAAAATATACGCAATTTAAAGTAGTCGCAAAACATATAAATAAAGAAACTGATACTCTTTGGATCCATATAAAATTGATAATATTGCACTATTAATAAACTGATAATTGCATGTATTGTGTAAATAGCACTATTAACGTTTTCGTAAGAATGCAATCGCTTTTTTAAAATCTGTCTAGTGTTTCATTTTGCGCTTTATAAAAGGCAATTTATAATAAAGAACTATATCGAGAACACGTTTTTACTTTAAAATGTTTCACAGCATCAAGAGATTCTTAGATAAAAAATCAAGTTCCTGAGATCCTGACGTTTAATATTATTCTAAAATGAAACTATGAAATAATCCGCAAAGAAAATTCAATTTACAAATTGAGTTTATGCTTAATTTTCAATACATACAAAAACCAAGTTTCAAAATCAAAATATTAGACATAGCTATACATTTTTTAAAATTTTTTTTGTTCGCAATGCAGAATGAATAGGGAAGAATAAAATTTTTTTTTATCGGTATTCTCGTATACGGTAAATAGTCTATGCATTATGCCGACGTGCATTTCTTTTTATTATATTTTGGAAAGAAAATTAAATTGACAAAAGTTATAGCTTATTAAAGGTCTTTTGATTCACATCACATTGTTAAAAGTTCAAAAGATGTCGGCCGAAACGACGTCACATCGTTTTCCAAGTTTTGCTTATATCTTTTTCAAATTTGAAAATATCGTAAAAATTCTGAAAGTTTACAAAGAAAATATACCATGATCTACAAGAATACACCGTTATCTGAATATCGGTATTCTTCCCTAGATCGAAAATAAACGTGAAATGAAAAGTCAGAAATGAACTAAGGATTTTGAATTTCGCGAATATATAATTTTTACATAATTCATTTAGCAGATTTTGCAGGATTAAAGCATTATAGACCTTATTAAATACAAAAAATGTGGCAGTTGATTACGCTTTACATCGTAAGCAAGTAACATATTTTTCGCTATTCAATAATGCCTATTTATTTTAATAGCATATATAGCCTACTCTCGTAACTTTGCATTCATTTGTCGGTTCATCATTCAAATTACCTACTTCATTCACTCGCTTTTTTACGTGTAATCATCGTATTTTTATACAAATACAGAAGCGTTTTTTAATGCGCTCGTTTAGTAACTAAGCACATAATAGTAATAAGAATAAAAATACAAATCACTGCAGGCATTATGTACAATATACGAGAGATGTTAACGCGCGATAGAAGAGCAGTTTCTTTCTTAACGCGACACTGTAAAACGACAAAATTGAACTGCTGTAATTTCACTTGCGCAAGCAACTCTAAAAATTTTGCGACGACCCAAAAGATCACAGTCGAATGCGGTCCTTTAACCTCGCGATCAACATAAAGAAAATGATAGACAATTCAACGGATAAAAGCCTACAGTTATGTAGGTGTAACGATATATAACAATGTCGAGATTCTTTGCTCTCCGTGCTCGCGCAGAAGACCCTGAAAATTGCTGCCCTGTCTTTTTTATTCTACGCTGTATACGCAAGCGCATCGCAACTGAACAAACGCAACAAATGCCTAATGCGCAGCTTATGTACAGGATGAGAGCTCCAATGACTGACGGGCCGATGTATAAGTATTTGATTTTAAATTCAGTATTCAATGTAATTTTACATTTTTTATTTTATCGTACTGTTAATTATTACTATATAACAATAAAATCATGTAACTATGTTAGAAACAAACATAAATACTATTAAAAAACATTTCTTAAACATTCACGTCTAAGCAGCCGTTACTTAATGAAAATGCGACGCGTACTGTTAAAAGTAGACCAAAAATTGATCATACTATGTTGTAGTATCTGCAGATGAATAAAATAGTATTGATAAAACGTTAAAAACTAAAAATAACGATCCATTTCGGCCAGTAGTGGAGAGCGGGGCATAACAGTCATTTTTCGGGGTAAAATAGACATTTTGGATTTAAAAATATAGAAATCATACTTTAAGCAAAATTAATACTTCTAAAGTATATTTTAATATCTCATTTATAATTAGCAATAAATAAAAACCGTGGAATTAAGTGTAAGTATCCCAAATTCTTAATATGAAAAGAGTACTATCTGAAACATTGCAAGTGACTATTTTGCCCTGCTGGGGCAAAATAGACATTGATAACGAAACAAGCATTACAAAAATATTAGGGCGAATTCATCAGTTTGCGGAGTGAAAGTATCACTTTACGGATTAAAATGAGCACTTAAAATGTTTTGACTTTACCAACAGATAGTTTATACATTAGGGTGTTATTAAAAATATTTTGAACTTTCAACGAAGCATACATTTTTCAATAATAGAAATGTCAGTTTTACCCCGTGTCTATATTGGCCCTCTCTCCCTTAATCGAAGCACTCGTCCTATATCCTCGAATCCCGCGTGAAAAATGCGAACCCGCTTACACAGCCGGGCGAGCTCGATACCTCATGTCGCCAGCTTCTGTACATCGCACACACACACACACACACACACACACACAC
Organism: Gastracanthus pulcherrimus; assembly: GCA_949152435.1. Taxonomy (NCBI): domain Eukaryota; kingdom Metazoa; phylum Arthropoda; class Insecta; order Hymenoptera; family Pteromalidae; genus Gastracanthus; species Gastracanthus pulcherrimus. Next base: position 139,575,762 of record OX424574.1, on the reverse strand, counting down.
ACGCACTCGAGCTCCTCGTACACGGTTGACTAGAAAATGCATTTGAAAACGCTGCACGTTTTTGTTTGTTCACTCCGTGGAGAAAACGGGTAAATGTCTCCATCTCTTTCAATAAATCTCTCTCTCTCTCTCTCTCTCTTTCTCTCTCTCTTTCTCCGGATTAATCGATCCTCGCGCGGATGCGGGAGACTAGAGATTAGGAGCTGGGCGGCGACTGGATATAGTAGTCCGGCGCGGCGAGGGTCATGTTGAGGCAGAGCTCGTGGTCGCGCACGTCGCCCCAGCCGCCGTTGCCCTTCCGCAGCTTTGTCTTCTTCGAGACGGCGGCCACGGTCAGGGTCAGCTGCGACGGATAGAGATTGCTGCGCGCCGACTTCAGGACGTTCTGCACCTTGGCGATCACCGTCGTCGACTCGCAGTTCGTTTTCTTGTGGTGCACGCCGCTGTAACGTGCAAATTAGGTTCGAGTCTTAATCAATGTTCAAGATTGTTGGCTGTAGATATTTTAATGGAAGAGCATTAACTATTTTATACATTTATGTTCGTAGCTCTTAAATATTTAGGCAATTCAACTCGTTGGATGTAGGAGAAATCGTTGCGTAATTGATTAATAAAATTGACACTTCGAATTTTTAAATTTCTAATTATCGTACGGTTTGGTAAAAAATTCTTGCGTATAATGTTTATAGTTATCAAATCTAGCTGTTTCAACAAATATTATTACAAATATTTAACATTAACTTACAAATCTTAATCTTAGGCGGTCTATGCAACAAAACCTCATAAGTAATTGAGAAGTGTGCAAACAATACTGGATAACTCCTTTTTTCAATTTTGCAGAGGAAATGTAAAAAGACTAATCTTCTTCTATTAGTTTAAATGAAATAACATATTTCACATGCTTGTTTGATTTCTGAATTTTGAGTTTCAATTGAAAATAACACTATAAATGTAAAAAGAATAATGTATTACGACAATATAACGCATAAAATCCATTTTCGTACAAAAAGTAGAATTATTCGTTTTTTCTTGCATACTCCTCAATTTCAGTTTAGGATTTATAACCCGGACACTGGGGGAGTCTGAGTATAACATTTTAGGTCTCCTCGGTAACTTGATGTATATTATTTATATTTTTCCGTATGGAGAATCCGAATTTCTTGGTTACTAGGCTCAAAAATGGCCAGATTTTTTGTTATTAACGATTTTTGGTACAAAACCATTATTTATACGGTTTTCTCTAAAAAATATATATTTCATATAAATAAACCATACTTTTATATTGTTTTTCAGTTTATAGAGATATAATAATTGCCAAAAACATTTACTTTTTATGTCTGAGGAGCTTTAATCGCCCTGAGGTTTAATTAATTTTTGTATACTTGATTTGAATCGAGTATAATTCAAGCTGAGAGGTTTGAAGTATTCATGGAGTAATTGTTCTCAAAGTTAGGTAAGTATATTAGAAGCGCAAGCTTATAAAACCAAAAATTTTACCCCGAGTCCGACTCGGGTAAAACCGCAGGTGAGTTAATAAATCATGGCATAAAGTTTTTAAAAGTAATGTAATGTATTAAGTAGAAGATATTCTCGATTTAGTATTAAAAGTCTGAATAATTAGTTAATGTAGGATCTGCAATCACGTTTAAACATTAAAATTGCCCTTTTTGTAGATAAAAATGTTAATCTTGACAATGATTCTATGTATACTTAAATTTGAATTATTATTGATATTTTATTTTATTTTCATAAACGTAAATCAGAGTCGTAAATTTAGAAAAAAAATATTAATTTATAAACAATTATGAAAAGCTAAATATACTAATTTACATCATATTTACGTGTGTACGTAATAATCAGTGTTGTCTGAACCAAACTCACTGTTACTACTGCAATATCACGGGATAGCTGACGTGTGTGTACACTCGACGTACTAAATAACTTTGAATGTGGCGGGTAGTTTTCGCTATATGTGTTAACTAAGATTATGAAATATTTATGCACCTCCTAATACATAACAAAACGACTGAAAATTCCCCGCCGTATTCAAAGTTATTTTGTCCGTCGAGTATACATTATATTAATACCTAAACTTGATTTTCTTTATTCTTACTTTCTTTATCCATGTTTAGTGTCTCCGTATAAACGTTTAATTTTTGAACGGGCGAGCATTTACCACCTATGTGAGCATGCCCTATTATTAAACTTGACCTAGTTCTTCCCGCGATTTATTAGAACCTGAATATCTGACATTGTGACACAAAAGATTAAATATTTCGTTTTTACTTGAAACAAATTAATAATCAGATTCTATTTTTTGTGATTTTTGTCCACCTGCATTCAAAGTGTGGTTTTACCTCTGAGAAATCTAACGTAATTCTATAGTGCCCAGCCATAACGAACCAGTCTCCCGGAAAAATATAGCAAACAGTCGTAGTACGATAGGTACAAATATACTGACCACTCGCCGATATGAAAGACGCGGGGCGCGCGCATCATCATGGTGATTAGGCCGGAGTCGAGGCGCGGCGCGACGCCGGCACCGCGACTCGGCGGAAGACAGGTCTGGGCGACGTGCTGCAGGCTCCAGTCCCAGTTGTAGTCGTCGTACGAGCAGAACTGCGCGGCGCACTTGCGCAGCTTGCTCCACGTCGCCCGGTTGAAGGCCATTCCCATGTTGTGCTTGCTCGAGATCCAAGGTATCACCTCCGCCTGTACGTGCATACGTTCGGAAATTTTACTATTATATACGATGGCATTCGTGGCTATGTAACGCGGGCGGTTTCTCGAAGGGACATTCCAGCTTTTGCCTGTTATTCTCTTTTTTTTTATTCTGCTTCGCGAAAAAGTGTATACAGAATTACTGGAGACTTTATTATTTGTAACGCGAGGTGGTACTTTCATTTAGTATGTAAGGATGCAGAAGCAACTTTCTGCTGGAGAAATAGACTTGCTTACTGAAATAGCTCGCACGAAATTTTCCACCGCCGAGTGGTTTTGCTACTTACACTTATTATTCTAAAAGTAACTCGACCTTATACATGTATATCCGTGGCTCACCGGAATAACGAATAGAATACATTTTCTTTTTTAATAGGCCTATCTTAATGTTAGAAGGTGTTCATTATATCGAAACATTGCACTAGGATCGAAAACGTTGAAATGCATAATGACTTAAGTCCATTTGTTAAAAATCAGTGCCCAGAAAATTCCCCAAATTCATTTAAAAGTTGCTCATAATTTATTAGTAAACTTATTAGTAAATTATAGAAATTGCTAATTCAACAGAAATAAAAAAAAAAAAGTTTTTTTATTATTTTCTTTATCATAAGTATACTTTTGCGGTGCTAATTTTAATACCACATTATTCTAATACATGTAATCGTCTTATGGCGAGTACATATATTTCCCTGGAATAACGGAAATTCACATGGGTGCATATATGAGTTGAGGCACACCTCTGCGACAATTATTTTCTCGTTCTATGGGTCATATAATAATATATGTGAAAAATGTCCAACACGTAAAACAGACAATGTCATTTTTAGCGACTTTTTCGTGTTTATTTACTACCTTTAATCGTTTATAACTTTTGATATTGTTAATTTTTTTAAACGCGGTACGTCTCAAACTAAAGCTTTTTTTCTCTACTTTATATTATATTGCGTGAAAAAATTGTTTGCACCCTCAAAAGCCAAGTAATTATTATATGAACTGACCATTATTAGTCCATAATTTCCATGTTTAATTTCCATAAGAGAAATGGATATATTTTTAAAAAATGACATTGTCTGTTTTGCGCGTTGGACATTTTCCATATATATTATATGAACTATAGAACGAGATGAAAATGGTTGCAGAGGTGTGCCACAACTTTTTTTTTCATTATTTTTTTAACTGTCTAAGTGCAGATTTCTTGTGGAATTCCTCATATCTCTGCTCGTTTTCTCGATTAAAAAGCGAGCTTTTTCTAAGTTTGATACTATGATTAAGATTATATTTAATACCTTAATCTTAATAACAGAACAAATACTTATGTCGTTATTCTGGGAAGCCACATATAAATTGTAAAAATATTCTAATAAACAAAGTTTTTGCTAGAGATAATGTTATATAAAGTACATCATTTTTAATAAATACTATAGAAAAGTAAAGAAAAACACTTTTTAAACTGATTAAATATGAGATGAAAAGGTACACGTTCGTAATTTACTCGTCTTGCCATTCTCGGCTCGTTCTACTGCTAGAGGGCAGATATGTTCCCTGCGTTATTAGAAGTTTAAATATACCATGCGACTCCTGTTGGTGTATTCCCACGGTGGCTATATTTTTCACTTTAACGTGGGGAACGTATCTGTATCTAGTAGCCGTTTTCCTCACCCGCTGTTTCCTATTCCAATTCAATCATCTTCAACTGTGATTTTCTCAAGTTTTCCAAGATTCTAGATGTAGATTTTTTTCTCATTCACAAGACTCTTTTTAAAATTACGTGCATCAAAAGTAAGTAGCTTTAATTAACAATTGTTTAATGTGAGTTTCTGCAGAAAGTTGTTATAATGTGCAAAACATTAACATTTCAAAATGATCTTTAATTAGTATACACTTTTTCAATTTGCCATTTTTTGTTTCTCTTATTATTTGAAATACGTTACGTATTATATGAACAATTTACATAATTAAATGATAAAAATTACTAATATCCTAAAGTAAAATGATCAAGCGAGGTAATGCACTATAAATTAGATCATGCCTTTAAATAGCTACATTAGAAATTTAAATAAGTTAATAAAACTTGAAATATCTTTTATACCTATAAGAGTTTAAAAAACGTTTGTAGCACAGTAACTGTATACGAAAAAAAAAGCAATCGGAATAGCTTCACTGATGAAAACTCGTTATTAAAAAATACACATAGATATATCTATAATAACGAAAAATTAAGTTAATATTAAATACAATACAAAAGTATAACATCCTCAGGCATTGTCATAGAAATACTTGAAAGTGTAATTTTTCGACTCAATCAATAGTATGCGACAAATTTCAAATGTTTTTGAAAAAATCTGATGATTTATTATACTTTTAGTCTGAATTTATATATAGTATAAATCATATTTTCTATAAAAATAGTGGATGCAGAAGACCTATGGTTAAATAATAAGCTTTGATAAAATATAAGAAATATTCTTCAATCGAAAACAAACAGGAAGTAAGGGGAAAAATTCTAGCGAATAAATTGGTTCTAATAAGTGCAAAATTGGATCTTCACACAATGCGAATGTCTAGGGCTCAGATTATTTAAACAGAAATGTTTTAAGAGGAATATTCAGGGGGAAAACAGCAACTACGAAATGTAGGTAGAGATGTAAAAAATTACCATATTGTTTAGTCAACCAGGAATCGTTTTTATTTAATTATAGTTAATACAATAGAAAATGTACCAAGCAATCACAAACTTAAAAATTAATTTAACTCAATGAAAAAAAAATGGTTATTTATGCATGCACCTCCAATGATTACATACAACAAGAAAAAGCTTTTAGATTTATTTCGTTTGCTCTTTGTGATTTATAGACTTTTACAAGTACGACAGGCGTTAACCCAGCAATATGGTAATTTTTCCTACAAACCATTTGTCAAGGATGGCAAAATATATTATAAAGATCAAACCAAAGGGTACAAGAAAAGTCATCACAAATCATCATATCAGGCATGAATATATATACATATATATATATATATATATATATATATATATATATATATATATATATATACATATATATATATATATATATATATATATATATATATATATATATATATATATATATATATATATACAAACAAAAGGAACAAGATATATAGGGATCAGAGAGATAGAGAGATAAAGAGATAACAAAAAAGGTACAAAGGTATAGTATATATATATGTATATGTATATATATAGATATTATATGCTTGTTGAGGTCTGCGTAGAAGAGTTGAACCTTTTGGTAGTGCTGATAGAGGCCGGGCAGGAGCTGATAGGCCCAGGAAGGCGCAGCCACGACCTGCTTGCCGGGATTCGCGGACGACGACGACGACGACGACGACGACGACGACGACGACGACGACGACGAGGAGGAGGAGGAGGAGGAGGAGGCGGCGGCGGCAGAGGCGGAGGAGGCCGTGCCGCCGCCCTCCTGCAAGTGCCTGCCCAGGCTGCCGGCGCTCGCCGCGGCCGCTGCTGCGGTCTCCTGCCTTTTCAGACCCCGGAGCAGCTCCTTCTGCGGGCCAGCCCCCGGTTTTCACAATCCCATCGCATACTCTCTCTCTCTCTGTGTCTATATCGGCGCTCACACCTCACTTTCGTTCAATATAGGCAACTTGCTGGCTCTTTGCTTCTTTTTTTTTCGTCTCTCATTTCAATTTTAATCCATGATATGGACGTGTGCAACTCTAGCTTCGTTGATTTTTATGCTTGCGTACTGGTAAATAGTTCCAGGTAAGACGAAAGGAATTTTATAATACACAAGTTTTAGGGCATCAAATTTTTCTTTTATTTTATATTACGTTTCGAGCATTTTTAGCTGACTATTTTGATAAACAAAGAAGTTATAAAACATCTTGTAGTAATTATCCCATTAATAAATTACATTGGCTAGCTAAACTTAAAAAACGTTGTTTTTTCGAAAACTTTGTTTTTAAACTTTGAAAGTTGCCCTGCACAACAGCCTTAATCGAAAACTTCAAACTTTTTTAACGTGTTTTTACATTCTTACATACAATATATGCAATTTTTTTTTTGCAAGCCATATTTTTACAAATAGAAGAATGTTCGCATATTTAAAGTACTTCATGTGACATAGTTAATAAAAATGTGATGAATTATATCATGTAAACAGCTTTAGAAATGCGAAAACTCTCCTATTTGTAAAAATACGGCTTGAAGCGACTTGTAGATTTTGTATGTCAAAACGTTTTTAAAAAAAGTTGCAAACCGTTCCGATAAAAGTTGATGCGTAGGGAATCTCTGTAACTTCAAATAATAATTTGTTTAAAAACGCAATTTAAGTTTATTATTAGTTTATTATTCTTCTTTTCGCATATATAAAAAATAATTTTGATTTTCTAATAAAATGTTGGAACCCGCTACTCTTAACTTTTTTTCATTTTGTAAGTATATTACCTTCTCAAAAATTTATATCGATTAACTAATTGAAAAGTTTATGGGGAAGCATATGCAAGTCGCCTATTTTCCTTTCTTTCTCTTTTATCGCAATTATGCTATTCTCATTCAAGTCTCGCTTTTCGTTATACTTTTTGTTTGATGTTTACTATGTTTTTCTTGACAGTTTTTATTGTTTCGTTTTGTTTTGTTTTTGTGATAGAGAGGTACATTGTTGAATATTTAAAGTTTTTTATTGTATGTTGTTAATAGAGTGATTGTCAAAAACACAGATTTCTTGTACTATATGAGTTAAGAGTATAAGACGCGATGGCAAAAAATGTTTTAAAGGAATATCATTTATTTCATCGAAGATGCCATGGAATGTATAAATTCACATCTGAATATTTCGGTAATCTCAGATGAATCTTGTTTAAACGTACAAATTGTCATATTATTTAGGTATTTTTACAATCACCTAAAAGTTTGATATGCGATAAGAATATTCAATTTTTTATTTTTAGATAAATTGCATTAATGGTCAACTAAATTGATATGTTACTTTGAGAATTTGTAAAACGACCTGAGCGTTTGCTGTCGTTATTATGAATTTTGAAAATAAATTTAAAGATCTAGATTAGGATAATTAACGAACACAATATTTTATAATGTTATCATCAGACAATAAATAATATACATCGTAAAGATTAAAAAGAAAAATGTTCTTTATCACGAAAAACTGAAACTATAGAAAATATCAAGAAAGCCCCTAAGAACTTAACTCTTCAGAAAACTAAGAAGGGAGGGTGTTGGCACGAGGTGCATGCATAATTCGCTGCGTATGTATGTGATTTCTCCATGAAGGTACAAGTATAATATGGATGTATGTGTGTGTGTGCATGGTGATCGATATTGGGTGGGTGGGCAGTTCGCCGAGCCGTGTTTGCGTTTCGATGTGTATAATGGAAAGTTCGCCTTCGAGCGTTGCGAAATCGTCTCTCTCTCTCTCTGTGTCGCGCGAGCGTAGGATCTAAAATTAAGGCCTAAGTGCGTGACACGATCGATGTTACCTAATGTTCAAATATAGACTCTTTTCCCGATGGCAAATTTTGCAGCACTCGAAGTAATTATGCCGTCGCGCGGCATCGTGTGGAAATTTTCTGTATGACGTTTCATTGGGAATGCGCGTGTCTGCGCCTTTTTCCACGGCGGTTTTTTGTTTCATGGGATTTATGAGTAATCAAATGGAATGTATTTCTTTCCAATGAAAATGTCTGCATTCGTTTGGATCGCTGTGACTATTGTACGCTTTTCTCGACATTTTCAAAAGGTTTATCCTCAGTAAGTATACAGCAAAACAGTTATTATAAATTCCTTTAATTATATATAAAAAAGATCCACTTAAAATTTATGAAAGTCTTACTGAGAGTAATATTTTTTCAAATATAATTTAATCTACATGCCTATACGTCTACGCTATATTTAAAAAGAGATTAATTTAGATAATGCACTTAATCCACGCAGAAACAATGTATTATTGAATTATACATTTAAAACATTTAGCTTTAAATACTAATTAACTAATGCATATTTAACCTTATGAGAAAATATATGTTTTGCATCAGTTTACTGTCCAATGATTGTCGAGAATGGAAAACATTTGCTTTTCGCTGAGTAATCGAGGAGCGTAAACAACAGCAACAGCTTCCTCGCGAAAAAGTGCGCCTGCGTAGATGTGAAAAAAAGCACAAGAAGAAGAACGAGGAAAGGTAATTAAAGTAGAGTAAAAACGCCACCTTTTTGCTGAAGTCCGCGTAGTAATTGTAAGTCTTAAGGTAGGTGCCGAGGGAGAGGACGTTGCAGCGCTCGCAGCTGTGCTTGCAGGTGCGCTCCATGAGCCTGAGCACGTGGAGAAAGTCCTCGGCGACGTAGTGGTCCTCCTCGAGGAAGAGCACCATGCCGGTGTGGTTGCGCGTGGCCGCGAGCTGATCGAACACCCGGTTCGCCTTCCACCACCAGTGGTGCTTGGTCTGCGTGAACTTGGCCTCGCGGTAGTGGCCGTACAGGTCCGGATGCTGGGCGTTCGTGCAGCCCAGGTTCAAGGCTCTGTGGAAATACAATCGTTCGCGGTTGAATGTTTCTATTGTGCAAGGAATAAGCGATTGTGAATAGTCGGTAAAAATATACCCAGGAAAAACTAGTGCTTTATTAAAATGCTTTAGAGATCGAGTCTGTGAATTAATTTTTCTCGATGATTATCTTTTGATTTCACCTATCATCATATTCTGATATATCATACTCTATACTTTCTTTATAAACTTCAAAATTGAGTAAGATAGAGCGATCTAAAGTTTTTGTGACGCCTTGTCGCTACCGCGGTACACTTTGATCCTGTAACGAAGTGACGTAGTTCGAAGAACCTTCAACAAGCTACAGCTTTAACAAATATGTTTTAATTTTAAAATTTTTAAAATAAATATTATAGAATATATCGGCTTCGGTATTCTATAAATTTAACATTATATTATAATATTATATTTATATAGTATAACTATTTGTAATATTTGATTATAATTTTGATGTGCACATTCTATAATACGTAAAATTTTTTTCAATCTCGTTGATAGGTCTTCTTGCTACAATTCAATCCACACATATGTAAAGTGATCGTAAAAAATGTTGCGGTTTTCCAACCGCATCATCGGCTCGCGAAGTGCCGATACATACACAACTAACAAGCTATAGCCTTATTCTGAATTATTTTATAAATTATATTTCAGTAAACAAAGTTTTGCATGAATAAATAATCTGTTATTTTACATAATAAAAATAGTGTAATTTTGAATTACAGTCGAATTTGTAAGAAAAATGTAAATTTTATTTTTTAATTTATTATTGTTTTTTAAATCAAATGTTTGTTGTTAATGATTCTGGTTTGTTATATAATGAAAAAGTGATATGAATACTTATTCATAACGGAAGATCATCTAGTTTATTACATAAGAAAATCACATTTGATTTCATCATCATTATATATACTCTTTATACGGAAGAATGAGATACAAAATGGTTACATATGGTTGTATATTGATATGACGATTGTTCTATCGGTATAACACAAATATACGTCATCATAGAGACACGTCTTGTTTATTAAAATTATTGAGCTGACAATGACCTAAAAACCCGATAACAAAGATATTGTTTAACATGCGTATTGTAATTTTATTAACAAATTTTCTCGTAACATAACATGGTAATTATATTTAAAACTCTGTCTAATCACATTGCTTATCTTCAACTAAACTAAAGACATGTATATAAATGGAATATCGTGTCAGTCTCTTTACTGACATTTAGAATTATGATGTGTATGTAGATAATTACGTGTTAATATCTTGTTATTGATATTATTACGATGCACTATAAAGGCTATTATACAATATTAAAAGCGCGTCTGAGTTAGGAGAATATTACTATTAATTTAAAAGAAGTTTACGCATTATATAAATACAAAAATATGTATAAACGAAAATTTTCCTTAATTTGTGAATTTATAATTCATTATGAAATGTATGATCTAGATCACAATCATGTGAATAAGTCTGAGCACTCGCCGAATAACGAATAGCGTGATCTAAGTAGGTGCAGCTTCGAAACCCAGTAGGTAAAGGAGAGTACCCCAGTATGACCACCAATAGCTATTTTAGCTGTAACTTTTATGTACCAAGGTGAAAACGAAAATGTCAAAATGAAGTTGTATGATGGATTTTTTCTACGTAGAAAATTAGTTTTGGTCAAAGTTAATAATCTTAGTTAAGTATTAATTAATAACGAGAAATGAAGGTTTTGAGATTTTATAAAAGTGTCTCCCAGTAATACCACCTTATACCAAATTTATAGAAGAGTATTTTTGCGCACGTAGTTAACCCTCGGGAAATTAACAGCTTTTTTTGATTATAGTTGTGGTTTAAAAACAAGAACCTCCGATAACATTTAATAGAACTAATAAAGTCATACTGAGTGGGAGATCATAATACTGCCATACATTATCATCCAATAAAAAAGCTCCCACGAAGCCGAACTCCCCGAGAAGCAAGAAGAAAGAACGGCTACTCACTGCTCCTTGCGTATGTTACGCGGACAGTCGTTGGTGCTCTCGCCGGGAAAGGACTTGGGGTGCGTCTGAATGCTGTGCGGGTAGAAGATCTGCATGACCCGGCAGAAGTCGACGTTCTGCACGAGGTAATTGATGTCCGGACTCCAGACGTCGTGGCTGAAGACGAGGAGGGTCTGCTCGATGCCCCGCGCCTGGGCCAGCGAGATGATGAGGTGGCGCAGGTAGGTCAGCCGGTCGTGCACCTGGACGAGGATGACCGGGGCGTCGACGGCCAGGGGGCCGAACGCCTCCTCGTTCAGGACGCGCTGCTCCCCGTTGACGCGCTCGATTTGCCGGCGGATCTCCGCGATTTCCCGCTCGCTCAGCTCCTCGCTGCCGACGCCCCCGCCACCGCCACCCGACGAGCTGCTCGTGTTGTTTCCGGCGCCACGGCCGAGGGTCCCGTTGCGACGCTCCTTCAGAAACCTGCACGTGTGGGGGTAGCTGTGTGTCTCACTTTGTACGATGCCAGGGCCGATTACAGACTTATACACGGCTTACCGACTATTGCGCCCTGACCGGTGCATGCAACTATTTATACACGCGACACGACATTTTACAAAGGCTTTGTGGCTCTTAAAAGTATATCTGTTCATTTCATATCACTTCAATCTTTATCGGAGAGAACGGGGATAACTTTAGGGTAGTTTTTTCTAAATAATTCTTTTTCCTTTAATTCTACTTTAATTCTATTTTGGAATGTTTCGTCCTCTCAGAAAGAATTTATCACAAAGAAAATAATAAAAAAGTTAAGTACTAAAATTCTTATTAACTTTTGTGGCTGTATGTTACATGTATATGTTATAATAATTATTAATAAAATATAGTTGAAATGCTATAAACTTTTTCGAAAGAAATATTTTGTTATAAATAATGAAATACAGTCTCAAAGAAAGTTAAAACTCTTTATAACCTTGGTGGAAAATAATTAATAAACTATGTAGATATATCTAGTTTAGTCACGGTAAATAATCGAGGGCCTCGATAAAGCTGGAAAATTTTCTACCAGAGCCATTTTTTAATTTACAAAGTTCATGACGGTAGATAAGCGTTAAATTCAATGTAAACAAAATTTTGACAAAAAGTCCTTTGACTGATTCTTTCGGGAAGACAAGTAATCATAAAATAAAAGTTCAAGAATTATCCTATGAGCTGTATGATTTATTAGCCTTATTTATGAGCCTATTTTTCAAAAATCACTGTAAAAATAATTGTGTACTATTTAATGCAAACCAAACATTCAATTCTGTATAAATCAGTATTATACCCGTGTATAAAAATGTCTGGGACAAGTCTGGCAAAAGTCTAGCTCAGAAAGTCTGGCAAAAGTCTGGTTACGGAGACTATTCCACACTTTTGGCAAAAAATGCAAAACAAAAGCATAGCGTTCCATCAAGTCTGCAGTAATTTAAATATTTATCTCTTTTTTTACAAATATTTAAACTTCATAGAAGATTGCAATATTAAAAAGATATTTCCACGGTTAAATCGAAAAATATTATGTTTTACGACTCCGGTCCATATTCACAAGAAGTGTATAGTGTCCTAATTACTTGTATGTAAAAATAAGTTTTCGTGACACAATTCAACAAGAATCTGTCATATAGTCAGACTTATAGTCTGGGATAGTCTTCGTAGCCAGGCGTTTGCCAACCATCTCCCAGCCTTTTTTTTGCACGGGTACCAATTAAAATTAAAGACCCTTCATATATCATTAATAGTTTAATTTAATAACCAGCAAGTACAATTTTAAACTATGTATATTTATATCTTCATACGCACGATCTTATCATTTTATCCAATGGTCAGGACCACTTTGTAAAATACAGAATAATTTTCTTTTTATACAGTAACCAAAAGGCATTACGTGACAATGATTATAGACGATCAACAAATATTTATTGATTGATCTTGTTTAAAACATACATAATTTTGTACTGAACCTCCAAAAATAAAGATTGGAACAAAATTTCGAAAATGGTGAACATATTAAGGTAATTTTAAGTAAATAGTACATTATGTAACAAAGGCAAAAAGTCGAATATTTTTCCCGCGGGTGAGTTTACTGTAGTATCACCCGAGGGAAAAATCGACATTTTTCTCGAGTTACATATAGTACTTTATGCCCATCTCAAGTGTGGCCACTTTTTGATGAAATAAAGGAATTTGGACTAGTTTCTAGTGAAGTCACTTTTTTACCGTATTTGCTGGAAACAAAAGATTTGAGGACAACAATTACTTTTTTCCCGCTAATCATTTTTGCAGGCAAAAAGTGTAATTTTAGTCTCGCTTTTCAGGGAACAATGTGGCCATTTTCGTTCGGATGGGCATAAAAATGATTTTTGTCTGTCAAAAAACGAGATCTATTTAATTTTCTATTCGAATATGGAAGATTTAAAGTTTCTTATGGAGGTTCAGTATGAAATTATGTATGTTCTAAGCAGAATCGATTTTGTTTCAAGTTGATCAGTATTTCCTTTTCGTCTGAATTGAGTCACACGAATGAACAACAAAAATTTTTCAAAAACCTATAATCATTATTACGTGACGCCCGTTTGTTACTATATAAAAATAAAAAATAAATGATTTTCTATTCTACAAAGTAGTGTTGACTATTAGATAAAAGGATAGATCTGTGCACATTCATTTATTTGTAATGACCTTCCAAAAAGGTCCTTTTTGGATTGATTTGACTGCCTAATCCCCTTAAGATATTTGCTTTGTACAAGTTAGCCACATTATTCTCTGCCTGTATATATAAAGTCATGAACAATGTAGCTTAAAAATATAAATAAAGTTAATGTGACAACAATTTTGAAAATAATCTTAAGAATAAACTTGTATAATAAATTGTAATGAAATTTACGGGATAGAAATAAATTTTAAGATACTATAGTTACGATGTGGTATAGAATCCATAGAAAATTAAGGAAGTCTCACACTGCGATGAATCTTAAGAGAAACTATACCCATACAGCGGAGCGAACTAGCAACTAAGAGATGAATTGAGGACAAAGTAATTAAAATTCATTTTCATAAGTTTTGACTAACTATGTATTATCGGCAAGGTGCAAAGTTTAACCTTCAATTACATGAAATCGACGTTGTTCATATAGTCGTTTATTCCAAAAACTGTTCTGACAGATTGCGTAATAAAGATAGAAAAAATTATAAAAAAAATGAATCTATTCATTAAAATTAAAATTATTTCTTGTATATATTTAGATTAAAAAGATATTCTTTATGTTTATCATTATGTGAACAGTAGTTCAGAATTATAATTTGAAATCAGCTCTAATAAAGTGCAAAGTACATTTTGCAATAAAGAATAAAACTCCTGATCAGCTGCGATAAAAAAATAATGGTCTGCAGTTAGGCATACACGTCACCGTTTACGACGCTCTATCATCGTGTCTATCTTTTTTCACACTACGCTCGCGTTCATTCTACTTTCAGCGAAGTCAATTCGCGGTATTAAAAATGTTCTCATACCATAATTTAATATAATTATTTTCTCAATTTTACGTAACGACACCGACAACAACTGCGCGCGTACCTCGTCACGAGCAGCATAATCCTATTATAAATCAGCCGTTCCCCGGCGAGTAACCTTAGCGTATATATACGAGAGCCATCAGCTTAAGGCATCGTCATCAAAACAGAGAGAGAGAGAGAGAGAGAGAGAGAGAGAGAGAGAGAGAGAGAAAAAAGGAATAAAGAGCTCGTGCGTGTATATACGTATATAATAGACGTACGATTTGCGGCGCGGATAAATAAAGCGCTGAATAATGGCCATTAGCATGAGTTCTCACCTGTGCAGCTCTTGAGGCACAAGGGCGTAGAGGCTCTCGTTGACGATGGGTTGGTTCGACCAGTCGCGGCTGGTCAGGTTGATGACGTGCAGCTGCAGCCAGAGGAACGTCGCGAGAAAGACGAAGGCCAGTGTCCTGACCAGGAAGCCGCGACTGGCCCTAGGCGCTACGACGACTCCGACCGCCGTGCCTGTCATTCGGTTTTCAATCGAACAAAATGACAATTGGAACGCTTAATTATATATAAAGGTCTTTTCTTTCGCACTGTCTTTGACTATAGCTGTGTGAAGGGTTTTAGTACTAAGCTGTCGTAAACAAAAAATCTAAACGATAGATAATGGTCTTGAGTAATGTCAGTCATAGGGTCAAGGAAGTATCTTCTTGCTTTGTAGGCCATTCTGAACTTAAATAATTGATCGTTTAGCACTAATAAGTTTTCGATATACGTAGTCATTTTACGTTTCTAAGACGCCCAGCCTTGTTTAAATCTTGAACTTGAACATACGTTTAGGTTACAATTTTTCCTTTTAAGGCTAAAATAATATGATAACGTGAATATTTTTATAATTGATAGGTCAACATAATCATATAGCTATCTCACAATTCTCTTTATTATGTTACTAAAATTAAAGTTTTAACGTTAGCATTTCCCGGTCACGTGTTGATAAAAACCAATTTAAACCGCATCCATACCTACATAAAGACAATGTTCCTATAAAAATTATCTTGAAAATCATCATAAAAGTGATACATCCTAACTGTACGGGAAAGATTACCCTGATGAATGGAATAAATTACCGTAATTCATAGTAAAATTTATTTTGCCTGAGCATTCAGATGTCATAATTTACAATCAAATTTGCCTACTGCAAAACGGTAAAAATTATGATGAATAAAGTTAATTTTTACTGTTCAGTTTTTTCCGCGAAGTCAGGGTGCCCCACATTTACTACTATTTTCACGGTAATTTTTATTAGTAAAATTCTATCAGTGTATGAACCCTATAACAAATTTGTATTATATGCCTTATTTTTAATTGATCAAGCTTATAGTACAAATATTAATCAATTTTACACTTTGAGGTAATACATGTAATAAAGATCTGCTGTAAGTTTGAGATTAATTCATTAAAATTTGGTTTTGCAAAATAACGCGTATTCGGTATACATTGATGTTATTTGTTTGATCTTTATAGTAATTCAGAGAACTTTTAAATAATATATAATCTGAGTGTTGAAGGAATAGCTTTAATTAGACATTAAAAATGTATGCTCATTGTTAAGATTCAACCAAGTCTGGTCAACTTAAAAACATTTTCCACTGTTCAGTTTGCAATTGGCGTTGAATCTATATTTCTAGCTCTTTTATTTATCTAGGTAATAAGAAGTATTTTTAGAAAAGTATCATATAACACCGGCATTTTCGAATAGCGGAATATGCATCTAGACCCGATAAAAGTACGTTACACCCGCAACACTTGTCATTAATATCCCACCGTTTGGCAAAATATTTACTTGGCAATTTGGCTTGTAAAGGCGCGAGGTCTATAAATCACGTCTACGGCTCGGCTGCTTGCAATACATATACCCGCTCAACCCTTAAACGTTTTGCTAGTCATTTTTCGATAGACTACTCGTATTATACATACAACGGCTCTCTCGCGGTCTATATACGCGTTCCCAGAGAGCGAGCGAGAGTTTCCCGCACTTCCCCCGAGCCGCGCAGCGGCACAGTGATTTAGTTATAAATATAAACGCGTATGACTCTCCGAAACGCCCGTCATAAACATCAAAAGCCCGCGGCTCGCGGCGCAGCCCAGCGCATGCCTCAACTTCGGCAATAAAACGGGCCCCCAGAAGATTATAAGGCGCGAGAACGAGAGACGGAGGCGGCAGAGATACCCGCAAGTTTCGAAAGATCATAAGTCAGCGCTTCGCGGAACTTATCCTGCTCGCCCCTATCCGCGCGTATTTTCAAGCGCCCGCACACTTTGACTTTTGCGGAATGAGCGTAACACAAGTATATACTTTTTGTCGACTTCGCTTGGCGCTTTCAGTATTTCTCTTTTAATTTGTACGCTTTGCTTTTAAAGTTGCGCTGACCTGTCTGTCATTATCGGTATTTAAACTGATGTATCTTTTACGTGCTGCATCTAATTTTCATTGAAAGTTCAGCGAACCCTGATAGTCGGAGTTCATCAATTAAACAATCAACGTTTTGACTCCTTAATTAAATATTTTAAATTCATTTTGTATTTGTAACAATCAGTAATAATTTAAAAGTATTTGCTGTGAATAAATCAAATATTTTTAGTCCGTTACTGTTTGTATTTTATTATGAAGTGTGTCCTTGACGTAATTAAAACAATAAAAGGTTTCATCGAGCATATTTTGAAATTATATTAGTCACTGAAAAAAGAGAATCGCTCTCCTACCATTATAACCTTGAATATATTTTCGTTCGTTACCTTGACAATCGGTATAGCTCCTAGAGCAATACCAATTACTGAGACAGCTTTAGGTATACAGCTTTGGCATTAAAATGTTTTATTAAAGTATTAGAAGTAAATATGCGTTTAATTTCTGCAGTTTTCATGAATAATATGTTGTTTAAATGTGTAGTGTTGTCTTAGACTGTTATTTAAATTTTACTGCTACTGAGTTATAGGGTATTGACTGTGAGTAGAATAAAAATAACACACAAAATCAATTTATTTGTTTTTGTATATTTTTCACGCCAAATTGACGATAGTGTCAGTTACATAGGTCCATTCATGCACACTCATACATTGTTCACATACCCATCTCTATTAACACCGCATGTATACTCAGACTCATTGTGACGTCTATATCATCCTATTTTAAATTAGGTACACTTTTCTTATTATTTAATGGCTTGTGGACCTCGGCCGCGAGAATGCTCTAAGTCGATGATTTTGATATATCTATCCAAGGCAGTTGTTGGTCGTCGATTGATTTATATATTTGACAACTCCGCACAAAAGCTAAAATCACATTCAGAATATTTATTATTTTGCGCATTCGATTTTTCTAATCACAAATAACTGAATTCAGGCTCACCCCTTTCGGGTTGAGAACAACGCCCCAATACGTCACGCCTACGAATTTGTTTATTAATTATTTATGTTATAAAATTTCTATCCGCGGCCGCACTTTTGTGTAAAGAAGCGTACCTTTAAAACACTTGAACACGCTGCGTCTGGGCATACGGTGGGCCCCTCAAGATACGTACCGCGCGATCGCTCCCAGTTGAGTGCCGAATTTTTCCCTTTTGCAGGCAACGCAGCGTACGCTCTGATTTTACGCGTGCGTAGCTAGGCGCTGGTTTAGCTTTCAATTTTTACTTGTCATTTACGCGCGGTAGATTTGAATGTGTCGCAGCACGATCCGTTACAAATGTATACATTTTATTTAAATTTTTTTACCTAGATTAGTTCATCTAACACAATGTAAAAGTTGTTTTTTTTTAATAATTATTTTGGTTACTTGATAAAACCAAAACCATAACAAAATACCCCTTGGCAACCCGGTGTTTATCAGAATTTCACCGCTTTGAAATATTATAGCCACACAATTTCTCTCTCTTTTTTAAGTTAACTGCAACATTGTAACGCGCATTAATTTATTTACAATGAAAAATCCTTTCGGCAATTAACTAGCTATATCAGCTACAATATTATTCTATTCAACGAAGTATAACCGATGAACAACTAAGAGTATTATCTTACTAACTGTATATTTAAATATAAAATGTACTTCATTATTCTATATTTATGATCTTTTTAAGATAATTTATTAAAAAAGTATTTCAGAATGATGATGTAAAAACTTAATTGTATGATGTTTTTTTACATGTTCATTTTGTAATTTCATAATATATTAAAAGATTCTTTGAATATAAAACCGATGATAGTATCATATAGATGTATTAAATATTCTAATTAAAATAAAAATATATTGTAATCATTTTTCTTTTTCCAGCCTATATATTGATCTTTTAACCATAACAGTATAGCTTTGATAGCAATACTGAGTCGTTACTATGACATCCAAATTTTGTATTGGACATAAAAGTCAATATATGATACTATAAGAAGTTTTTGTCAAACAAAACAAATTTTTTTATTATCGATCGATATTCCGTTATTGTAAAAGTAGTTATTCCACATACACGCACGCACGCACGCATGCACACGCAAACACACAGACCCACACGCACGCACGCATGCACACACACATACACGCACGCACGCACACACGGAATTTCGATAAAACAAATTTTGAAGATAAGATAAGATAAGATAAGATAAGGATTTATTTTGTACAGAGTCAAAAATTATTTACATACGATGGCAGTCAAAGATACAATAGAACTTCCGTAAATCTTTTCAACTTCTTTTTATATTTAACAATTTGTATTTCATACATTTCTTATGAATTTCGGTTCGCAATCATAAAAGATATAAGCGATTTCAATAAAAGGTCTGATTTTTGAAAAAATAACGTTCGAAATCATTCACATTCCATCGTGAGCTATCACGAACAAAGTGATCAACATTAAACCCAGAGACAATTACATAAAAGCATTGAAAATATGGGAAAAAACCATTCATTTTAATATTTCACTGAACTTTACCTTCTAAGTAATTATGAATAATCCATAAACAAAAATTTTCAAATTATATACACATACAGTCTCCGAGGATATGCTTTGATAAAATATAAGTTAAATATTCGTTTAAAAAAATTGTATGTAAAAGTATACACAAAATAAAATTGTATATGAACCTACAACAGAAAAATCCGATCCATATTTGCTATTTCTGATTCAGACGTACAATGCGTACAATCCATCACCGCAACAAAGCAAAACCGCGTCAAATATACATAACTAAAACACGAGCGTTCGCTCCAAAAAAAATGATCTACTCCACTAATCACTCTAGCTGTTACGATCTATTTGCATTTCTCTCTTCCGCGCACGAGCGGTACGAGTCGGCCCGCGCCCTCATCCCTCTCAATCTGCACCATATACCATCATGCGCTCGGCTGCATGCATCGCGTTTCACCCGCGGTTTTCCCAATGCAACAGCCGTCGCCACTCTTTATGGAGTTATTTCGAGGCAAGCGACGGATAAATACACGCAGCGACGAAGAAACTGACGACGACGACGCGCGGCGATACAACTGGCGCCCGCAGCTCGGCACCGCGACAGGCGACTACACGCAAACTATACGCGGTCTATTTGCACTCGCCGGAAGTCGTGAGCTTGCACGAGCGATAAAAAATGCAGTCGGAGCTCTTGTCTCTGAGCGCAGTCACGTCCCGTTCAGACCCGCTACTTTCTTTCGTTCTTTTTTTTTCTCAGTTGCTGTCTTGTCTGCGTTGCTTTTTTTTTATTCGGGGGGATAAAGACGTTTTTAGAAGCGTTTAAGGCACTGAGAAGTCGACGACGACTTACCTCTCATGCTGACCTTCCTAACTGGCGGTCCTGGAAAAAATAAAAAGACAGTCGACTTTTGTTGGTATGTCAATTAGAGGGAGTTTCGCTTTTTTTTAAGTTGGAATTGAGACTTTTTCTTTCTTAATTAGCAAGTAGTGTCTACTTATTTAGTGCTAGTATTTGGCATTTTTGAACAGCTACTTTGAATCACAATGCCTATTATGTCGGAAACGGGTGGGCAAACCAAACCGTACGTTCCTTTCAATGTATAATAGTGTACAATAGTCTTTAAGTCTAGACTAACCTAGACCCTAATCATGTGCTTAGTTAAAAAAATATTCAAGATCATTTCACATACACGCATAGCGAACACTTATCGAAGTTTTACTTTATAGCGGTACCAACTAATTACTATTTTTTGTAAGAATTAGAAAAAATTTAATTATATTATTATTTATTTTAATTTTAATTATAATAATACAAATAATCAAACCATATTAACCCATTTCTTCCCAAGCGGCCATTTTATAGTCGATTGGTTTTATGCCTAAAAAATTGTCGAAAAAAAAATAATAATAACCAATAGCACTTTTCTGAAGTAAAATTATCCGCTCTTTCCGATTCTGAAGTCAGAATTTTGAAATTTCCATTGGAAAATTTCAAAATGGCGGTTTTAGGCCAAAAACCAATCGACTATAAAATGGCCGCTTGGGAAGATATGGGTTAATTAATCATATTATTTTTATGCACTATGTAAACATAATAATTAATAAATTGAGAACCTAATTATTATGTACGTACGAAATATACAATAATAATTAAATAAATTATATCGTCGTTGATATTACAGTAATATTTTGCAGATTTTGAAACGTTTTCATTTGATAGAATTGTTTAGCAAATTTACACTTTTAAATAATAATTATAATATTTTTAACTCACCTTAAAAGGAGGGTATGCATCGGATGATTCTCCATTTTCCATCCAATCTGCAACAAAAAAAATGCAATGAATAAATTATTTGTTGGATTAACAAATTTAGCCTCTAGAGTAGTTAAATCCCTGGTTAGAATAGTCATTTTTTTCCGGTGTCAATTCTAACACCTACAGTCAACTATTTTTTTTTCTACTTAATTTACTTTATATTTATAAGAATTTTACGTACATTTACTAAGAAGATATAAAAATTCAATATCAAGCAAAGAAAATATAACCATATATGATCATATTATAGAACTACATATTACGTACCTACTAAGTTATAAATGAAATACCATGTATATAGCCATATATAACCAAATGGAGACAATTCATAAATGGCCATACACGGCTGTATGATAATATGACCATATGTATATGCCCATATATGTTTTCCGTATATGGCCATATATGTCTATATATGAAATATTCTTTCTAGAGATAGATGTAATTATGAACCTTTTTAGTGAATTTTGGGTGCAAAATTAGATCAAAATCTTTCCCCACGTATGTATCCATCCATTATGTCAAGAAATGATTCTACACAATTTGTTTACAATTCGGCCTTAAGATTTGTATACTTTTTCACGTTACTCACGACAATAAACCATAACTAGTTGGCATAGCAACGTCGCGAGCAACGTGAATAAGTATGCTCATGTATTCAGTATTGTTAAACATAATTGAGCTGTGCTAGAAAAGATAGTTTAGTCGTAAAATTAGATCTGCATTGAAAAATTATAGCATCTGCAACACTTTCATACGACGTACCTATATCTGGGTCCTATTACTCTTACGGATATCGTGGCAATAATGTCCGTGCTACCGTGAGTCATATTAAATTCAGATTTGATAGAATTGGCTTTTATAACAGTAATTGATTCTAGAGTTAATTATTACAGTATAATTTAATTCTAATTAATTTAATAATCCACGAATGTTCTCAATTTTTTTATCAAAGAGTAGATTTGATTTGATTTGTGATATATGTAGTTCACTGACATCATTTTGCTGCGGCAAAGGAAACCTATTCCATCATTTTAAAGTGCATTAACGTCGCTTGATATACAACAGCTACTACCTGTATTAGTTCTCCGCATGAGCTAATAAAATTAAGGGCGAAACAAGAGAAGGGTTAATGCCCCATCCGTTAAAGCTTATATCTAGTTTCATACCGCACAAAAGCGGGTTCTCAAACATAATTTCCATTTTTATAATCAATTTACGCTAATCGAGTATTCATAATGCTTTTAATACCGCGTGTAATGGTTTTATAATTTTTCTTGCGATAAGTAGCAGATAGTTTATTTATGTCGGTTATTAACTTTGATTTAGTGCATTTTTATCTAATGTAATAAAAAGTTAATAAAGCTTTTTACAATTCAAATATTAATTAAAATAATATTTAGACACGTGAAGTTTAGTTTATATTAATGGAGTAACATTAAGAATGGCTATTCATATATATCACGCTTGTCGGTTGATAAACGTAATATAACAGTGTGCATCTTCTAAACTTCGCTAACTACATCAATTCCAGCTACATCCAATACTGTTAATTATCAAACAGCACGGCAAAACTCGAAATTACAGATCAACAATAAACGTTTACAAAGTGCGTTAAATTTCGAATGACGTCAATTCCGAGTACACGTACTCGCAGCTGCACAAACCCCCCACCAAAAAGAAAAAAAAAGAAGGGAAAGTACACGTGCCAGCATCGCGAGCAATATTTCAGCGGGCGAACAAAACAGACGTTTAATTCGGCAAAGTGACCGAGTGCGCGCTGCGCACAGCTGCAGCTGCTTACTCTGCGAAAATTCGCTTTTTACCATACGCACATACACACACAGCGCTCTGTGCATAAACGTTTGGCTCTGCGCAACGGAAAAGGCACGCGTCTCGTACATCTATATACAGTTTTCCCCGTATTACAATCGAGTATAGCAGCCGCCGAATTTATCATTCCTCAGCAGAAAAGAAAAAAAAAGATGCGACGGCTGCTGAAGGGGGGAGTATATAGGAAGAAGGATCCGGGCGAGGCGCTGCTGCTTTGTGCTGCTAACTTCCTCCTCGAAGATGCCAGCTACGCCCCCCGCGTGATTTCGCGCCCGCGGTCAAAGCCATAAAAATGCCACGATAAAAAGAAGCGCGCGAGCGAGCGCGACAGATACACGGCACATGCTGCAGAGCGATAGCCGCGACTGATTTATCGCGAGCACTGACTCTGACTCTGACTGGTATATAGTATGTCGGCCTGTCTCCGATGTTTATGCGAGAGACGCACACCGCTGTGCGAGGGATAGCTATGTTCTGTCGCTGCGGTTCTAGCACAACCGCCCAAAACTCATTATCCCTACTGGTGATGGTTGTATATAGGTGCATGCGGAAGTGTAGGAGTCTGTGTAGATATATAGTTTCCTGCGAAATATCTGCAGCGAATATTTATCTTGATAAAGTGGGAATTTTGTGAAACCATGCATCAACTATTTGTAGATTTTAAAAAAGCGTACGATTCGATTAAGAGAAGCAAAATGTACCAAATCCTTATACTTCTCGGTGTACTGTAAAAACTCGTGAAACTAATTGAAATATGTCTAAGCGGAAGCAAAGGAAAAGTCCGAATAGGCGGTAAGGTATCCGAATCCGTCACGATACGCGACGGTTTGAAACAGGGTGACGGGCTCTCCACGGTGCTCTTTAACTTAACGTTAGAGTATGTTGTAAGGAAAATGCAGGTTAACGAACCTGGCGCAACACTTAATGGAACAACGCAGTTACTAGGCTATGCAGACGATTTAGATATAGTGGGGGATGATAGTGAAACGGTGGCAAGAAACGCGGAAATCCTCATGAAAGCGGCGGAGGGAACAGGGCTAGAAGTGGGTGAATCTAAAACAAAATATATGGTTATGGATAGACTAGGCATCTGCGAAGGGGAGGGGATCTCAGAGTTGGAAATTTTACTTTTGAAAAGGTTAGCGAATTTCGGTATCTAGGCGCAACTATAAATGATAGAAACTAGATTAAAGCCGAGATAAGCAAGAGACTCCATTCGGGTAATGCCTGCTTCTACGCCGTGAGTAAATTACTAAAATCAAGGTTGCTGTCCAAAAACGTAAAAATAGGGATATATAGGACTATAATACTGCCGGGGGTTCGATACGGGTGCGAAACGTGAGCGCTCACTAAAGCGGAGGAGAACCGTTTCAGGGTTCTTGAAAATAAGGTTCTGCGAAAAATATACGGGCCAAAGAAAGATGAGGAAACCGGGGAATGGAGGAAAGTGCACAATGACGAGTTGCACAATCGGTACGCGTCACCGAATATTAACAGAATAATAAAATCGCGCAGGTTAGGATGGGCAGGACACGTAGCAAGAATGGTAGACGACCGTACGGTAGCGCGAATAATGAAGGGCAAGCCAAATGTAACACGACCTCTAGGTAGACCTACACGCAGATGGGAGGACAACGTGAAAGTGGATCTAATAGAAATCGGGCGGGAGGGTGCTTCAAGGGTGAGTTTAGCACAAGATATAGGGATGCGTGGAAGGTTTGCGTAGATGAGGCGATAAGCTTACGAGTTCCAAGTGCCTCTTAAAAAAAAATGATCGATTTTATATACAGGACGATTTTCTGGATACGAATGTGTGTGTTCTATATTTGTTTCCTTGGAGATTGCATCGTTTGGTTTTGTGATTCTGCACGCTGCTGCAGTATTATGTTAATGAGATATTGATCTTCAGTTATTGAGACGTGACTGTTAATTTTTACAAGGCCGATGAAAAAGTAGAAGCTGTTGGTGTAGCTTATTGGTTGATAATAAGAAATCGATTTTATATTAACTTTATCTTTTTAACTATTATGCTTTTATGAAATAAAAACTTATTATACTCAGGAAAAAGCAACTTCTGTTATTCATTGATTTTCAAGGAAATGTATAATGATTAAGTTAATACTTAGTGGTTTTTATTTTTTAACTCTCCTGTGCATTAAGCTAAATAAATTCATATGAACAGAGTTGTTCTCATAACCAGAAAGACGAATAAATTCATTCTAGCATTATTGTTTGTAACTGTTCATCTACCTAATTTTTTAAGGTTTGTGACCCCGCAAATTAAGGTTTAGTTTAATGTTATTTTGTTACAATTTCTAAAGTTCAGATTCTTTTAAAAATTGTTGTAAATTTAAAAACAAATGTTCAAGAAAAGTGACTTTACAGAATACAAAATTACTACGGTTAGAAATGTAACAATCAAGCCTGTCTAGATGCTAGTATAACAAATATTTCTTGTTACAGTTACTACAAAATACTACTATAAAATATTTATTAGTGTTTCGCATAACATTCAAGCACAATTTTTATTTTAATACATAATTCTTATAATCGCAGTAGTTTAATGTTCATATTCATAGCATATAAAAGCATCATAAAATTAATAATTGACATTCATTACAGAAGCATTGAATTTTTTAAAGAGGCGCCATTAGTTGTATTTAAATGATTACATTCTCGACTAAGTTTTAGTATTAGTCAAAATGGATAGATGCATTCTGCAAATGCTTTGCCCTTATGCAGTGTCAAGTATTCTCATTTACTTCAGGCACGACATAAGTGGTGCTAAGACGCTTCAGATAGTGGAATAAACTCGTCTTATTTAGATCTTTAATGACGCATTCCGCATATTCCGATTTTATAATCCACATGCTCTAAATTCCAACGATGCTTTTTTTTCAACGAATACTCTTTGTTGTAGATTATACTACACTTACAACAAGAACTTTTATGTTAGTAGTTCTTTTTTAATGCCTTTTTGCAGCAATTCGCTTTAGTCAAGTTTTTGACCTAACATAGTTTTCTTTTTAACGAGAATAGATTCATAATAAATAATGAATTGGTTAGACGACATGAAATTGACTGTCGCTTGCAACTATTCTAACCATCAAATCCGAAATGCATGGGCGGATTAGTATTCAGTGACGTATCAATCTCAAATCAATTCGCACTTCACTTACAGGTAAGCTAGTTTGATCGACCAATTCATTAACTAACACCGGGCAAATCGCAAATCCGCGACTCCCAGCGTACATGAAACTCAGCAGCCATTACAATCCGCCGCGAGCAACAACGAAAATTCACGAGCAAACAAAAGGATCCTCGCGATCCTCCACAAAAAAAGAAAGAAAAAAAAAGAACCCTCGGAGTACCTACTAGCGGAAAAACGGTCTCATCGCGTCGCACCTTTCTTCCCTATAGGCGCATAAAGCCGTCATTAATTATCAACCCGGCTTTCCACTTTGGTTTGCTAGCGCGTTTCCATCGTCGTCTCTTTTTCGCGCGCGGGGATTCGGAATTTGGCGCTGCGCCAAAGCCAAGCTAAGCTTCGCGCGCGGCGAGATGGTCTCGAGCTCGCGGAAGGAGAAGCGCGCGGAGGCTGCATGCAGGCATGACGGCGGCAAAATCCGAATCGCTGCCGCTCTCTCTCTCTCTCTCTCTCTCTCTCTCTCTCTCTCTCTCTCTCTCTCTCTCTCTCATACACTCTTCCATTTCTCGAAGCAGAAGCAGAAGAAGAAGGAGCAGAAGGCCAGGTTACGTTCTTCTATTTTCGCTGCGACACGGGGGAGCAGGCGAGATTAATTAAGGACCTAATGGCGTTAGCGTCACCGAAAATTTTCGACGCGCCCGCGCCGTCCAGCTATTGTCCGCCCCCGCAACCTACTGCTCTCTATATACTTCATATCTTTCTCCGCACGCTTTTCTCTGTTATACACTTCTACTGCGGTGCGCATGAGCTGTGCGCTTCCAGCTGAGCGACTCGGACCTCTGCTTGCGCGATAGTCGCAAGAGTCGCAAGAGTCGCGGGTCGTTTTATACCTGACCTGCCCCACTTGCGATCTTTCTTGGATTCTTTATCGTTCTTCAGGTTTTCTCTTTTTCTCGAGGGGGTTTATTTCGGTGGAAGCGCGCGGGAATTATTTCTTACGTAAAAATAGGGAAACGGGGCTTTTATGTCGAGATGTTATAGTGAATTTCGAGCGCTTTTGGACAGGAAAGTTTATGCGGTAATGATGATGCGATACGATTTGTGGGAAATCCGGTAGTTGTAGCGTTTTGCGAGCGTTTGATCAATGGATTATCGTGAAGTGGTCGTTGGAAAACCGAATCGGATTAAGCTTTGGGATTATTTAATTGGATAATAGCGCCTGGGAACGGATTGCAATCTATATTAAGACTTATTTTTACAGCTTCGATCATCTGTTGGTGACTACACTTAACTATTTCTATATATTTTTTGACTACATTAAAACTAATAATTCAATTGTAGTTTAGCAGCAGAAAGAAGACTAAAAACTCAATAAGATAAATACATTTTTAATAAAATAAAGGCATAGTGCGTTTCTTACACATAAGAATTGTACACGTAATTATTGTGCACAATTTAGCATTGGTCAAATATATCTATATATAAGTTGACCAATGCTAAATTGTGTACAATAATTACGTGTATAATTCTTATGTGTAAGAAACGCGGTATGTCAAAATAAACACATTAACATGGGTAAATTATGTAGTTATGTTTTATCTTTGGTTCTATAAAAGATATTGCCATATGAAAAGTTTTCTAAAATAATCTAAAACAATGCAAAAAACCTCAACAAAAATATTAAATATCAAATTAAATTTGTTTTTAGACCTTTATACGTCAACAACAAATAAAAAATATTATTCACTGTTTAATATCCCAAGGTTTGACTCGACCAAAATCAATAGAGGCTTGATCCTTTAAAAAAATATTAAAAATTTTAAAAGAAGACCTATTTTTAAAGTGTAATTTATGTATATTTAAATAATTCTAAAAAATATATGTTCAGAAATTTTTAGTACTCAAAATTTACTTACATTTTTCTAAGATGAATTTAAAAAATCTTCTCATATCGGTTTAGTAATATTTTTTGAATTTTCATAAGTTCAAATTATACTAATAAAAGATCAATTCTTATTACTATTATCCCTCAAATATAATGGCATTTTGATTTTAATTATTATTATTTATCTATACCCTGTCTTTTTACTGACTTTCTTTCAATTGTGTTTTACGACCTGTAACAATTCTTTGTTTCTACAAAGTTTTATTTTCAGGAGATTTTTCAAGATTCTGCAAACGTATAATTTCCATGTAATGCGTATTGCATGAAAGATCTTGCACTGTATATAATTCTGAACGTAAAAAAGGCTACTGTTATTTTTACCTCACTGTTTCTTTGTGCTCTTCTCTTAAATTATAGCTATACTTATGGCAAAAAATGTCTATAAAAATTGAATTCATGTAAATAAATATAAAATTTTAATCTAATACTTATTTAGAAGCGATTGTTGGTCAAGGCTGTAAATATTTAGAATTTCTTTTTTTTCAAATATTTTAATACACTTTGTCATACTGTATGCTTAATGTGGCAAAAGAAAAAACATGAACTCATTTTTGTCAAAGTAAGTAATATATTAAATTTTATACTCATAATAATTTGAATGTAACAACTTTTACATAAAAGTCGGTATAATATGTTAAACTTGTAAGCACCTTAATTGCTGTAAGCGTCTTAGGATACTGTACGCTCGATAATAAAACACGTGTGTTAACAATGCACAATTTGCACCTCAAATTGGTTGGGTGTTTTGTAAATTGACAAAAATGTGTTAATGCTATATAGAATAAAATATAGAGATAAATTTTTGTAAAACCAAGATTAAAGTATATTACTTATAACAAAAAGTTGGTCAGTTATTTTCTGTTTTCTAAATTTAACATAATTTAAATGCGCGCTGCTTTATTATTTATCTTTATTTTTATATTTATCTTACTTGCTTATCTTTTTATAAATTCTATTTTTAAATTATCACTGAATCGTAACAAAACTGCTTGCATAGATTTAAAAGGACATGAAAGATAAATGAAGTATCTTTCTGTATCTTTGTAGTCTTCTCAGTTGAATAGCGTGTGCCTATTATAGTCGAGTTTATTTTGAGATCTCGTTGTTTACGACAATTGATTTTCCATTTTGTTCAAGACTTGTTTGATAATGATGAATAGTGCTGTACAATTTCAAAGCTACAAAATTAAAGTAAATATTTTTAGGAAACCAATGGACAAATATATAAGAAGTTTAGTTTGTCAAACAGCTATTTTTCGTGTAAAATATAGATCCCATACATAAATAAATCCTTAAAAACCAAACGCTTTTGGAAGTTTCTTCATTTACATGAATTTTTTAATTCATACATTACGATTACAATTTTAAAACGTTATTCAAATATATCCAATTTGGATTATTAAAATTTCATTTCAGAGTGAAGCGTATTTTTTTAGAAAATTCAATAAACCTATTCGAATTTAAATTTTATCGGCAGATATTTGAAGTCACGTAGCAAATTCCGAAGATAATATCTCGCATATAAAACATTTCACTCACGTTCGTCTCGTATAAATAAGTATTTGTCGCTCACAATAGGTAAAATACCGCTGACATCAATAGCACATACCCGAGCGCGAGCGCGCGCGCGCGTAATTGGAATTTAATTTAATTAGAGGAAACTTTAAAAGGCGCGCAAAGTTCACACGGCATATATTCTAAATATTTAGAACAACGCGAGGTTGAGGGGTCGCTTCGCGCGCGCGCGCGCGCACGCCCGCGCACGCCGCGCTATCGATTAATCCGCTCCGAAAAAAGATCACAATGGAACACTTTGGTTAAGTATAATGGCGTATATCCGATCGGCGCGCGGTGTGCCGTGCACAGCATAAGCAGCGGTCCAGCGGCGGCAGCAGCCGGAAAATTCCGGGCGACACGCTGCACAGCACATCACACATTATACTACATGTGCATAAATTCACCGCCGCGCGCTCGACGCCTCGATCGCAACGCAAAATGCCCATTAATTCCGACCCGTATTATGTCAATCGATCTCTCATCATTCTCAGATTATGTTCAGCTGTAATGGGTGATTGACGCACTTTAAACAAAGTAAAAAGTAGATTTTTATATGAATTATTCAAACAATGTAATTATAATAATTTAAATTTTACAATCAAATTGATAAATAATTCGTAAACAATTGTTATCCCTTGAAAATACTGATTTAAAAAAGTCTTGGATTACTTTGTTTTGTATTATGATGTAGCATTACTCTATATCAAGATTTGGTACAAAATTGGTCTAATCATAGTTTCACTCCGTCGTTTATGTGTTATCTCACAGTTCCTACTCGGAAATTCGCTCATAGAGAAATTACTTAATAATGATAAGGCCACTGATATACCACTAAAAATACATCCTAAACAAAGCACAGATTAAATTAAGTTCAAAACGCCTTTTAGTCTATAATCATCGCTAAGTGATATTACAAATTGTTTTTAGAAGAATAAAAATATAATATTTAAAAATATTCAACAAAAGCCAGCAATATAAATGCATTTAAGCGCAATTATAAATATATAGTTCTATTCATCCTGCAACCTCAAAAATATTGCCGACTCATCGTAGCAGTGCAATGAAAAAGAAAAAACACACACCTGTCACATCCAATATACAAAGCAACAAACGAACTCAGCCGAGGAAGACGAAGAAGAAGACAAGAAAAGAAAAGAAAAGAACGAAGAAAAAGAAGAAGCACAGAAGACGAAAAGAAGACCAACAACAAACGGACATCAGCATCAAGCCGGCCGCACAAAAGCGCATCGCCAATACACAACGAACTTACATAAAGCTCGCCCCTCCGTCATCTCGGCCGGCTGTACACTTTACACGCGCCGATCGTCGCACGCGGAAAATCTCCTCGTCAATTTCCTCCAATCAAGCGCCTTCGCAGCCCGACTCATCCTCCCACTCGATGAATGAACGAGTGAATGAATTTACATAGCCACAGCGCGATTGGTATATTAGGCGCACTCGCGCGTGGCCGGTACACGCACACACACACAAGCGAGAAGAGAGCACGTGCAAGCTCGTGTATATTTAGCGGAGAGCCGATTTCGACAGTCGCGCTGCGCAGCCGACTGCCGGAGGACGACTGAGCGCGCGCGCGACCCGCCGCCCCGCCAGAACCCGAGAAGATAGTCGAGCGCGCGCGCGCGCGCGTGTCTGTGTACGTGTAAGTATATGTACGGGTACACGTGTATGTGTGTGTCTATGTAGAGCTAAACTCTAGGCCAAGCGCCGATGTTAGATAGAGCGCGAGAGAGGATGCTGCGTGGGCTATCTATCCGACTGTGAGTATGTACGACAATGCGTGTGTCTCGCTCTTTCTAGGCGAGCGATGAGGAGGCATGCTAGGTATGCACCAACGTTTTACTGGGCTTTCCGTTGGGGATTATTAGAATGAAGCGGAGCTTGCGAAGCTCCGCGGGCAGATCGGTTTTGTTTAATCGGTGAAGGTTGAGTCTGTTTGTTTTTTTAAATGGAAGATCAATGTGCAAATTAAAGTGCTTCGTGATGTGTGCATTAATAAAGTTGGAGAATCTATTGCGAACGATATTTATGAGCTTTTCAGCGAAATTCCGTATTGTTCAAATAGAAACATTTATTCTTCTAATGTTGCGAACGTTATTGTTTCAAGATTGAGGGGTACAAGCCGTGTCAAAATCAGTCAGAATTCATTACAGTACTTTCTCAATTATTAGCTTAGCGAAATGATAGGAAATAACTGAACTGAACAAAATGGGGTATGTTAAAATTAAAGTTAATTAATAGGTAATAAGTTTCATTGATTTTTGAATATACAACAACTGCAATTTATACAGTATTTATGCAATAAATTAATTCAATGTATTCATCAATATCACTTTATTATTTAGAAACACGCAGCATAATGAAACTTTGTTTCTATTGCTTAAATGACCTCTAACGTATTTAAATTTCTGTTAAATCTTTTGTATCGATTCACTAACCCAAAACTTAAAAACTAATTTCCTTGAAAAATTATTATAGATTTTAAGTGACCAATTAACTGTTAACACCGATCGCATAGTCAATATAATCTTAAAAGAATAAAGTTGATACATTAGAATTTATATGGTAAGTTTAATAATTTAATATAAAAAATTAAATAAGTAAATTCAAAGAAAAGAAAATTACAAATCCTCTTTGAAATCTGTTGTAAAGAGATGCGACGCAGATTGAGGCAAACGTAGTTGTGGATACTTGATGCGCCTCAATTAAAAATTATGCAGATCAGTCGCGATCTAGTCTCATCTGGTCTCTTCTCTGTGAAAATGATACGTGCCAACACTTGTCTAACATTGCGTCGAGCATCACGCGAAGTAAATGTATATTTATACAAGACATATAAACGCAAACTATCGATCTCGTTGTGATAGACGTACTTGAGACGTCGTACGGCGAAACTATATCAACAAAGTAGATAAAAAAAATCAGATCAAGTTTCATCTTCATCTTCGATTTTGCATCGAATAATTACAAAAGTCCATGGATAGCAGGAGACGTGATTTATATTACTTGGGCTTAGAATTGCAAAGTGACAAGCAAAGCAACATATCCCCTCGCTTATTTCTTCCGTGCAAAACGAGTTACACCGCAGGATTACAAGCGCGTGCGCATTCCGCTTCCTCGCGGCGTCAAACGGGGGATTTATGCACTTGGCACTCAAAGCGACTCTGCGCGACGCTCTTCAAAGCGCGGCTGCAACTACACAATAAATGTTTATCGGCCACTCGTTTCTCTCCCGCGTGTGTGTACGCGTTTCCTGTGCGCGTACGATAGGTATATAGACACCCAGTGCAGAGCTCGCTGCATTATCGCTCTTTTCCTCTCTTCCTCCCTCCCCGTGCCCTGCCTCTCTTTCTCCATCTGCTTTTAGACAGCTATCGCAATGCATAAATTAAGTGCAGATGCTCGCTCGCGCATATACGTGTACAACGTATATGTATATACGAGTTCGCGCTGCTCCTTGCTTATCAGTTTGCAGCCGCCCGAGGAAACTACTACCGATATGTATATATATACACGTACGTGCATGATGCACACATCGTGCACTCTTGCAACTCCCCCAGCGCTCGATTGCGTTCGACGATCTCTGCGCCTCTCTCGCGAATGAGCACACGTTTGTATTATCCGATGCGTACACGTACGTATATACGCGTATCTCGAGGATACATATATATATAGGTATCGTGTATTATGCCCTGTGCGTGCGCGAGCTCGGTCGCTCGTGGACTCGTGTTTTTTGCTCCTTTTGCTTCGTATCGCGCTATCTCTCTCTCTCTCTCTCTCTCTCTCTCTCTCTCTCTCTCTCTCTTTCTCTGTGTGTGGTTATTGTTTGAAAAAGAGAGGACTTGCGTGCATGCACGGCAGCATGGAGTGCAGTGATCCGTGCGTTCGATGCTGCGCGCCCGAGCTTTCTTCAACTGGTGTATAGAAAAGCGAGGGAGCGGATTTATGTGTGTGCGTGCAGCGTGCGCGTTTATGCCGCTGCGGCTTTTATCACTGCTGCGGCTTTTATCACTGCTGCGCGTTTATTACGCATGTTTTTCTGTCTGGCGGGGGTGATCTCTAGTCCTATTATGCTGAGTAGGAGGATCGCTGTCTACGAGCATTATTATTACGTATCGTTTAATTAAAAGTCACGTAATTCTGCCTTTTATAATTAACACCTTTAAATGGACGAGCCGGAGTATAAAAACTGGAAAGACAATATGACGTATTTTAAATATTAACCAATATTCCGTTTTCAAGCTTATATTTACAACATTATTTTTCACATAAGATAGGCTTCATTTTAAATAGTTTAAGAGATATTGGGATCAATTTTTGTTGATGCTCTATACTATACTTTATAGACACGATCAAATGTAAATGTTAGCGTCGACTTTCACACAATGCACGATTTTAAAAGCAGTCTTTAACAGGTTCACGCTGGCTAATGTATAAACCGATGTTCGCAATATTTTTAAAAATTAATTTAAATATAAAACATTTAATAGAAACTCGTAATTTCTACATCATTATATATACGATTGCAAAGAATAACAAAATCGTTTTATTAATTTGTAACTTTTACAATAACACGAAACGTAAAAAAATTTGCGACAATTCATGAGTCATATCTGACTTATACCGGCGCACCTGGTAATGGATTGTCTTGAACCTTTTGTGCATGAGTTTCTTCATAAAAGAAAGTTTTTGTATAAAAAATTGTTTTTATACTTTATTCTAAAGACTTATTGAACTACCCTCGTAGCAAAACAGTTTATATTGCTTCTTGAACTTAGATTATTATATAATTTTTAAACCGAGAATTTTTAGATAAAAGTTTAAGGAGCATAAGCCGCGAAATATTAAAATTCATATAAAAATAAAGAAAATTCTTTGATTTAAGGGGTGATTATCGAATAAATAATTTAAAAATCGATTTTTTTTCTTTAATGCATACCTATGCATCTGAAGAATATATCCATAAAGTTACTGCCCGAAATTTGAACTTTTTAATGAGTAGAGCAGAGAGCGAAAACTTTAAACATACATTTTTCTCAAAACGAGTTTTTTCAAAGTAGCGAGAAAGATAACTCGATAAATTCTGAATTAATCAACTTCAAATTTATTTTACATATATAAAATTACATTATCCGCCGGATGAACCGACAATATCTAGAGAATCATAATATCATCATCATTTCATTGCTAATTAAACGCTGACTTTTTTTCAAAATTTTTACATTTTTTTCAAAGTCGCACCAAAACTTTAATTCATGCTTTTTTTCTTTAATTTTGTCAAATCATCCGGCGCCTATGTATTATTAAACTTTCATTTGTTTTTTTTGTTTCACATCATTTTAACGGATGCTAGAAATCCCACCGTTTGAGGGTCTTGAAGCCGATGCCTCGCACGACTGATGTGTATCTATATATATATATATATATATATATATATATATATATATATATATATATATATATATATATATATATATATATATATATATATATTGATCAAAATTATTTTCAAACAATTTTTATTATTCTTTAACAATGTATTAATACATAAAGAAAGTTTCAAGTTGTTGAAATAATTTTTCTCTATTTCATTAAGCACTCTATATTAATATATGTACATTATTATTTATCCTAGAAAATCTTTTTATATATTTTTATCTGGCACTAAATTATAAAATACAATATCAAAGCGGAAAGGACATATGAATATTAATCATTATTAAAGCAAGTTTGCATAACACATATATTGATATATACATATATGTATATCTTAGTAGATAAGTGCCATATTTAGTAAGACACGTCTGACTTACAGTGGGTCGAGGAACAGCGTGGCTAAATGCCTGAAGTACTAAACCGGAAGTATATATTTTGTGTATGGGCAAAAAGCATTATCACCTGAAAATGGCGGAACCAATCAGCAAAGAGCAAGCGGATTGGCCTTACTGTACTTCTACCCTCTGTAGTCTGACTAAGCGGAGCTCATCTACTTACATACATTATATTACGAACTTTAACCGTGTTTTTCTTAATATTTCTTTACTATTTTATAATTATTCTTATAAAAATTTATTTAGTTCTTAAGAAGGGTCTTGCGTACTATATAGAAGTTTAAAAAAATGATTTATATCTCAATTAGCGAAAATCTGACAATGCAAGTGACAATGTATGTTAAAGAGCAACAAATTACGAACTGATAAGTAAAATGAAAACCAAAATTATGATGTTCCAATGGTGTAAAACATTCTTTATTAAGACGCATCGATGCCAGAGATATAAACAACAATATATATTGTAAACGAGAAAATTATCCAAAATCTTTGTATGACTGATTTGAAATTAGAACTAAGCAATAAATAGATGAGAATAAATTTGAGAAGGTAGATTTTAAAACCCAGTTTGCGCTGAAATAGAATTCGTATTTTAATTATTCTTTATATTTCTTAAAAATAATTCTTGAAAGTTATAATTCGGATAAAGTGTCAGTAGAAAATGTAGAAAATTATTGTCACCTTTGCACGACTGATTTGGAAAAAGTAAGTGACATGTAGTACTCAAAACATTTACATAGGTAGTTATTGATATACAGTTTGCGCTAAAATCAAATTCATGCATCTGCGGTTTTTTGATTTATTGTGAAAATTCAATCAAAATTAAAAATCGGTGTGACGATTTAGTATACACAGCGCGAGAATCTTTTGTCTCAGATATACTACTTCACATTATAAAACAGTAGTTTTAAACAACTTGGTTTTTGTTTAAAGTCCACCTAAAGACATAGCCATTATTTTTTTAATTTTTTTATTTAGAAAATTAGAAAATATTGTGACTAATTTAAATTGCTTGAAAATTTACTATTATTTATTAAAATACATATCTTAAGGAGGATTCTTTTTAAAAATATTTGTTTATTATAATTATTTTATTAATATTTGTTTAGCTACTGCTAAAGGAATATCCTGTCAACTTGAAGTGTTGTATGTTATTACAGCAACACAAATTAAAATTTCGTAATACTAATAAATACGAGTACATTTTGTATTCGTTTTCGGCAACGCACGTACCGCGTATCAGCAATACGATTCGATAAACTTAAAACTCTCGTGAACGCGTGCGCGCGTGTCCATACTCAAGTAAGTATATATATATATATATATATATATATATATAATATATATATATATATATATATATATATATATATATATATATATATATATATATGGCTTCCGGGAATAATCACTTAACTGACTTTTTCGTCTTTTCAAGATATCGAGGTTTTAATGTTTGCACTGATGCACTAGATCGAAATGTAAGAGTTTTCAAGTGACACAATTTTTATTAAATAAGGTATCGAATACCAAGTTAATTGCAGCCTTAGGGTTAAAAAATACTCGTTACATCCCCAAGAAAATGCACATAAGAGCATAAAATACTGTAGTTAAGTGGTTATTCCGGGAAATTATATATACACTTCATAACTCGGGTAAATGTATTTTCGACCATTTTAAAAGGTTTCCTTCACGCAAAAAGAATTTATCACAAAGAAAGTAATAAAATGTAACGTTTAACAAGTTTAAAGCAAGATCCAAAATTATTATTAGCTTTTGTGGGTGTATGTTACATGCGAGAATGTACTTAAGTTGCTATTCCGGGAACACCATAGCTTCATTTTTGTAAATACTACAATAATTATTTAAAAAATAGATAAAGTGGTATAAACCTTTTCAAAAACAATATTTTGTTGAAACTGTATAATATAAAGTGTTAAAGAATGTTAAAACCATTTATGAACGATTTTAGAATGAACTTAAGTGGTTATTCCAGGTACAATTTGTATGAAGGTGCAGTTAAGTGATTATGCACTAGCATTGGCATATATGTCAATTTCGGTACTTTCTACGATTTTAAAACGAAAAAGGGTTATGAAAACATATTAAAATCGATGTAAACTCAATTATGAAAAAAGTTAAGTGGTTATTCCTGCAAGCCACAGATATATAACTTCACATGTGCGGTATATATGAGCGAAGAGAATAATTGCTATTGGAGAAAAGTAAACGAGTTATAGACAAGTTTTAATTAAGTTTTATCAGCGATTTACGGTAAAAAATTTTTACTGATCCAAACTTTTACCATGATCAGCAACTCAATTTTTACAGTTTGTTTCTCGATTAATCTAGCTAATATAGTAGTATTTTCAAAGATATGCAAATATTATAGTTTCTCGCAAAAGCCATCAGCATTCGATCAAAAGTTTTCTGATTAAAACTTTAAAGTAATATCATTTGACTGATGATAACACCTTTCGAATCTAAAGCAGTAGTTTTCATGATTTAGATATACCTATGTGTCGAACCAGAAAGACGACTTAAGTCAATTATTTCAGAACTGATCAAATTTTATGTTTAAATGTGACCCTTTCATGTAAAATTAGTAATAAATCCTGAATTACTCTGCGATTGAAAACAACACAGTGCACGACTTAGATCTATTATTTTAAATTTTTGTCAAAAGGTCAAAACCGTTTTAAATCTTAAAAATAAATATAAATGTTTAGGGTCTCACTATAATTTTTTCTTTAAAGCTATAAGTACTGAACAATTTTTTTAGGCATAATATGACACTTTATGAGCATTTAAAAATTAAACTATAGGTAATTATCTTATTTAGCAAATTCATAATTAACTGGATTACGAAAATCAAAGTTTTAATATCCACTTTTACTTACCACAATTTTCAACACATGTTTCTCTGATTTTATGTGTAAAGTGGCATTTTCATATACTTTTTGGCTGTTTTTGACGAAAGATAAAGATTTTGAATTTTTCATCGATTAATCCCTGGTGGAAATGAATTCCATTTTTAGAAATATGTCTTTATAAAGTGGTTGTCTTTGATTGGGACAACAACATCCCAGATATTTTCTAAAAATTGAAAATTAAATGAAAAAAGTTTGTCTAACATTATTCCAGTATTAAAAATGAAATCATCAGTCTAAACATTTGTATTTCAATGTTACTAGTCATTTTTCTCAACACGTGCGTGAAAAAGGCCCTTTTCCAAGCTTGCAAATCGAATGGAAAATCGGGCATTCCGAGCGTCTTTACCGGAGCGGGAAGGAATATATTATTATATTATAATATACATTACCTCCCGCTCCCGAAAATCTCTGAGCTTATTTAATAGTGCTCAAAACTTGCAAATATTAATATAATAAAGTTTTTATCTTTAAAAGAAATCTGAATCATGTACTATAGTTAGAAACTTTTTTACTTTTAGTTCATAAATGATAAAAGTCAAGTTGAGAAATTTTGACGTTAGGGAGGATTTTCGAGTTACATCAAGAAATGCCTAAATACTACTCGAAAAAAATCATTACGGTCAAAATACAATTAGCTATGTCATGTAGCCATTTGTTTTTATTATTGCTTTAAGAGGTATTGGAAATCATTAGTTCATTTTAATGCCCCTTAATTCTTCAAAGCAGATAAATACAAAATGTTTTTAAAAAAATATAGAAAAGTTTAATTAATTTTTTTTATTAAAAAGGCCATTAAAAAAGCGATAATTAACTTATAAATTATACTAATTTGATTAACTATTCACCCATATTTTCCTATTTTTTAAATAACATTAAATCATTCGCAAAATGTACTCAGTGAATGTTACTAACGATCGGATAAAAGTGCTCCACAAAGCATAATACTGGCTCAAATTAGGTATTTAGATTAAATGAATTTTACTACACGTTCAGTAAAACACTCACCAAATGACTCACAAATGTCTGACAGGCTAAATTAAACTGTATAAAGTTTCAAAATATCTTGAATTCATAATATTAGAATAACCAGATTTAGAATAAAAAGTAAGTAATAATTCTTCAATATAACTTTATTTTTACTTCTTAACAAGGATTTTGCAGAAATTAGTACATTTCGACACGGGTACGGAAGTATATTATTTGCCTCATGTGAGGCTTTTCGCTCGCGTGAAGCTAGAGCGAAAAGTCACATGAGGTAAATAATCTACTTACGCACTAGTATTGAACAGTATTTTATACCACGAGAGCTGAAAAATAATATCAAAGTTGTGATTTTGAGGTTAAAGTATGGTATAAAATAATTTATGTACTGTTTTGGAATAATAATAATAATACTTAACACATCCGATAAAACCATACGGAAAAAGAAATGATAAAGTATACTGTCGGTAGTTCCAGAGGCCTACATAAATGTCATCAAAACATTAAAAAATGTCAAGGCTTATTATCTTAATGCATTTTATGATAACTTCTCTCGAAAGTTTTTTTAAATCCATAGACACAATATTCTTGCGCAATGAATATTTGAATATGACCTCATTTTAGAGATTCGCAAGCTATCGCTTGCATAAAAATGGACCACTTGAGGGAAGTCAAATTTAAAAAGAAACTTTTTTAAAAACCAGTCACCCTACAGAGCACGCAAAGTTTTATAGAACTCGTAAATTAAATCATTTAAAAAATAATATATCTTTTGTCAAAAACTAAAAAATATTTTATTTATTCCAGAATATTAAGAGTAACAAGAGCTCCGAAGTTATGTTTAGAGAATCATTAAAATGTAGAGATGAAACCTAATAGTAAATTTGTGAAATTCTTAGTAGGTTCTATAATAAAATGACATCATTTGTGAACGATCAATGTTTTCTTATTCAGCAGTTATTTGTTAATTAACCTTTTTTAACTCATTTAGTGAAAATATTAAAGAAATAAAACTGTAAATTATCGTACAGAAATATACGATTCAAATATAATTACAGCCTTAAAAAAACGAGATATTACAATAAAATACTGTACTCCCGATTCACTTGTAACTAATTCGACGAAAAATCAGAAAATATTCGCCCATTTACACAGATGAAAAATTGAAAAACTATTTTCGGATGGAAAATCGATTTACCTGTCTCAAAGCAAAGACGCGCAATCACTCACGAATTCAAGCGCGATTACATCTCCAACCAATCCCGACGGCGCCTGCACTATGAAAATCCTCCACCTTCTCCAAAAACAAGCATATTTACAAGCACTCACTAAAAATTCACGGCGGCAGCCAGCAGCGGCGATTCAATATTCAGCTGTTCCACCTGACCGCGAAACTCGTCCTGCGCAACTTCACAAAGATTACACACACACACACACACACACACACACACACACACACACACACACACGTGCTATATAGGTACCCGCGGCGCGAAACGTTCTTGAAAGGAAAAGCCGCGAATAAAAGAAAAAGCAGAAGGCCGGAGGCCGGCCTTAATTCATTCAAGGCACGAGAGCCGCAACTCGATCATTTCATAATCCGAAGGTGTGTATAGAGGTATATACATGCCGGCGCGAAAGGATTACGTTGCGAGCTCCTTTAGGTTTATACACGCGTCGGCGTTCGCGCTGCGGAGTGTATATTATAAGTGCGCGGTGCAGCCGAGCCGGACGCCCCGAATCGACTGACTGACTGACTCTGCACCGCCACACTCTCGCGGCGCGTCTTCGCGTTCCTCGGCCGACCACCGCGCGCACACATATACACCGGTCTCTGCGATGTGACTCTGCGCTCTTCCCTCATTTCTCTCGCGCGCCGCGCGCGACGTTATTCACGCGCTGCGGACCTTACACATATGCCGTGGACGCGAGATTCTTCTTTCGAAGATGCCATCGGGGACAATTGAATTAACTATTCTATGCATAAAGGTGTATCTCGGAGAAGCTTTCATTAATGGAGTATTCTTAAGATCTTTGGAATTCTTGCTTCGTATGAGTACATTTTAGAAGAAGCGAATTCATAAATTACATGCGACTCTTTAAACTGCATCTACAGAGTATGACCTTGAGGATATATAGGAGATGTTAAATATGACTGACGCGCTCGCAAAAATTATTTACTTGAGTCTAAATGATTATTTTCTGCTCGATTGAATCCTATTGATGCATATCTAAATTTACTTGAACTCGAGGGTAATATTTCCGGTTCTAGAAAGCTTTTTTTAAATTATGTGAATTACGTAAGCCAGTATTAATCCTTTTGACGATAAAGGAATTATTTTCATGCCAGACTACTTTATTGGACTGGAGACTCATATATTTATGAGAAAAATGATTTTAAGCACACAATATAGGAATAATTTGCTAGAACCGGAAAAATATTTGGTGCCAAACAGATTTGATATATTCGACCAATTACATTACTACAATTTACAGTAAAATATATTTTGGCTTAACTAAAAGTTTTGCTATTACAGCAAAAAGCTTTACTATTGAAACTACATACTTTACTATATTAACTATAGCTTCGCACCATTTTGCTGCCATTTTGGAGCGAAATATTTGGCTAGGATAGGTAAAGGGTTCTACCTATAGTTACCAAAGTTGTTTGCTGTCTCAGGAAAAAAATTTCTACTTATGGACCGTAAGGCAAACGGATCTGGTACGTTAGAGATTCCTCTTCAATTTATAATAGATTGCATCTTGGCGACTAATTTAACATTATTATCTTCTTGATTCAAATAGTCTCGCGTAAGAGTACGGATAAATTATCGTCAGCATTCGAGGCGAAACGACTTTCTTATTGGATTCTTCGATTGGAATGTTTATGCTGCGCGGCTGCACACAGCGCTCAGGGAATGATGTTCATTGGGAAAAACCTATACAGCGAATAGGGTTATAAAGCTGCTGCACGCCGCGGGGCTTTAATTAAGATTTATCGGAGATTCGACGAGGTAGAATTTTTCGTGCGGACCTGAAAAGTTTTTTTGTACAAGGTCAGAGACTCAATTTTCAGCGGACCAGTAGCTTTTTTACTTCGGTTTCGGAGCCAACGCGATATCGGCGTTTCGAGATAATACTGACTTCGGAGTTTCGATCTTGTTTTTCAATTGCTTTTTTGAAGCTTTTATAGGGCCGCTTAGAAGATAGTTGGCTTTGTGGAAAAGTTTTCTGATCAAGATACAAAGTAAACTAGCGGTATACCTGGATGTAATTTCATGTGAGTTTAGGCCTTGACTATCTCATGCAAATTAAAGCTACACGTGTTGTGAGGGCAGTATTTATGATCGACGTACGTTTCTTGTTGGACAAAGCTATTTTAAATACACATAGTTTTTATCTGGACAGAAATATTGATAAACAATTACTTTTTATGACTAAACA
Organism: Gastracanthus pulcherrimus; assembly: GCA_949152435.1. Lineage (NCBI taxonomy): Eukaryota > Metazoa > Arthropoda > Insecta > Hymenoptera > Pteromalidae > Gastracanthus > Gastracanthus pulcherrimus. The sequence goes on along the minus strand of OX424574.1, from coordinate 139,532,503 downwards.
ACCTTACACGCAGTATTTTACAGCAGAACTATATAAATATATTTTTACTACTGTATTTTACATGTTTTCTAAAATAATTAGCTTTTGTGATATGCTATTTTAATAGCTAGCATTGGCACAGGAAAGTTGACATAACATAATCTCAACAAGTGGCATTAATTAATCGTTTCGCTGACCAAAAAATTCACTTCCTATTAGGTTTGAAAAATAACTTGAAATAGAAATAATAAACCAGCTAATCATTCTTTACAGAATCCAGACGAATAAAACAAAATTGGCAACGAAAAAGTTAGGCCAGTGTATATACTATAGAAGTTTAAGCTCGTTCGCGGTCGAGAGCATTCGAAATTGGACGTTGTCACAAACCGCTAGGAAAACACGAAAGGTATTAGCGCGCGAACAAATTACTCGGGGTAGAGTGGCAAGGGGGGAGGGCGCAAGACAAAATTGGCCCAGGCCACATTACAAATAACCACGCGTTCTCTCGCCACGCGCGGCTGTCCCATATTTGCCATGGACGTGCTGCTCGAATGTTTTAGCACCCGCGCGGCATCATTATCTCGCTCAATTATTCCGTGTGTCCAATTTCGGAAAACGACCGCCGACAAACGCGGATAGAAATTAAACAAAAGTGGCGGAATATGCCTTGCGAAAATATGCAGCGAAACGACGATCGCAACAAAACAAAAACGAAGAGTTTCAGCCGTAGGATACACTTTTTATTGCAGTCTAAGGCGTTAGAGCGAATGTATTTGAAAAATAATCATGCGTTGACGTCACTATGTTAACTCTGAGTCTCACTGAATCGAAACTTTACAATGAGTCGATTGTCATATTTATGGTTGATTGTGTAAGAATTGTACATTGAAATTATGAGATTATAAATTTTATCGAACGAGAAGTAACAAAGAATAACATATAAAGTATTCTCAGGAATGCTGTCAAATCAGACTTCTTCTACTTAGATTCTGTGAGTAGTATAACATGGTCTGATTAATGCATCCGTTACTACTTCATAGTGTTTATTTTTTTACTAGAATAACTTTTGTTAATGAAATCATGCATTAATAAATTTAAAGTTAATTATGATAATTAAATATTTAATATATGTCCAAGTAGATTTATAAATTGTTGTAAAATAAATCCAAATACTTATCATTCGTATTTGTTTAAGTTGAAAACATTAGAATCTTCTATTAGTTACGAAAATTCTCTAAAGAAAATATATTTTACGTAAAGAGCGTACCATTAATAATTCCAATCTAACCGATTAATCAGAAAACAACGCATCTCGCGAGAAAACTCCTCGAGGAAAAACGTCCGATAATCAGCGTCGCGATCCCTCGGGGCTTTTGACGCATAATAAATACATTAAAAGCACCGAGTCGCAAATAAATTTCGCGTTCATCAACCCAATTGAGAATCAAGAGACGAATAAATATACGTTAATTAAGCGCGCACCCGCTGCCGCTCTGCACACGCACTTGATTCTTGCCTTGGCGTGACCTCCGTCGACACTCGTGTAAGAGCTGCCTCCTACGTGACTCCCCGACCCCCCCCACGCTTCTTTTCCCGCACATAACGCCGCGCTGCACGCGAGAGTCGCGCGTTTCCCTTTTTCCCGCGCTCGCGCGGCGCTATTTATGCCGTTGTAATATATAAAAGGTATACGAGCGCGTGGTTTACGGGGATGTAATTACGAAATTGTTTCGGCATTGTGACAATGAAAAGAGTGCGCTGATTTATGGCTTGAATGGTTTTATAAAGGTGCTTGCGCGGTTTAGTTGAGGTTCGAGGTTGTTGAACTTGAAAATAAAAGAGTTCAATGGGTTATAGTATAGTCCTATGAAGCAAATGGTGGATAAGTGTACTTTGGCACGGACACACACTCATCGCTATTTTGACTGTCTATTTAGAAAATCATCAAAATTAAATTAATCGTATGAACAGGCATTTTTAACATAGTAAATTAAATTTGGTCAAATTTAATTATCCGATTGTATCAATGAAAAACGACAAATTAAGATTTTGAATTTTCTAAAAAATATCTCCCAGTGTGGACACCTATAGTTTTTACAAGAGTATTTTTTGCCTGAATGCTTAAACATGGTGCTTAAAATATGTATAAATGTTATAAAATAGTGTGTTTATTAAGTTTATTTAAAAACATAAAATCTTTGAACTCTGTATAATTGGATGATTGAAAAACTGTCAAATCAGTAGTCTGACTAGACTCGGTCTTTGTCTACGTGCGGATTATCTTACAACCTTAATTGGCTTGATCTGAGGTCTCTCTTAAAGAGAGGTCAATTTTTTTCTAATAAAATTTCTTTCAATCATTTTATAGTATATAATTTTTATATGTGACTCGAAAAAGATTCAGGGAAATAAATGATGTTATTCAGAGTTTGTACTTCCTTGCCATACGTAAAATAAAAGTAGTATTTGACATTTGCATGTAATAAAATCTTGCTTCAAACTACAATGATAACATGGTTGTAAAGTTATGAATTTAATTATAGGTATAGAATATTTTTTCAAGTTTCAAACATACCATTATTCATCTACATACGTATGTACTAAACAATAAGAAATTATGATATATCTTTTGGCTCTAAGGATAAAGATAGTCGTTTGCCATTTAAGTTCAATTATCGGCCACTTGTAAGTATTTCTAAAAGTACTTTGAAATTAGGAATAAGTAAAAGAACAGTATATTTAAGTGCTCCATAACTTCCAAATCCTGACATGTGTTACATTTTAAGTGTTTTTCGTTTTCACTCTATATACGTAATCGTATACGAAGCAACTATACATTTTATTTTTTAAACAACAATATATCATTAGTATCAGAAACAAACGAGCAAATTTTAAATTCCTTCAGGTGTCGAAAAATGAACATTTGTCTTCATATTCTTTGCCGTAAAATGGGTTTATTTTCAACCCGCATTTTAACTGCTTTATTTTGTTATTTTTAAATTAAATACCTAATTTGAACAAACAATTAATACTTCCTAAGAAAAACATCTTCATTGTTTGCTTCATTATAATTACATTCGTATATTCGTATATTCGTATATTCGCAAAGAATAAACTCTAATTGCAGTAAGTTGACGTTAATAGCAAATCTCAATTAGCTTGATGGAAGGTAGGTTGCAACGCTATCATTTCTACTAATTTTAAATTAATCCAACGTAAACATTTGACATTAATGTTAAATATAAAATATTATACGTAAATATTTCAGAGTAATTACGAAAATTCATCAGTATTTATCCGAAATAAAATTTAAAGTTTGTATTTCATTTATACATTACTGCTAAATATAGTTTCTAAGTTGCTATATGCAATAGTAACAATTCGAAAATTACTTGTGTCGATTTTCAAATACTTTGAAGTTAAGTTGAACAACACTTGAGAAAAATTTTGAGCGCTCTCTAGGAATTTTTGAGTGCACTTCGGGTCGTGAAAACAAACTCCCATGCAAAGTTTGTTTGAGATACCTTAAGTATAGTTTCCGAACTATGATGGGCAAACCCACACGGATAAAGTAGAACCGCACGTACGTGCGCGCGGATGCACACAAGTTTTCTGAAAATCGTATATTCGAACTCATAATAACTGACGTGGTATTTATAGATACATTGAAAATTTATAACAAATGTAAATCTGAAGAGAAACTTTACATCCGCTATGCACGAAAATTTTTTTAATTTTTTGGCTCTAAGACGACTTAAAATTTCTGTTTTATATCTGCTACCATTTCAATTTGGCAAATTATTCTTTTTTTATAAATAAACTCTTCTACAATCAAATAAAATGTTTTTATGTATTAAAAATGGTGGCCCATTATACCCCAACAAAAGTGGCCCGTTATGCCTCATTTGCAATAATGAACGTTTCGTATCATAACTTTTTGTAATCCTAATGAAATAAAAAGTTACAAAAAGCAAAATGAAGCTTGAAACATGCCCTAAAAAGGGGGCATTGTTGGCGATTTGAAAAGTTTCTGTCGTTATACTCCAGTCTCCCTATTTACGCTGTTTACGAAGCTTGTCCAAAACATTACAATAAACCAGCTAGTTCGTTTCCAAATCTCAAAAATCCTATACAGCCCTGAGAAACGATCAAAGTTCCGAGGCGCAATCGCGCAATTCGCAAAATCGTTAAGATCGCTGCAAAGGACGTTAAGCTCCCTCTTAACGCAACGAGCCCGTGCTGCACCGCAAGAACGGCCGCCGCAAATTGCACCTGAAATTCCCCTCGCAACGCGTTTACGCAACTGCCTCCACAAAGGCCAATAAAAAAGAGCGAAAACAAGGCAAAGAGGAAGAAGAAGCCGCCGCGGAAAAAAAGCACCTGACCAATAAAATTTCGGAATACTACAAGACGCGCGCGCGAGCGGGGCGGCATTAGCATAATGCTATGCGTATAGAAGTACGCGAGTACACGCGCGAAACGAGCTAGCGTAAAGTTCCCCAACGCCAGTAACTGTCAAGTCGGCGCATGCAAGCCTGAACCGAAACGGAAGCGCACTTACATAGGCACAGAGTAAGTAGTTGGCGTTGCAGCGCTTAAAACGAAAGGAAAACAAGCGAGAAAACAGCGCAAAGCGAGTGGTGTATGTATAGGTATGGGTATACACGTTAGAGGAGGAGGAGGTGCACGGCTCTGCACGACAGTGACTGCGGCAACGAGCTGCAAGCTAAAACTAAGCGCTCGCAGGCTCTCGCGAGCCCAAGCAACCGACGAACGAGCCAAAGGAATAGAAAAAGAAAAGAGAAGCCCTCGCGACCCCATGAGAAGCGAATACATATTAGGAGAGACACCGCAGCTCTATACAGCACTACAGCTACCTGCATACACGCGCGAAAGAGGATAGATAAGAGGGAAGTGGGAAGTGAAGGGGAAGAGCGAACGAGAAGCGTGAGAGATGCAGCAGCGAAGCTCAGGCTTGCGCGCATTATATCCATCGGGCGCTAGCGCGAGTTGCGTTTTGCCAGGAATGCAGTACAGTTACGTAAAAGCCCCCCACCAAGCACCAGCACGACGACGTCTCTCTGGGCTGCACATGGACGTGTTTAGTTATAGGCAAAGTACGAGCGATCGCTAGATACCTAGGCGCAACGTATGTGTGTGGGCATATGCGTGTGAGAGAGAAAACGAAGGGAAGCGCGCCACATACACTTGCCCTCCTTGGCCGATGCATTATTCATCGGCAAGCGGCCGATCCGACTGGCGCGATAACGTGCCTAATAGTCGCGGCGAAAACGGAAGCGCAAGCGCGACGAGCGATATATAGGTGTGCAATGCAGTGCGAGCGATTGCACGAAAGAGAGGCTGAGAGAGAGAGAGTTTGTGGATCTGTGTGTAGTCTTGCGCGGGTGTGGCATACGCAGAAGAGAGACGAATTGCGGAGTCGTCTCCTTGCGCGAGGCCTGTTATACTGATAACATATAGAGTGGAATTGCTTACGCGAGTTTTGTCCGAAGACTAGTATTTTTTCTTTTTCGTAGGATGATTTTTATCCATGGAAAATTGGAAACAGGATAAATTGTTTCAAAAAGGTAGGGGTCAAAATTTTGAAAAATAAAAATTGGAAAAGGTAAAATTAGGAAAGTTACAGTTTTGAAAATTCAGATTAGGAAATAAAATAATACCTAAAATGAAAAATTGGAATTTAAGATTTAACGAAAGGGAAATCATAGAAAAAATAAAAGTATGAAAATAAATTATTTTGATAAATAATTAATTGGAAATAATGTAATTTGGAAAAATTAAAATTGAAATTCTTTATTTTTATCTAATTCTTGATAATTTCTATTAAAATAATAATTATCCTTATACTTAAAAAATTGTTATTTCAAAATTTATTTTTTCAACATATATGGTTTATAAAATTTTGTTTTCGTAATTTTATACTTTCATAATCTAAAATTTCAAAAATATTTAATCAAATATTTTATCTTTCCAATAATTTTGTTTTCATAAATTAACCTTTCCATAAATTTAAATTCAAAAATTTTTATTCAAAATAATATTTTTCAAAAATTTTACCCCCTCCCGTTTCAAAATGCAATATGCATTTTTAAATTTGCAAATATGGAAATTGTAAATGTTAAATCCGTGATAATATATAATTTTTATTCATGGCATGATTTTCATATTTCATAGGAATTTTATAGGATTTTACTGCTATGGAGCTAACCAAAAAGAAAAAGGACACATTTAATATAGACAATCATGTTTTCCAACATAACAGTTTTTGTCAAAGTTTATAGTCTGGAATTGTTTGATACCAACAAAATTAAGTTATCTTACTCGGTAATTTAATAAGATAAATATTATTTGGAGACATTCCCAGAATTCGCAGTTGAAGACTAAACTAAGAATAGGTCATTGGCAGTATGAGTTAATATTGTTGCGAAATATAATAAAACTTTCATTTATAAATTCTTTAAAATCATAGTTATCTATATTAATTTCATGCTGAGAAAACGATTAATGGTCTTTTAGTAGAAGGAGATTTGGGGCGCTCAAAGCCATAATGAAAATAAGTCTATTTTAGAAATTTTGCAAACTGTTACAAACATTTCAAGATTAGTGACAAAAAGTAAAATTTTATGAATGTTATCATTGCGATTAATACATGAATATACTATTTATTAATTGCATAGTTTAAAACAGATAAATAATGACGTGATATACAAACAGTTTGCACATTTTTATGAACGATTATACTAATTTCGAAAATGGACTTATTCCGTTATAGCTCTGAACGATTCATTTATCGCTCTTATTAACACTGAAATGGTACCATTACATTTGTACAATGCTACATTCCAGTCAACGAAATGAAGTCACCCTTGAGTTCACGGTTATTTTCGTAAGTGCTCATTAATCTGTTTCAATTATACGGGTATTACATTTTTATCGTTCATTTAAGTCACCAATTAGTATTAATTATTAATAAATACAGTAACAATTATGTGTCAAATAAAAAATCTTTGGAGTAATAGTTATACAAAAGTAGATTTTGTTTCTAGGGTGCCAACTGCTGTTGAATACCTTCAAGATTGCCTCCTTACACGCAAAAGTACAATACATACTTTCGTATACATTTTGAAATCAAGTTAAATTAATACTAACACTTTAATAAGTAGGCTAAGAGAGCCAATTACCTGCGCTACGATCGATTACTGAAATTTCTCCTATTCTTTAAACTTCTTGCTTATTCGAAGTAAATTAAATGACGACTCGCGTGTTCTATGCTTGTTACTGTTTTTTCCACGATGAATTTCACACTTCAACCCTAAAAAGTAGTACCTATAGTATTTGAACTTTAACATCGATACATTGATTTCACCTTCTATAATACTAATGCCTCTAGGCCAGTGGTATAATGCATTACATCCGATGAACCTTTCATCGAGCGAATGAGCACGCAAGACGAGGCAGTAAGAGACCGATCCAAGTGTTTGACGAAGCGAGCTCTGATTTTAACGAGCGCGGGATGCGTACACTCGAGAGCCTCGAGTTCAATGGGTTCCTCCATCCTCCCTCCGCCTCCCTCCCTTCATCTCCTCCGTCTCCATCATCTTCGTCTCCTTTTTATTGGGATTAATTGCTCGCGGGCCTTGGGAGGCGGCTGCAGCAGCGGCAGCGAAAGGTAATGGCGCGGCGATAATGCTTGCGAGCAAGCCAACGGGATCGGAAAAACGTATTTTTGCCGGGGCAAGTATTATGCGCGCGCTTATACACCCCGACGTAGGCCGTGTTATTTGCATGTTTATGCTATGCGAGATTCCTTCCTTCCTCTTCTTCTGCTTCTCTTCTTTTTTTCAGGGATGGATTTTTTGTGGTAGAAAAAAACGTACAATTAGATCGCCTGAGCTTCGTTTTTGCATTGGTTTTTTTTGGGGGAGGGGGGAAGTGCAGTGTGAGCTGTGGAAAAAATTGCGGTATATTGAAGGATGCAGGATGGTTGAACGATTATTCGATAATTTGATGTAATCGATATTATGGATTTCGCATTAAAGTCGAACGGTATTATTTGAGGAAGAATTTCTTAGAGGTAGAGTTTTCCGATTATGGCATGAATTTATAAGGAGATCAATTATTTTGTTTTTAATATTAAAATTGTTCGATACGATAGCGTGCATTTATAGGATTTTATTGATCTAAGCTTTTTAAATGAAAATCATATCAACTTATAGCATTATATTCAAGAATGACGTCAGATATCTATATACAGTATATAAATGTATATTTCAATTATAGAAAATGAAATTCTCCGAGAGAGAATGAATCAGCTATTGGCAACTAAACTTATTCTTTCAGCATTGATTGGATGCACTAGTCATAAATGTAAGTGACGGTCGTACTTTAAGACAGTTCAGTATTATGTCATCGTACTCTGATTTTGAAATACTTATTGTATCTTGCGTAAGTAAAAAAACTATAATTATCTTGTCAGCGTCAACGCAGAGTCGCCGAGTGCGGAAATGATTTAACTTGACGAATAATAAGAAAATATAATTTGCACAGAGCGTTAAAAATGTAACGAACGTAATACAAAGAAACATGTTATGCTAAGAAGATTATTTAGAAGTCAATTTTTCATGTTGAACAAAAATAAATTTTATTATACGGTATTTGATGCTTATCATAAATTATATTATAATTGGACACACCAATTATGTAAATATTATACTTGAATAATTTCATATGTTCTTACTTACATATTTATGAGAGTGTGATAAAACAAGCTTTATAATACAAGGATTGAAAAATGAAATGTTTCTTAGCATACGTTCACAATATTTCATATACGTAAGGGGTTCTATTCACTAAATCAAAAGCGAATAAGAAAAAAGACAAGATTATAGTTATCCTATTAAATGTTCTCAAGCAAACTTCAATCACACCAAATAAGCTTCTGAAATAAAAAACCAAGTGCAATTGCAAACAGCAAATTCATCCAGAAGGAGAATCCGCGACCGCCGACGCGCCACATTTAGCCGCAAATCACGCTATATGCAAAGCTGCATGAATCCACGCAGCTCGTCGCGCAACAAAGAAATAAGCCCTCGCGGGCTCCCAGGCCCGCGCGTCGAGCGCTAATCGAATCCCTCATCGCGACGATCATCAATATAACACGGCGCTCGAGCCGCGTATAAGCAAACACTCTAAAGTAGATTCCGCGGAGCATGAGCGGCACGCGCTCCGTAAATTGCAAACAAGGGGGCCGCGAAGGCAATATAAAAGCCCGACACCCTTTTCTTTCCCCCTCCAGGCCTCCTTTCAGCGAAGATGAAAAGGGCTCGCTGGAGCGAGAGTGGATAAAAAAAGCTAGCGGAGGGATGCTCGCGCGAGCTCGCGAAAAAAGGCCAAAAAAGTCAAGGGAGAGCAGCAGCGTGCGGACATCCGCATTGTTTCTGGCCATCTAGCCGACTCAGCTGACCTACATTTTGCAGCTTTTGCTGGCCGGAGCTCTGCTGCAGCCGTGCACCGGCTCTGTACCCGCCCGCGCGATCGTATATCGCTCTCATCTCTATCTTTGTCTTTCTCTCTCTTTCTCTCTTTCTCTCTTCCTCTCTTCCTCTTTCATTCTTCTCTCTCCTTTTTTTCTTTCCTTTTTCTTACCTTCTTCTTCCTCTTACTTCTTCTCCTCCTCCGTCTTCTTCTTCTCTTTAAGCTTGTTCTTTCTCTCTGTCCTACTGCCTGCTCATCTTTGCACACTCGGCTATATGCATTTCGCTATTTCTTATTCTTGATTATTAATAGTTCTCTTATTTTCTCCCCTGCGTTTCTCTTATTACCTTTTCTCATTTCCTCATTCCATTCGCTGCGCACAGCGGTTTGCGTCCCGTCGCTTTTTCCAGCCTGCCATCCTGCGTACCCACTGCCATTAGGGATGACGTGACAATTACTTTTCTCTCTAATGCTGCGAAATATCGATTTCGTCTCTGTGCGCTCGAGCTATTTTATAATTGAGGCTGGCTTTTGAAATAATAAACCTTATTTCCTTGAATATTATGCGGAAGCGATTATACACTGATTGTTGAAAATTTAGCTTAGTGGATAATTATTACATAAAAGGCAGATGAGCTCGAAACCGCTCAAATTACCTGCACCACTTTAGAATAATCGTGTAAGTAGCTCATGGATTTTTGTATTTTAAATGTTTTGTTAATTTACTACTTTTATTAATTAACATTGATTAATCGTTTCTATATGCATAAAAGATTGAGAAAATCGTTCATAACGATTACCCCAGATGAGTATAACTTTAATAACTCTTTTATTCGACTTTGCAAAAGCAAACGCTCCAGCATAAGTATATGGTCATAACTTTTACAATGAAAAGTATCATAAAACTTTTAAGTTTTCTTGCATTTATAATTAACAATAGGAACGTATAAATTATAATTTTTCAACTGAAATCTGTAACTTTGCACAAGTCACTCGACTAATCAAGTTTTTACACGCTTTACAAACAACGGTTATTCATAATTTGCAGTGGAACAGCGCTACTCTGATTGTACAAAGGGCCTCGCAATTGAATTCAAAGACAGCAAAACTACTCGAGCATAACCGTAAAGTGCAGCGGGTAAAAAAATGTCTGTCGCTGCAGCAGCAGACGAATTTAACTATATGCAGATCCTCTCTCTCTCTCTCTCTCTCTCTCTCTCTCTCTCTCTCTCTCTTTCTCTCTCTTGCGCGCGCGCCGTTGTCTTCGTCGTCACATCTCATTAAGCATGTTTATTATTCTCTTTTCGCATACTTTTCTCCCTTATTTCCTCTGTCGCAGCTTCCTCGCATTTTCCCCCTCATTATGTCTCTCTGCGCAGGCTTGCTCTCCTTTGCCGCGATTCGCATATCGCCTCGTCTCTCTCTCTCTCTCTCTTTCTCCTCGTTCATTATCGCCCTTCCTCGACTGCACCGCTCTGCCGCACTCGGGCAAGCAGCTCGTCTATGAAAAAGCACTTGTCGCTCATGAAGCAGCGACTTATACGTGGGTAGGTATGAACAACGCCTCCGCCACTTGCGGCCCGCTCTCTCTCTCTCTCTCTCTCTCTCCTCTCTCTCTGTCCCTTTCTCTCTCTTTCTCCCATCTACCTCATACCTAATATCCCTCCTCTTCTCGTGTCTTCTCTCCTTCGCTCTCTTCCGCAGCTCGTGCAGCATTAGCGCTCCGCGGAGTGTACACGCGAGCCGCGACCGCTTTCCCGTCGTGCGCGCACTCGAATAATGTATACGTACAACTGCAGCACTCTCGCGAGCGAATCGCACGAATCGCTTCGGCCTAACTAGCGTCACCGCGCACGCGTCCGGTTTTGAGCTCCCCGCATGCGAGTCGATAAATATTAAATGAGTTGCTTGTAAGTTTATTTTCAAGATTTTAAAATGTTGCACGATCCTTGCAAAAGTTGCGATTTGTTCAGTGATGATTTTGTTGATTTAATTATTGACTCATTAATTCTTGCAGGATGGGGGGCTTTAATGAGATTTAATGTTCAAAAGTATTGTTATTCACTAGGAGAAGTCACAACTTGTGATTCATGCTTTTTGTATGAAATTTTAGGAAGTATTTCCGGTACCAAAAATAATGCTTTCAGAGCCATAACGGAATATGTCCATTTTCGTAATTTAGGAAACATCCAGCAAAATTTTGATACTGATTGTCAATCATGTAATTATTTATCTGATTTAAACTATGCAATTAATAAACCGTACATTCAAGTACTTACTGCAGTGATAACATTTATTAGACTTATAATTTCTAAAATGGACTTAAATTGTTATGGTTCTAAAGGTCCCAAATAAAGCCTAGTAATAAGAATAAAAATAGGCGGAAAGAGCTTTAATTAAAGCTTTCTTTCGTATAAAATTATTAATCTGATTTAAAGTTATTAATGATTAAAGATGGTTATTGAAAAAATATGAATATACAAGAGCATATATCTGTTTATAATTCGTTGATTTTTGTATGCATTTTCAATCAACATCTGCAATTCTTAACAACATTGGATCGGATTAATATGTCTATACGAAACGAAGCTTAAATTAAAACTTTTTCCGTCTACTTTTATTATCATTTGGACCATTTTTTCCATTGCAATTACGTGCAGAGTTATAATAAGAAGTAGATGCGCCATTTTTTACTAAAATAATGCGTACTTGGGGTACAATGGCTTATATCTCGATAACAAGGACCCATTTGACGAAGCTACGGATGCTAGGCTTTTTGGGTTTTTGAGATCACTGAATGCAAATCTAAACTCAAAATGAACAAAAAGAATAAATTTTGAAAGAATCGTAGTATTGAAATATATTTTATAAATTTTTAATTTATACAATTGTTTGCCATTTTGGATCCGAGATTTTGAATTTTCTTAAATCTCAGAATGACAAGTTTCATAAGAAATCGTTTGAAAAAGAGCTAGTTCATTTTAGAACTGTCTCTCCTAAAATGCAGCAAAAGAGTTAAGATTAATAATTAATTTGCAAAGTTAAGTTGATAGTATATTACACAAGTCCGCAAAGTGGGGTTTCCTACGCGCACGAGAACATCACCTACGCGCACGAGGCAACCCCTATGGGTCACGAAAATTGATGAAACTTTAGGTGTTTTATTGTACTTAAAAATGAAGCGTAGCATCCGTAGTTTTTTTCAATGGTCCTGTTCTCTCGAGATATATGTCATTATACCCCAAATGCGTATCATTTTAGTAAAAAGAAGCACGTTTGCTTCTTAACGTAACTTTGCATGCTTTTACAGTAAAAAATGGGCCTAAAACACAATAGAACTAGACGAAATGAGCTTTAATTTAAACTTTGTTGCGTACAAAAATATAATTCCGAGTAAAAGTGATTAACAATCGAATATAATGACTGGAAATTCATTAATATTGGACGGAACTGAATTGTTATAAATTCGGTGATTTTTCACACCTCTTTAGTAATCATTTTTAGTTGTTAGTTTATTAAGGTTAGATAGATAGATATACTTTTTATTCATCACTAAGACAAAATTTACAACTGTACGTACATTTAGTTGAAATTAGTTATCACATTATCAGTCATTAATTTCATTTTTAAAAGTTTTGGTTTTCTAGGTTGCTATATATGGCCGAATCATTCTTTATTCCTATAAGTTTTTTCGCCCAGCATCAGATCCTCCACCCTCGTGCATACATAGAAATGGCGAGAGATTTATAAGATGCTGTTTCCCTATGAGCTCCGAGGGAAAACTGACGGTTAAATTAGGCCGCATTTAAATTATTCAAACAAGTAATGATGTCATAAATTTTGAAATGATTATAATGCGAAATAAAAATAATAATAAAGATTTTGGACATTTGTTGAAAAGGATTTTGCTTCACAATAAACGGTAGACTTGGGGAAATAAAAATCCGTTTCGTGACTAAGCCATACTTTTTTTCATCACTGCTGATTTTTTTGCTGTTTCGATTTTTTCGTATTTTTTGTGCTCTGGTAATCCGGCGCAGCCGAACGAGTTTTCGCGAGCGGAAATTTGTGTGTCGGCGCGGCTTTTTTACGAGACGACACGGTGCGCTAGCTGCAGCTATATGCCTTTTTTGTTTCACGACGACGACGACGACGATGACAATAGAGCTGGATTTTCCAGACTCTGCGCGCGCACTGCAGTGCTTTTTCTTTTGTTTAGGTGGGAAGGGGCGCTCTTATTTTAACCTTTGATGTGAAAGGAAGAGCCGGAGTGGTTACGGAAATGAGTTATGGCGCCCGCGCGAAGAATTTGAAATAGGTGGTGTTTGGAATCATCTATTGGAAACATTATTAAATTTAAATAAAATTGGCAGTATTTAGTAATTTTAGAAAGCTTGTATTATGTACAGAGCACCGTGTTAATTGTGTCGGAACGTCGAAATAATGATCTCTATAGAAACATGAGTGTGCTAATAGGGTGGGTGGGTTGTGGGTTCCTTCCAAATGTCTAAATCAGGGAAGTGAGGAGAATGTTTCGCGTACCCTTTAAGTCCAAGAGTATTTAAGAAGCAAGAAAGAAGTTTTTGTTACATTTAGTTATCCTTATAATGGATTCCAACCGTTCATTACAGTAAAACTAAGTTCTAAATATAATTTTTATAGGTCGTCTTTAAAATAGATTGCAAGTCTTCCTGATCTTAAATCAATTTAATTCGAATAGCTAAAATAATATATCGTTAGTTTGAGTATAGATAATTTAAGATTGCTATAATACAAAAAATTATGTTTTTTTCGTTACAAAAATGATATTATTACGCTCTCATGATTCACTTTTTCAAGCTTTGAGGTGAGAATTTCAGCGTTTTCGTACTGTTTCAATAAATATCCTTTTAGTAAGTTCGGCTCCCCATATTTTTCTTTGAGTAATTAGAAAGTAAAGATTTCGTACTTTTATACTTTGGTTTTTTTAGTTTGATCTGAACTTTTTGTGAACAAATATCTTAATATTACTACTTAGAATAGCGTCGACTCTCATAAGACGTGTGTAAAATAGGCAATTTTTAAGTAACTTTTTCTCTAAAATTTATTCTGCAACCTGATCTAAAGTTTTTAGAGGGGATACATCTCATGTTCATAAATAACCTGTATAAAGTTTTATTTGATTCTGAAGTTCTTTCATTTGCGTTCGAACCACCTTAAGGGGTTGGGTTATGCTGAGTTAGAAAAGTCGAAAAAGTCGATTTTGCATATTCTTGAAGTAAGCCATCTTAAAAATGTTTTGTACAAATTTCAAGTCAATCGGATGAAAATTGAAGAAATTATGCAAGTTTGAACGAACCTTGCTCCGAGAGCAGGTAGCGCGTAGTGGAAGAGGCATGATGGAGCGGAGCGGGCGGCAACGCCCTACACACTCAAAGTCAGCTATTTAATATATTATAAACATTACTATATTCTTCGAAATGGCCATATGTAGCAAACGAAGACCAAGAGCGCGTTGACATTGCCGAGCGCCGCGCGCAACAAAATACAAAAGAGGCTAGAAAACAGCGTAGACAGGAGAGAATTGATGCTTTGGTAGTGGCTACGGCAGCAGAAGACTTACTTTATGGGCCTGGAAGTGATGATTCTGCGTATGTGAAAAAAATTAAATAATACTCAACTGATAACTAGACCGAAAACTTTAAACGCGTTATTCTCGAAATTTCATTTTTTGAAAAAGTCCGGTGCGGTGCTCACGATATCTTCTTTTTATAAAATAATTTTTTCATTCTTTTTATCGAAGAAATTTGAAAAATTATACGTCATTTTGTGAAAAAATAATTTAAAAAAAATCTTCCTTAAATTTCCCGCACACTCATATACTAACAGAATCTTTTTGTTTTTTTTATTTTAAATGATTTGGCTTTGAGTTATCGTGATACCGCACGATACCTCAGGAAAGGCAGGCTTCCTTAATGTAGTCCTAACTTCCTTAATTTTACAATATTTTTCAATGAAAAAAATTATGAATGTTGCTTTAAATAAGTACTTTTAATATTAACATTTTGTTTCAGATAAAAATAAATTAAACTCTATTATAAAAATCCTCGAAAAATAATGTTTTTTCACCTCCTAACTAGGTATAACCACTTAACTAAAGATAGAAATTACGAATTATGAAGCACATTGAGATTTATATAGTCAGGAATTGGTAAACTTAAATTATATGTACTTATGATATCTATAAATATATGGGTGATTAAAATAACAAATGTTGTATTTTTTGTGTTCTACGCATGTTTCACAATAAAATAAGAAAATAATTTAATCTTTTATATGCATACATATATCATTCATTTGTAATAGGTTCTATACGTGGTCCATGTTTAATTTTTACTATGGGAGCATTCAACATTAAATTATGAAGCATCTAACCGCTAAATATAAGCACCAAAGGTGTTTCGGAACTGAAAGCAAACAATATGTTATTGTTCCGGATTGGAGGGTGACATATAGTATGTATATGTTCGGAATTCATTTAAAAATCTATATGTAAAAGTTGAGCATAACTTAAATACTCAAAGATAAAATAATTTGTATAAATCGAATAGCTGTATTTGTAAATTTTAGATTGTTAAATTACATTCATGGGGAAGTCATTATTAGAAAATTAAGCAAATAATCTTTAGATAAAAGTGCGAAAAATTACCTGATAATGAAAACTAAAAGGTTACTATTGCTACTTTGTGTTGGCAGTCTTGATTATTATGTCATGGAGACCGCGAAGCAGCTCTTTATTTTCCTTCATTGTAAATGATCGCATCACATTGAAATTGTCCTCGCGTGTAAAGTAGGCTCGACGTACAATTAATCTTTTAAATCAGGGCATGATTATCGACATACCAGTTATAGTAAATACATATAATTTATATAAATCCTCTCATATCATCAAATGCATCTAAGGCAGGGTCAATCTACACTACCTTGTTGATGAGTCCAGTAGTTCTACCCATGACGAAACGCATCACCTATTAGCGTTTGTATTCTATTTTCTTTCATTCGTATACAGTTATCATACGGTAAGTTTTGGTCATTTTAATTTTTTCAATTATCAATTGGAATATCTTTTGTTTACTTATAAAAACGTTCTCCATTCAAGTTTTTAAAAAAATTACGTTTTCGCTCTTATTTTATAATTACCTAAAATGCCTTAGTATATAACACATTAAAGGTTTTAATGCATTAATTTTAAAGGACTTTTGGTACTTAGAGACCAAATTATAAACTAAAGATACCACAATGTTAAATGAATAACTCAACATTTTTTAAACTTAAAAAATGCATTGAAAATGAAATGAAAACATTTAAAACACTCGGATGATCCAGATTTACATATTATTTTAATTACTTTTAGTTATATGATACTTTAATGGCCCGTGTAAAAAAAACCGCTGCCAATTCATTGGCACTTACAAGGAGGGACCACGGAGTCCGGGTCACCGACTTTGATGAAACTTTAGGGATCGATTTCTGATACCTAAAAATGAAGCCCAATACTCGTGGTTTTATCCAATGGACCTTTGTATGATAGATACGGCGTATTTAATTAACGTTGATAGTATATCTAGATATATTTGATTTTTAGCATTGTCCAATGTTTTTTGGCACTATCTCAGATTTAAAGACCCATTGGATAAAACTACGGGTACTGTGCTTCATTTTTAGGTTCCAAAAGTCGATCCCCAAAGTTTCATCAAAATCCAAGACCCGGACTCCATGGTCTCCCCTTATTAGCTTCCTCAAACTGAATTAATTGTTCCAATATAAAATTTTTTGTTCTGATAAATTAATTTTGAATTGGTATGTTTTTTTTCTAATTAATAACTCAAAAAAGATGTACTATTATATCATTAATGGTTTGACAAAAGATAATCTTTACTAAAATTACAGAACGATAAGGAATAATCCTTATCACAGCAATTTTTTCTCAGTTCGTAATTTATTAAAATTATTTAAATATTTAAATTAAATGTAATCAAATGTTAGTACGTAAATTCACTAAATTCCTTATCATCTAAAATTTTATGAACGATTTGCCATCATAGATTCCCGTCATATAACCGTTTAAACTAAATATGACTTTTTTCGTGTATAACAAAAAAAGGAAAAGAGCCTATCCAAAATTTGCGGTTGTAAAAGATAGGTAGTTTTATGCTCCTTTTAATGCATGCTCACTAAATTGATCATAATATTTCTACAATACCTAAAAACTAGTCGATAAATCTTTAAATTTCTTTTTAATTTCGAATCTTCATTAAAAAATAAAAAAATGAGCCCTGCTTGGTAAAATATGACCGCACCATTCTCGAAATATAAGCAATCAAAAAAAATATTTTAAAATACATAACCTCAAATATCTCAGTTTTAAATCAAATGCTGTCGTTTTACTCCACTTATCGTAGGTATATGACCCGAGCAGGCGTGTTTACGAGTGTCCGGAAGAATTTGCGAGTATTTACCATACAAAGTTCGTAATAGTTTACGAAATTATTAACTATACCTTCAATACCGCATTCGTGTAAACATTGGATCCAGCGTACTTGAAATTAGACCACTAATATCTAAATTAAAGAGAATAATACTATCCAACGTATGTCCCATCACACCGCATGACGTTATTATTCTATTACAACTGCAAAGTTTGATATCATTCCTAAATCGTCGATTACCTTCATAAGAGCAGGAATGAATGACCCAGAGTATGCACACATTTTAAGTTCCTGTAGGCAAGCTTATATTGAACCTGAAGACATGGACTAAATCCCACCATCTCTCAAAATAAACTACGAAGGCACCGATTATTGGATTTATTTTTCCATTGATAAAGTTTCTTGCTTCATCTGTAAAGAAGAAGGACATGTTGCTAAATTTTTCAAATATTCAGAAGTTATCTCTCAACAACAAACATAAGGCATCCGTCATAACACGAACGATCAAGCCAGCCAAGTAAACACAATAAATGAAATCGTAATCGACTCATCTACGTTCACAATGACGAACCCTGTTGTACCTATAGGAGACAATCTTCGTCCTCAGCAGATACCACCTCTAGGAGAAACTGCTTCTAAAAGACACGCACTTCACTCTCAAGCATCAGGCTTAAGCCAGTAGATTGCTGACAAGCCACACAATATCAAAACTGAAGTAAAACTCCAAAATAATAAAAAAAAGAAAATCATGATATCAGAGCATATTGAAGAAATTACAAAGAAGTACGCTCTAAAAGAAATCACAGCAAATAAAAAAGATATTCACCTTCTCAGCTTCGAGCAAATTGCCGAGTTCTTAGTTCTCAGTTACAATAATAAAAAATTCCAGAAACCGCTCGGATATACACAGTCAATACTCATGCACTAATTGAATTACTCTCCGACATTTATGACAACATTACGGAAAATAGACTGAAAAATAGAATTAAGAGAATTATCAAACGCCTCGAAACCCCAGACCTACCGGACTATTTAAGTGACTCTTCCAGCATCACAGCAGACGAATAATGGATCATATTACGCAACATCACAAATCGTTAAACATCTTCTTTCGGAACGCACCTACAAGATCTTTAAACAATTTTACAAGAATTCGACGTAATAATCTGTGTTGAATCTTGGCTTACTCCTAGCGACAAAGTTCATTTTTCAGGCTTTGTTACATTTCGGAAGGACCGGATACACTCCCGCGGAGGAGGTACAGTTATATTTATAAAAAAAATCTCGCTTTTGTTGAAAAAAAGAAATATTGTAACATCTGATCAGACCGTCGAAATGTGCGGAATACAAATAAATAACGTTAAACCGGCGCTTGATATTATATGTGTGCTACAGAGTCCCAGGTTATACCTTGTGACAAGATCATTGGGATGTAGCAACTAATAATGTTGTAAATAATAAAGGTTTGAAGTCTCCGTAGAAAAACGAGACTTATTCCTACACAATAATAACAGTCACACTCACGTAGATCTTTACCGTAGTTCTAAATCCAATATAAACCTTATTTTATCCCCGGTCCAAATAGCTGATAAAATAAATATAGACGTATGTGAAGAAACCTGGGGCTCTGACCACTATCCCATATCAATTAACATCACTGTCGAAAAATATATATATAAAAGAAAACATTCGAGCTGAAATCCTTACGCACTGATTGGTCTAAGTTCTTAAAAACTCCTATGAAAGCTTCCTCAGCGCTGACTACGATATACACTCTCCTCGTGTTACATATGACTTCTTTGTAAAAACATTAACCGAAGCTGTAAAATTGAGCTCTCCTACTAAGAAGCAAATCACAAACAGGAAAAAACTTAAAAAACCGGTCCCATGGTGGGATCCGCAATGCAACCAAGCTAAAGATCTTCCTTCAAAAAGTGGGAGCGCTCAAAGAATTTAAAAGACCTGATAATGTATAAAAAACATTCTGCTCTAGCAAAAAGAACGTTTAAGTTAAAGAAAAAAGAATGCCATAGAAATTTCGCTCAAACCTTAGATTTCCGCACTAATCCCAGCTATGCCTGAAATAAAATAAAAATTCTAGAAAAAAGCTGGACAAAATAAATAAAAATAAATAACTGTAACTCAACCGAAAATTTACAAGTTGACCTTAGAAATCTTGGATAAGATATGCCCCTCCTGGGTAGCGTCACACCCAAACTGGCTCCCTGCCTATCCAACTAACGAATTTTTTGACCGTCCGAACAGCATTTCGGAATTTAACATTCCCCTCGATTATAAAAAAATTATGTCTGCTCCTGGGATGGATGGTACTGACTATGAGATTTTGAAAGAAACGCCTATCAAATATAAATTATCATTCCTCGATATTTGTAATCTAATGCATTCAAATAGTGAATTCCCTCCAACCTGGAAGGAAGCTTTCGTTCATTTCATCAACAAAAGTGACGGATAAAGCCTATGCCCTATTACTCTTACCTCTTGTTTAAGTAAACTATATGAAACCTTAGCTAAAAACCAACTGCAGTGGTGGGCTGAGACGCATAATCTTATACCGGATAGTCAGCACGGCTTCAGGAGAGGCAGATCATACACCGATAAGCTAGTCAATCTTAAATTAAAAATAGAACAACCTTTCATAGAAAAAGACAGGTGCTAGCTGCTTTTCTTGATGTCAAGGGTGCGTTTGACAGTATCAACATTGACATTTTACTCTCCAAACTCGCCAAAATAGGTTGCTCTGCCAGGTTTCTTTAATTTATTAAGTTTACGTCACACGAACGCTATATATACACTGAACGCACAGGGGAAAGTAGCTGATCAATTCGCAAGGGCGTGCCTCAAGGAGGCATACTCAGCCCACAATTGTATATACTATAGGTAACTGCTACCATTAAAGGCTTCCAAAAATATCTCAATTGCTCAGTTTACAGACGATATTGTGCTCTATCTCAAATTTAAATCCATAAAAAGAGTATAATCCAAAGAGGAGTCAATATCGTAGAAAAAAATCTCTCGGTAATAGGACTCGATCTCGCACCAAATAAAACCATCCTGATTCATTTTAATAACAAAAAATATCTTTGATTATCAAATGACTTTCGGCAAATCACTATAACCTCGCCGCTTCTCTTGCTCGCACCGGCATAATCAAAGACGCAATATATAAATGCAGCGAGGAAGACGAAACCGTTAATTACGTGCTATGGCAGTGCAAATTATATGACCCTCAGAGAGTAAAACTTTTAAGAAGCCCGTCCAAGGAAAAACTTCAACTGCCCTTAAGCTTAGAATCAATAGTAGTCGAACCAAATATTCGTGCAGGCAAATGTATAATGTCATTTTTCAAAGAATGCAATCTATCGTTCTAATAGCAACGAACAATGTAATTAAAACTTACGTATATGCATGTAACTTGTATAATTGTAAATTTATGGTACAGATAAAATGAACGTCCTATGAGGTTCAAATGCTAAAAAAAGATAAACCCTCAAAAGTTTTACTGAATATTCTTCTTCATATTCCTAATCATTACAATTTTTTTCAGGATATAACCATTTGAAAAAAATGACGATTTCGTGTATAACAAAACAAGGGAAACAGATTATTCAAAATTTTGGATCGGTAAAAATAGGTAATTTTATGCTCTTTCAAATGCATTATCACTCCTCATCCTAAAAAAAAAAAAAAAATTACAATTAATTAATTTATTCAAACACTTTCATTTGACATCTATGACCAGTTAAAACATAATGCTTTGTTACTTATGAAAAAAATTATCATCTACATGTGTTCGACTAATGTGCTTGTCCTTGAAAATGTTGTCATGGAGGAGCAGTTTATACATAAGAACTCACATATGAATTCAAAATTATTTGCAGCTCTGAAATTAAAATTCTAGATTTCAAATAAAACACGCCATAAAGTACATATTTGTACATATGATATTATTATTATTTATATATTACTTTTCAAGAAACTACTAAATGAATCAATAACATTATTTTGTGATCGCTGTTTTTCTTATGCAAGGAACATTATTTATAAATTTCCACTTTTTAGGTTGAATATGCTTTCTGACTACTTATATATAAATAGTATGAATAGAACTGTAGTTCTTATTATTATAAATAAAAACTTGCATGTTAAACTTTTGTAACATTATTTATAACATTAATTTTCACAATAAAAGTTGTGTACAATAAATAATATAACCTCACAGATTTTATATGTATATATTATTATTGATAAAACTATGTAGATCTGTGTGGATTTATCGAGTTTTGTATATTATACTACTCCCTAGTCTGCCTATAAAGGCCTTTACAGCCAATATGGGCACCACGATAAGATTTATACCAGGGTTGCAATATTAAAAAAGAATTTCACAATTTAATCGATAACTATAAATTTTTACAATTTTGGTCGATATTAACAATAAGTGTAGAATTAATAAGTAATTAAATTCTACAATTAATCTAGAAAAACATGAAAAAAGTAATGTTTTTATTTTGATTAAACATGAAAAAATTATTTTTATACAGATATATTTAATCACAACTTTTCCTCTAGAGAATAAAGAACATTTTGACCTAAATAAAATCTTGAACGCATATTTCAATTAGCGCACAACTTACATATTAAAATATAAATTTTCAGCGCAAAGCAGTAATCTCTCATGCAAAAGAATTTAAAATCAGCTTATTGCAAAAGAGAAACATAATTAATTACGAGCGTTGCTTTGCACTATAACTCCATGCGAACCAATTATCCAAGCAAGTGGTAAACGCGCACGTTGAGTAGCGCAAATAAATTCCCGAAAATCAATAAAATCTTCTACGTCGCGGACGTGCGGACAATCACCTTCTTGCCCCTTTGAGGTGCAGTTATAGCTTCAGTTATTGCGCCTCTCTCATCATTTTATGCATAACAGCTAGCATATATAAAGTTGTGTAAGATAAAAAAAATTCAAAGGATGAGAGCCAGTAGATTGCATAGTGTTACCTATATACTGAAAAAGGGAATTCTAATATCCTGGCTAAAGAAGAAACGCGTTGATAAAAAATTTTATTAAAAATTGAAATGAACTTTATCGGAAATAATCTTAATCAAATGAACGTTTTTCTCAAAAGAGTACCTAGAATTAACTATCTTTAATTTCTTAATAGATAAAAACTTTTTAATAATTAAAATTCGGTACTTGCATTATTTTTAATCAATTATGTTTAATAATAAATAATATATATATATATATATAAATTTTATATCTATTTTTCAGGTCATAAACAAAGAATACAAATTATAGAGTTATTAAAAAAGACCGTAGATTTTGAGTTTTCCACTAAAGACTAATTGCCTTATAATTAATAGTACATTATGCATCAAGGGAGTAAAGTGGGCAATGTACGCACTGTGTGATGTTGCCGACCGAGCGAAGCGAGGTCGGCATTTCACACAGTGCATGCTTGCCTACTGTACTCCAGAGGTGCGTATACTACTTTTCACCACACCCCCGTAAAGAAATGACTATACGCATCTCAGCAGGCCGTACAGTACCCCATGCTCTGCCTAGAAGTAAAGTGACTTGTGTACGCGCGACGCGCTGTTTTACCGCTCGAGACGCAGTCGAGAGCGAAAAAAGGCACATCGCGCATGCGCAAGTCACTTTATTCCCTAGGCAGTCCATGCGGTACTGTACGGCCTGCTGAGAGGGCGTACAGTCAGCACTTTACGCGCAGTGTGGTGAAAAAGTACATTTTAGCATGCTAGGATCTTCATACTGTATACTCTTCATGTATACTGGTCCTCTGAATTCAATTTTGCAGCTAAGAAAATAATTTTCTCGTAATACAATGTTGTTAAAAAACTGCTAATTTCAGCCCCCTAAGAGAAAATAAGTATGCATAATTTCTTGGTATAGTTATATGGTCAAATTATATTTAAGGCACTTAGTTGTCAAGGGATGCAAGTGACTTTTCTAGTTGACACCTGAAAATGTTGCTTGTACATTGATTCAGAGGCCAACTGGAAAAGTCAGTTGTACCTCTTGGCTCCCAAGCGCCTCATTTTATAGAGGGCGTTAAGAAACATTTTTGATTTTTATAAATAACTTCTTTTATAGTATAGAAATCTTTTTAAAATTGAAGTTCAAGCACTAAAAATGTGGATATTGTAAAAAATTCCGATACGTAATTAAAACTTATAAAAACCTTATAAAAAGTTAACTTTACGGAATAAATGAAAAATATAAATATATCATAAAAATTATACATTATCTGGAAGCCAAAATTTCACAGTATTTAACACCCTCCCATCTATCCCAAATCCATCAATCTTTTGTGATTTTTTTTCTCTCTTTAGAATATCGATTGCAAAATCTGGATTTCATATACAAGTTTCTTTCAAAAAAAATCGCTTTAACACTGGGATATTACATCACGCTACAGTTTATTACGTAACACGATTTCGATTCAACGAAAGCTCACTCGTGCAATTTTCATTCGCAACGCTTTTCATCGTTCGCTTTCATGCACGCTTCTTTGATTATAATTCAACGTCGTACATGCACTAAGAGTGCGGATATATCGAACCAAGTGGACGAGCACGTAGCCTTGAACGCGCGCATGCACACAGAGACAAACGTACATCAGACAGGGTGACACACGTAAGCGCGCTTATAGTAATACCTACTTGCTAATCATAAATGGAGCTGTGAATTCGCATGAGCTCAAGGCGTTGTATGAGCTGCTGCGCTATAAAACCGATGCGTGCATTATATAGCGAGAGAATGCGAAACAAACCACAAGAGAGAAAAAACCTACTGCCAGCTAATTATATTATCAATGTGCTTATTCACAAACGTCTTTTTTGCTGCCACGGAATATTACCAGCGTGCGTTTTAAAAAAAGAGTTGGACCTTTTGTGTTATGTGTGGTGCAATATAATTTTTAATTAATTAATAATAATTTGTGAAACGTCACCTTTTTCCTGAAAAATCATTTTGTTGAGTGATAATGTATTGCTCTTTAATCTTTACAATTTGCGGCCTATGCAAACAAATTAGTCGTAAATGCGAAAACATAAATTTACTGTAATAATTTTTTAATGGCTGGGCACTAACGCACGTCGCTCTTTGTCAACGATTTTAAAGAAAGATAATATTAATGCTGCTAGAAATATGATTGAGGCATTAGGGGTTCAATATAGGAACGATAATGTAGCTGATTCATTTTAATTCACTACAATATAAAAATATCATAAATATGAAATTAACTCTAACAAATTTTAGTTAAAAGTACTGTAATAATATATTCTCAATAAGCTCTTACTGTAACGTTAATCAATTCTGAAATAGTTATTTTAGTTTAATGATGGATTATATTATATTTAATATTATCGAAAACAAGAATAATAACTCTGAAAACCGAAAAGTGTTCTTTCATTTTTAATCGATATCTACCAGGGGTTCGGAATTGTTGAAAACTCCTTGAAAGACTCCCTCCCGGAGCGCATATATTCTCAAAAAAAAGAGTAACTCCGAGAGGGAGCCTTTCTGTCAGCCATGAATAGCTCTTGCTCGGAGTCGGAATTTGTCTCCGGGAAAAGAATACCTCCTGTTCGGAGTCGGAGTTTTTCTATGGGAAAAGAATACCTCCTGTTCGGAGTCGGAGTTTTTCTATGGGAAAAGAATATATATATATATATATAATAGCTCCTGCTCAAAGTCGGAGTTTTTCTCTGGGAAAAGAATAGCTCTAGCTCGATGACACATGATCAGGGGGGCCTAAACACTTTTCTGGCTCAATTTCGAAAATCAGCCTACTAGAGTGTTTAGGCCCGGAGTTATTCTTAAAAACTCCAGAGAGGACTGCTCTTTTTCGGAGTTTGTCTTATACGTTCCAAAGAGGAGCGTTCTTTCTCGGAGTTATTTTTAAAAACTCCCTGAAAGAGTCATAAGGAGCGACTCTTTTCGGAGCGCTTCGAACCGCTGGTATATCTACAGTCGAACGACGTAACAGTTTTTCCTAAAGAAAAGTTTTTGTCGACATTATATAGATTGTGTCTACATAACCTCACTTGGGTACGCACCCGGGTGTGCAGCTACAGTGATTTCTAGTAAGATTTACTAACATCTAGTATAAAATACAAAAATTGTATACTATATATTACTATGTATACATATTCGTAGGGGTATAAGTGCGCACTCAGGTGCACAACCGAGTGCGTTTATGTAGATGCAGCCTATAACTTGGCAGACCATTATATAGACCAGTGCAGGAGCGTTGCTTTACTATACTGAATCAGTTCCCTCTCTATCGGTAATAATATCGACATATCGTACTAGAATTTTTATCGTGACTAACCTTTTTTAGCTACGACCCACTCTCTGTGGCTGCAGTTATTTTTAGCCTCGCTTGGCTACTCTTTTATGAAAATTTTATTGCGGAGATAAATCGTGGTGGACTGATGAATAAAATAATTTCGTCGCCACGTGGATTTCCAATAAACTCATGAAGCTATGCCGAAACTTTATTGAAATAAATTTCGCCAAAAAAGACAATTTGTTCAGCGATGAATCTATATACACGCAGCAGTAGAAGACCGCATATATACACGGAGAGAATTTTCTAATAAAAATTATGACGAAATTCGCAGTAAAAATTACCGTGAATGACTATAAAGCTGGGACACTCTAACTTTCCGGCAGTTTTTATTGATATTTACGATAAATTTTACCGTCCTGAAGGGTAAAATTTGCCTGCCGTAGAGTAAGAGTTCCATGTATAAATCTTAGAGAAAACCAAAATTTGTGGTAAAATTTGTATGAAATATTTTTTAAAAATCTGGATTTTCTTCCAATTGTTGTAGCAGTATCATTAATACTTAAATAAGTACATTATACACATTTATGTTTGAGTTAACCTAAAATGTGTACACGCTCAGTTGTTTTCTTTATCAGCTGTCTTCTTTTTCTCAAATCAGGCAAATTTTACCATTCAGTGCGGTAAAATTTATAGTCTGTGCGGTAAAATTTGTAGTCAATGAGGTCATTTTTATAGTAAAATATCAGTAAAAAGTGCCAGAAAGTAGGAGTGTCCCAGCTTTATAGTTATTTACGGTAATTTTTACCCTGAATTTCGTTATAATTTTTATTAGAAATTTCTCTCTGTGTAGTGTCAGGAGTGCGCGCGACTAAAAGCCCAAATTGAAAGGGTTCGGGTGAAAAGCGACTCATTTGAGGAGCGCGTCGAATGATAAAACCTAAAGAAAGAGTGAAAGAAAAGAGTATAGTAGTAAAGTATATAGGAATAGGAGGAGGGGTTGGAGAGAAAAAAGAGACTCGAAATCCGACAACTCGAGGATTCTTATTTCCTCGCGCGGAACAATATTTTGCAAGCAATTATAAAAGGAGCACTCGTTGTCGTCGTCGTCGTCGTCGTCGTCGTCGTCGGCGAGGCTGAAAATCCGCTCGTCGCTTTCTAAAGGCTCGGCTCTCGCGAGAGCTGCCGCATCCCATCCCTCCACTCCGCAAGATTTCTCCTTCAGCCGCGCGCGCGCGCGCACATCCCAACGACTCGTCAGAGGCCCTCGAAAAGCTCGAAAGCGCGGAAAAGCTGCGCGCGCGTAAGAGAGAGAGAGAGAGAGAGAGAGAAAGAGAAACGGAAAGAGGCCTTCTACATCGGGCTATCTCTCTCCCTCTCGCTCTCGCTCTTTCCCTGTTTATAGGCATCGGGGGTCGCGAGAGGACAAAGAGAGAAAGGGAGCAGATAGACGCGAGAGCAGACTACATGACTGACTGACTGGCTGAGTGCGCGACGATGGAAATGAGAGCCGCGACGACGACGATGACGACGACTGGTCGCGACTCAAGAGCAAGAAACTCTCCAGTGTGTCAATATCGCTTTTAAGCTCCGCTCTAAGCCCGCGAATGGAAAGCAAACTCTGCCGCGCCCGCTGTAAGCTGCTGCTTCCGTTTGTCGCGCGCGGCGCGATACCTCGCGACCTGCCTGCGATACGTATATACGTGTACCTGCATGCATACACTTACAAGTGCGCGTATTATATGCGCCGAGTGTTTCGCGGGAGTGCCACTTAATCGCCTCGTTTTTTTTTCTTACGCCTATAAAGCGGCTTCTGCGGAATACATCACCGAGGGTTGAATTTCGTACCGCGCGTGCAGGGGTAGTACAGGCCGGATGCTGGCCTTGCGGCGCGGATGAGCGAATATCGGCCTGCGCGAAAAATTTCTTTTATAAATAATGAAGAAGAATATATATGTATCATCGAGTTCAAGCACTCTATAGGAGTAATTCTACAGAAAATTTTTTTCTTTTTCACTGCACAACTTTTAGACCAGGTTTTTGCGAATCTCTTAAGCGTTCTAAACACGGGAAAAATAGTGAACAATTCATTTTCTGTAGTGACAAGTTTGATTTATATATTCTATACTGACGTCGGAAAAAGGCTGTAACATTTTAATATAGGTATTTCAAACGATTTTTAAAAAATGCTAGTTTTTATGCTATATTTTGATATCCAACCAGCCCGAATATAATTCTCTCAGTACATCAACTATGGTAAATGTTCAAAGCTTAGGTGGGCTACATTAGATATATTCACCGTATATCATATATCTCGCCAGGAAGTTAATGCAATTTTTATAACCTGCCTACTCGTTATAGTTTTACCCATGAATTGGATTAATCTCATAATAATAACAGTGCTCATCGATATATAATAATTAAATCAGCGCATATTAGCGATAGTGGAAAACCTAATCATGTTTCTTTAAGACTATTAAAATTAAAGTTTAAGAGTATAAAACAAAACCAAACCATGTTTCTAATCTTGTCTATTCATCCTTCTAAAAGCAAGATGGTTGCACGCAGTATAATAGATAAAAGTCACGCAGCAATATATAGACGCACGGCAATCGTGTCGCCCATATGTCATCATGGATTATGCCCTGACCAGCAAAGAGTCGCCACTGCTTATAAGAGTCTACGATCGCCACAGCTATAGTCAATTAATACCTATTTAGTAAATGTGGAAAAGTTTCTACCGTACTTACGTAGCGAAAAATACACTAAATGGAAATCCGAGAGGTGCGATCTCTTCCTTCTTACCTCTTTTATGGAATGATCTAGGCTTGTTTAGTAGTAATCCGACACTTCTAAAATGTACGTAAGAAAAATAAATTTAGCAGGTTGTGGACTTTAAATATAAAGCTATTTTATTTGATGACAACTTCACAAAGCTTTAGGCGCTTCGAGTAAGAAGATTGATGATCATCGATTACCAAAGAAATAAATACATTTTACAATGATAATTGTTGTTTTATTTCAGAAATTAAACTTAGGCTAATGTTTATACATCAGTAGACTATTATTTATTATTTTTTTATGAGAATGTGCATTTTCAAGTGGAGAAAAAAGTCTTAAACTCTTCCTCCCTTATGTAACCTAGAAAATAAAGTTGTCAGACGAAGTAGCAGCACGCGGGCACTCGTCGGGCTTCGCATTTTTTTCAAAGTCTGTAAGACCTGTCAAATTTTCACCGACTGCAAATTAAATTTTCTTCTAGCGCATTCTAGAAGCCACGCATCGTCACCAAACTGTATTATTCGCATGTCCAAGCAAAAGTGGCATACCTAGCAGCAGTGCCGAAAGCGTTGAAAGGTATAATAACATAAAGCAGCTTTAACCTAAAAGTAACAGGGCAGCAACACACAGGCAGCGTTAGCCCGGTTATATCTCGGAAATCGATCTATGATGGAAAGTCGTTCGATGGCAAAATTTTAGATGATTAGAAATTCAGTGAATCTACGTACTAATCTGATTACATTTAATTTAAATATTTAAATAATTTTAATAAATTGTGATAAGGATTATTACCTGTCGTTGTGTAATTTTAGAAAAAAATTATCTTTTGCCAAACAATCAATGATAAGAAAGCACACCTTTTTGAGCTATTAAGGTGATGCTAAACCCCCTGTCGCCGTCAAATACGGGGAAACACTTATTTCATTGAATTTTCAATTTTGAGAAAATATCTCTCTGGAAAGTTGTTGTTTTTGATTAGGACAATAACGTTTCATAAAGATATTTGCTAAAAATTGAAAATTAAATGATAAAAGAGGTTCCTCGTATTTGTCGGTGACAGGTGGCTTTAGCATCACCGTAATTAGAAAGAGATGTAGCAATTTAAAATTAATTTATTACAACAAAGAATTTCATCTTGGATCAATTAATTTAGTTTGAGAAAACTAACTGCCAATTAATTGGCAGGCCATATTTAGCAGAGAAGATATTATCACAGAGCATTAAAAATATAAATTCTATGAAAATTGATTCTTTTGCGTATACAAAAAATTGCAAAAAGTGCGGTTAAATACTATGAAGTAATAAACAGATAATTTCTACCAAGTACGTAAGGCACGTCTTGCTATATGCAAAGTTAGACCGTTCTTTCCTGAATTTTCTCTGCACTCAAAAGATTATACTCTATATATATATATATATATATATATATATATATATATATATATATATATATATATATATATATATATATATATTCCTCTATATTCAAGCTAGAAAAGCTTCACTTTAAAGGAACTGCATCTCTCGCCTACCTATGTACATTATCCTTTAAAATGCCAAAGATAGTTATATAACTATGTATATAAAAGTAACGATTTTTATCAGATTGCAAATAAGTCTACGAATAAGTAAGAAGTAATAGAAATTTTAAAGAAAAGTGTTTTCATTCTTTAGAAAAGTGGAAGAGGATGAATTTTTCTAAAATACAACTTTTTACACTCCGTAAAATATTAAATTTCAAAAAGTTATACTAATAGTTAAAATAAGTGATATAGTTCCAATTTTGCTTTCTCTTAAAGAAAAAGCTTTTTTATTCTACTTTCAAAAAGAAGATTATTAAGCAACTTTTTCAACATATAGAGTACAAATAAAACGCATTTCAAATACTATTTGAACAGTCTATTTGGGGGGAAATCGAAAAAATACGCATTTAGATTTGATTAAATAACTTGGAAAGTACTAAATCTATATAATAGCTACACTTGTCTGGCATACCATCTGTACTCTACTTATTCTGACAAATAAAATAAATATTAATATGCTATAAACTTAATTAAATAACAAAGAATTTCAATAGCATTGTTATAAAAGTTTCATATTATAATACAATATAACCTCCCGATACTGTGACTCACGATAATGTGAACCTCCCTACAATGTCATTGTTTTCGGAAAAAGTTTCACCAAAACAATTTAATAAAAAAGTTTCATAACGAAGTTACAACTGAAAAATATGATAGAAATATAATAGAAAATTCAGATGAAACGAAATATTCGTTGGAATGAAGTCTTGTGAATTTAAATAGACAACATTCACGTAACATGCTATATACGTACACTATTTGCATTAAAACTTGCAACTGATGGACAAACAAAAAAAATTTAATTGCAGTGTTATCTTCATTGATTATATAATTTGCATGATTCATCTTATTATTGTCGTTACGTAACGATTAAATAAATAATTTTCAAGTAACGATTATTTTTTAAGATTCGAGCCAGACAATCTTGGTTGCGATGATGAGAAAAGTTGTGCATTCTAATCAAATTTAAAAATAATTCTTCTCTTTTTGGTTACTAAGAAAATGGATAGTACATACCCTGAAAAGATAATATCTTGAATACACCAATGACAAATATAGTACGCACGAAGTTGCTGCTAAAGCTACACGTATGGTTTCAAACTAAATGTCTTTTCTTTGTCGTGTCTAATATTATTTTGTTGTTAGAGCAATACCATATGCGGTAATGAAGTTTATTGACATGGTTAATGAGTCAAAAGATTATTGATAGACGAAAATTTCACGAGAATTAAGCGATGAATAAATATATATCCGGTACGAATTAAGTATGTATGGCTGGATTTTATGC
This sequence comes from Gastracanthus pulcherrimus, assembly GCA_949152435.1. Lineage (NCBI taxonomy): Eukaryota > Metazoa > Arthropoda > Insecta > Hymenoptera > Pteromalidae > Gastracanthus > Gastracanthus pulcherrimus. Next base: position 139,500,570 of record OX424574.1, on the reverse strand, counting down.
GTTAAAATTACTCTTATACTGTATGTTTAATTTCTATTCTGTTTTTCACCATCGAAGTACTTCAATAGCGATTATTATCAACCCTACCGTTGTAGAAATGTTCACCATTTTTTGGCCAATTAATGAACAAATTTTAAATTAACAACGTCACACTAGTATACGCTTAACCTGGTAGAGTGAAATTTCACTCTAAAAACTGAGTGAACCGATTTTAGAGTGAAATTTCACTCAGTAGAGTGAATTTTTTCATAGAGTGAAATATTTCACTCTAGAAAATAGAGTGATATTTATTCGCTCTAATTTTCACTCTAGTAGTTAGAGTGAAATGACAATGGAAACGAATTTTATTTTATTTATCGCAGTTTTGAACCTCATTAATTAAAATTAATTTCGGAAGACATGCGAATAAGTAGTTGGTACGTGTGGTGCTAACAGTCGGATCGTTCACGTCAAGCTCGCGCATTCGCACGTGTTCTGTGATGTGAGTTGTGAGTCGGCAAAAAAACGGATGAATAATCTTCAATCTTTTGACGATGAATAGAGAGTACCAATCTTAATGGTGTCAACCTAACCTCTAAATATCATAAAACGCTTTTCTTTTGCAAATCTCGTAGTTACAATATAATTTCTTTGTATTTTCTATGTTATAATGATTGCTTCTTTATTATAGAATATGTTAGTATCTAAGTTCTCATTGTAATAGTGTCAACCTAACCTCAATATATTGCCAAACAATGTCTTTTTTGCAAATTTTGCGGTCAAAATATGTATTTTTGGTATTTTCTGTTATTAATATTGTTTCTGCATCAAAGAATGTTACTAGATGATAACCAACTGTAATACTCTGAACCAAACCTCAAAATATCGCAAAAGCACTGTATTTTGTTTCAAGATTCGTGATCAGAACATGATTTTTTGGTATTTTTCATATTGAAGTTATTATTTATGCATTAAAGAATGATATCAGATGAGAACCAATCATAATACTTTCAACCTAACCTTAAAATATCGCAATGTAAGTATACTTCAAATTTTTTGTGTGCGTAATATGCGTGTACGTGTAGACTGAGCGCGTGTGTGGATGTGTCGAGTGAGTGTGGATGTGTGTGTGTGCGCGGGTGTGTATGTGTGCGTGCGTGCTTGCGTGCGTGCGTGTGCGTATGTGAGCGTGTGTGTGTATGTGTGTGTGTTTGTGTGTGTGCGTATACGTGTGCGTTTTTGTAGGTGAGTAGCGATAAATAAATATTGTTACTACGAAATTAGTAAGAAAAATCGTGTTCTTGCGATATTTTGAGAATATATGCATACTATTACCATTATAACTCATCTAGTAACATTCATTAATGCAAAAACAATAGTTACAAGACGAGAAATACCAAAAGAAATAATATTTTGATCATGAAATTTGAAACAAAAGTAAGTGTTTTAGCGATATTTTGAGGTTAGGTTGACACTATTACGATTGGTTCTCATCTAGTAACATTCTTTGATGCAAAAACATTAATTATAAACCCGAAATGTATAAAAAAATACCTACATATTTTGACTACGTAATTTTCAAAGAAGATATGGTTCTCAGTATTTTGAGGTTAGGTTGGCACTACTACATTTAGTATTCAGTTAGTAACATTCTCTGATGTAAATACAAAAATTATAACACAGAAAATACCAAAAAATCATATTTTGACCTCGAAATTTCCAAAGAAGTGTTTAGGAATATTTTTAGGTTAGGTTGATACTGTTACAATAAGCAGTTATCTAGTAACATTCTATAATGCAAAAACCATCATTACGACACAGAATACAAGAAATATATACTGTAACCATGAAATTTGCAAAGAAAACTGTGTTTTTACGATATTTTGAGGTTAGGTAGATACCATTAAGATTAGTACTCACCTAGTAAAATTATCCTCCTAAAACTGTAATTCTACTAAGTTGTTAACCACTATTCTTAGTCATATACTGAAAGACTATATCAAAATAGCAAAAAATGAAAATTTTTTAAAAAGAATAAAAAGAATAATGCTCTGAGTTTGTTTTAATTGTATTATTTAATTTAAAGATACTTTAAGTTTCTATTATTAGAGTTTAGAATGTTTTGAAAGTTCCTGTTGGAACGTAAAATACTTTAAAATATTTATATTATGAAACATGCAGAATAATTAATTTTGTGTATATAAACTACTGCGACTTTATTTTGTTTATTTTGGTAAACCTATTATTACTGGAAAAGTGTATTTACTATCACGTTTGCAATATTATAAACTTAAAAAATAAAAAATCGGTTAGTTTTTCGTCGATGTCCATCGGGAAAGTATTCACTCTAAAATAGAGTGAGATGCCACTCTACTTAAGAGTGAAACATTCCACTCTATTTTTAGAGTGCATAATCCACTCTAATTAGAGTGATTTATTTCACTCCTTCTTCGAGTGGAATTTCTCTCCGAAGGAGCGAAATTTCACTCTAACTGGTTTAGCGTGTACTATTTAATATTTATATACAAAAAATGAATACATTTCCATGTGAACAGTTCATAATATTGATACTTCAATGCATAACAATAGTTTTTGTTATTTTGAATTATATTTAGATATTAATTTAAAACAAAAAAGCCTACATTTGATTAACACGTTGACCAATAAAAATGGTCAATTTTCTACCAGAGTAATACATACCGCCATACATACTCTTTTTCACCTTTCTAACGTACGTGATCGTGTAATTCCACTTTTGGCCATCCTTACTTTCGTAGATGGCGCCTATTTTTCTTGGGAACGTGAATAGATCCCGCAACAGAATTCTGGTTGCTCCAGCAAAACAATTTTCTGAGTGTACTATAAGTAACTTATTTAAAAAAGAACGTACATTCGTTAAAAAAATTATTATGAAAATTTTCAAATTTGCGAATTTTAACTAAATTATTATTTAATATCAGATTCATATAGAAAACAAAGAACATATTTCAATATATTTTAAATAAACTCTCCTCGTTTATTTGTTACGGATTTGTTAGCTGACCTGATTCAAAAGAAATGTATATAACGCTTCCTCGTGTCATACAATATTTACATCACAATGTATTTTCAATGGAAAATCAATAAAACAATGGAGTTGCATCATGTCCAATATATATTAATAATAAAGCTAGACAATACGTTAACTAGTTTCACAACGTCGTTTTGTAAACAAAATGAAGTGACATGCTCCAGTGCACACGAGCCATTGTATCTCGAGTGATTGTGTTTCAATTTTGCAATAATGGTAAATTGTAAATACATTGTCAAAATATTAACCGAATATCTATCATAATCCCTTGGGTACTTCATAACGATGATGCATATAAGAGGCTAAGTGTAATTTTATAAATGGATTTTTCGGGAAAATTATAAATAATAATAACAATATTTATTTGTTTTGTAAAATAAAATAAAAGTATTCAATAAATATCAACGTCTTATTTATTACTAAAATAATATATATTCATATTACTTTGACAATTAAATTAATAAAAACTATAATTTACTAAAAATAGTTATCATATCTAAACATTATTACTACCATACTAGAAAAACCGCTGCTATATAGCTGCATTAGCAAAAGTCTTTCTCAAAGAGATTTCAATGTTGAATATTTATTTTTATATTCTTAAATACTCTTTAAAAAAATTCTAATATTTTAAAAATGTTTAAAAATTTGTTATTTTTGCTGATAGAAATATTTAACAGTAATAAATAAGCTTTAATATATTATCAGTTTATACTTTTAGTCATACCAGTAATGCCTACAAGTTCCTTTGAAAAAGCTATATTCATTCATTCTATTCTTTTTTTTAATATTCAAAAATTTTTAGTTTTGATTTTAATCTAGTACTTATAACTGTATTTAATCAGTTTTAATAAAGTTTGAGATTTTATTGCTAATAGCCACTTTGTGAAATATTTATAACAAATGTTAAAAAAACGTATTTTGGCCTTTAAATTTGGTATAAAATATATACATGTGTTATAGACCAATCAATAAGAAATCACATCTATTTTAAGAATGTATGCATATTTTTAATACAGCGGTCGGAAAAACAAAAAAAAAAACTTTCGTACATACAACTTTTTTATATTTTATAAAATTTTTGGCTTTGTTAAAATAACATAAATCTTATTTGCCTTTAAAATTTAATCATTTCTAAGTATATGATACATTGCCTTATCTTTACTAATTTAAGAATTTTTCTTAGATATCCAAGTTAAAGATTACGTTTGAACGTTGTAAAAAATTTGCAAAAATATGTAAAAATGTAAGAAAAGTTGAGAATATCTATAAAATTGTGTGTAATTGTTGATAAATATAGAAAAATAATGTATAATTTTAATACTGAAAAATAATTTCACTTTGTTGCTTTTAAAAATATGAGAACGCTTAATTAAATAATATTCCTATTTCCGCACGAAATTACATTTCTCCACATTTCATCACATTTTTTGCATTTTTATACGTCTTTTCACAATTCTTATGTCTACGCATATATGGCATGGTGCGTTTCTTACACATAAGAATTGTACACGTAATTATTGTGCACAATTTAGCATTGGTCAAATATATCTATATATAATTTGACCAATGCTAAATTGTGTACAATAATTACGTGTATAATTCTTATGTGTAAGAAACGCGCTATGCCGCATATATGCTTATTCTCTATATAGAATAACAATTACATAAAAACTACCATACTTTGTAATACAATTTTATTATAGGCATGGATATGAATAGTATTAAAATGTGCAAATAAATACTAACAAGGAGAGTGTGCGAATTGCGGGTCGCGAATTTTGATGAGACTTCGAGAAGTGTTTTCTGGTGCAAGAAATGAACCCTAGTACTTGCCGTTTTGCCTAACGAGCCCTTATTATCGAGATACGGCCAATTATGTCTCAAATACCCGTATAGTGGTGAAAAAATGGTATCTCTACTTCATATCATAACTCCGCAAGTTTTTACTTAGAAAAAATAATCCAAAAATAGTTAAACATAAACAAAAAGAGATTTAATTTCCACTTTGTTTCGTATAAAAATATGAATCCTTTGCAGTTATTAATTTTCAAAAAGAAGTAAAAAGAAGTGTATGAAAAATCATTGATTTGAAAACAATTAAAATCCTCATTTTTACATGTATTTCTTATTACTTTCTTTGTCAGTTAATAACTTTACAAGGGATTAATATTTTTATACGAAACGAAGCAGAAATTAAAGCTTTGTCTGTCTACGTTTAACTACTTTTGGATTATTTTTTCTAAGTAAAAACTTGCTGAGTTATGATATGAAGTAGAGATATCATTATTTCACTAATACACGGGTATTTGTGACGTAATTGGGACGACACCCATCAGTTCTTATGGTAAAGTCGTATGGTAAGTGCTTCAAAAAGTTAAGACTAGCCTAGTAGAGACTTTCTTTATGTGTTATTTAACTAAATGGTGCCGTACCGTACGCCTTGGAGTCGATATTTTGGGATTAGTAGACCTAGGAATTTTGAAGAAGCAACCGCCGTTTCTATCGGCGTCGATTGCCTTTTGCCTTGCAATGCATTCGTGTGGCCACTTTACCAACCGATAAACGTCAACGAAAGTTGCAATTTTCGCATCGAAAATAAACTCCACGGCAAAAACTGGCACATGCATCTCAAGGTACATAAGGAAAGCTAGAATTTTATGTACCGCGTGATTTATTTTCGCTCATATCACGCTGACAAAAGTGGTTTCTTTACATGCATACACTGCTAAGAAATCAGAGTTTTGATGATTTAGCGCGTAAACATGACACTATCTTATAATTAGAGGGCGCTAGCAGCGGGGTCACCGCGCCTCTCAATATCTATTGTAACAATACATATACGGCAGGAGTTACGGTGCCCCAGAATATCGCATACAGCGAGATTTTCCGTAGGTGGCCACATTACCTACATGACCACATTATCTGAATCCACCTTAGTTTCTTCCAAAATAATCAAGAAACGCTAGTTATATACAATGTATTTTTCATTCTATCTAATATTTTATAACACGTCAGCCTCATTGGACGTGGAAAATGTGTAACGGCCCACTTCGCGCACACCCCTAAAGGCTAAAATGCATTCTCCAGAGGGGACATAAAGCTGTTTTAGTAGAGCCATGATTTTGAATGAAATCTGGATTATAGGACCTAATGTCGGTCACCTGAATTCAACTTAAATTTACATGTCCCGCTTCGCCCCTTGTATATCACGCTGCGCTCGCGCTTGCCTGGCTGCCTTATACACGCTCTGCTACTTGCGCACAAGTTACGAGATTATCTTCATATGCTTGAATATTAACGGCTTCTATAAGCTTTCAGTATTATTATTTCTTAATGCACAGAAGCTGACGTCATGCGTTACAAGAACTGTTATTATTTTGCCGTTATTGTGTAAGTTGCACTTAGCGATGTGTATTTCAATAATGTTTATTCAATAAAAAATATTGAGTATTTACTGTTAAGGTTTGGCTTTGCAACTGTACGTAGTACAAGCATACATTGTTTATGATCGTTAATGGTTGTTTTTTAAATAAATAGCGAATTGACAATATTTTGAATTTTCGTTCAGAGCTTTTGTAAGACTGATATAGAGTTTCCTATTATTTTTAAAAGACACTACATTCATGTTGTTCCACTAACTTCTAAACAGTTAATTAAGTATTAAACATATTTAAGCTATTATTGGAAAAACAAAGTTATTCTTTAACGATTTTTTGTGGGTTTCACAACCTTTAACTACCATCCAATAGCATTTTAAGGGCTTAGTTCTGCGAAAGATAAGTCCGAAGAAGGTCGGATATCGAACGAATTCAAGTACAACTTTTACACCGCATTGTAACCGAATATACCCACTCCGGTCGACCACAAATATACCCTTACAAAGCATTATTTCTTACGTAATCTGTGACTTATGTCACAAACTTACTTGCTGGAATTTTTATACAAAATGTAATAAATCATTTGACCACATGTAAATTACTTGTTCTCAACTCTACCGCATTATTCCGCCTCTAGCCTGTAATTAGTTTAAAAAGAAACACTGCATTATTTTGCTCCTCTCGTTCGTCACCCCAATCAAAATGACCGAGTGAAGTGCGAAAGGCCAGTAATTCATCCCTTTGCAAGCCACAAAAATCCAATCTACCGCCGAGCAAAAAAAGCTGCAAAGATTCGTCCCTATATTTTCCGTTGAAGCCGTCAACGGACCCGTCACAGGAGAAACCGAAGAAAGAAGTACCTCGCGGCGGGCGGCGATTCTATCGACATCGTGCGCAGTCTCGTGTATACATAAACCCCGCGAGCACGCTGAAAAACTCCCGCGAGTGCTGCACGCGAGAGTGAAACTTTTGGCGTGCATACCAGGACGGAACCCACTCCCCGATATCATTCTTTTAGTTTAGGTGCAATTTGCTTTGACGTAAAGGCGCTAGTAGTATAAGCACACGTGTGTGCAGAGCAGCGAGTTAGAGGCGTTGAGCCCAGGGCGAACGCCCTCTCCGCTCTCGGTGGCAAACGGGCGCGGACGGGACCGACGTGCACCGCGGAAGCAGGGGATCGCCTTGTAATATATAGATTGACGATGCGCGAGCACGGAAGACGTCGAAAATGTTGCACGTCGAGGAGCGCGTGCACGGCGGTGTATGTTGTAGAGTCGTCCCACGAGTCTGTCTCGCTCTCGCCTAGCTGGGGCCGACATCGATCGCGCGTATTCTCGCCAGGACAAGAGCGGCGCCTCGTCTTTCCTCTATACACAACGTGCGCTCGGGATGAATTTGGTAACGCGCTGCGGGCCGACGTCTCGAGTGCACGCATATATATACGTGGACACACATGGAGAAACGCACGGTGCGCGCGTGAAAACATTCGGTGGCGCGTCGTTATAACCTCGAGCGAGGGCGAGAGCGCGGGTGAAAAGAGCAAGAGAGTTGAAAGAAAGACTTACGCGACTCGCGGGGGAGAGGTCAGCGGTGTAGCCGAGGCCGCTGGCAGCTGGCCCGGGTGTCGCTGCTGGCATGTCGACGACGACGACGACGAGGACGACGAGGACGACGAGGACGAGGACGAGGAACTCGCCCGTCGGGGCTGACGCTCATTCTCGCACTGAGGCGCGACCAAGCGCCCCCTCCCCCCTCCCCCCTCCGCGGCCGGAGCTACACCCTCCCCTCCTCTACGCTCTCCACCACGCTGTGTACACCACCCCTACTTTTATCCCCGTGTATCAAGCGCCGGGGGTAGTCGACTATACGCGCGCGCACATCTCTCCTCGCTTTTATGCCCCGTCTCCACTGCGCTCTTTAGTGTACACTCGACAAGAAGCTTCTATATACCTGAGTTAATGCTTTTTTCAATACTAGTGTGAACTTCTTTTACTACTAATGAAAAAACTGCTGCCAATTCATTTGCATTTAGCTTCTTCAAAACTTGATTAATCGTTTCTGTATAAAATAGTTTGTTCTCATACCTATATTAATTTAACTAGCGTTACTCTAATAATCTAAATTTTTTTAAGACATTCAGCTTATTTTGAACGGAACCTTGTTCTGCGCATAAGAAATGTATAAGGTTGTGTTCATAAATTAAATATTCCAATTCAAAATATTAAACAATAGAAAAATTATACAAATAAAATATAAACGAATCGATGAATCTTTAAAATTATTTTTGATTTTGAATTTTTATAAAAAGAAAATAGAAGAAATAAAAAAAAAACGATCAATAAAAAAATTATTTTCCTTCTCTCTTCGTCGAGAAAAAACAAAATGAACCACAACAAATGAAATTGGACCGTATACGTTCGGAGATATCGCACGCGCACTCATACACACACGCAGACACACATATTTATACGAACCTTCTCTTAGAATAGTGTTTTAATTTCAAATATCCTAAATCGTGGTTCTCACATGATTTTTCTAAAACTTATTTTTTTTCCTCCTAAAAGAAGCTTCCTATAGTAAATAATATTTTCTATACAACATATTGGAAACATGTTTTAGTTCATTTAGAATCAAAATACACTATTTTTAGAAAATATCGGTATGGATTTGTGTGTATATGTGTTTGTATGTGTGTTTTTATAGGTTAAAATTAATATAATCAATTCGGATAAAATGTGTTTGAAAGAGCTTAAAATTACCTATCTTTTGTGACTACAAATATTTTATAAGCTAATTTCCTTCTTTTGGTATACACATAAAGATCATTTTTTTAAAAACGGTTATATCTCGGAAACATATCATAGAAATTAATTTAAAAATTAGTTTAGAAAATTAGTAGTAGAAAAAAAGCTTTTCTGCTTTTGAGAAAAAAATCATTTTGTAAAATAAATCGATTTTCTATGTCGTACGATAGTTGGAGTAAAACTGTGGCAAATGATCTGCCTTTTTACTATCTCTTAGTTGAGTTATTTGCCCAGCTCGTAAGGTCTTTTCCGAGATATTTGAGTTTATATATTTTATTTTTAATTTTTTGATTTTTTATATCTCGGGAACGGCATGATCATTTTGTCCATTCAAGGCTCATTTTTTTCGTTTTTTGACAAAGATTAGAAATTAAAAAAAGAATTAGATTTTCGTCAATTCGTTTTTGTTTTATAACGATTTTTATAATCCATGCTTTTTTTGTGGTGATATAATAAATTCACTCTTCATAAACTTAAATTACCTCATAAAAATAAATAGTTTTATACTATTTATAATAATTTGCTGGTATCAATTTATTATTTTAGCATGTAAAATAGTATTAATCTAACGGTTGTGGTTATTTTTATTTTATATTTTTATTTTATTTATTTATCAACGGACAAAGTCCTTTTACAACAATTATAAAAATACAATATCGTAAGTAAAGTTATACAAAATTGTTATTTGAAAAATGGGGTAACACCTCTTAACAGTATTAAATTAAATCTATTTATATTGGTTTCATTTTTTATGTCACTAGAAAGAAGATTTCGATCTCTTCTTAATCTAATTGTAACTGAGTTGAAGATGTAATTTAATCTCGTGGATTTTTTTTCGAATTCGGTTATCGGAAAAAAAAAGAAAAATATAGCAGCGATTGGGAATCGCATTTATTCCGTTCTTTCTACGGTAATATATTATGATAAAATTTTGTACTCTAAATTGATATATCTCTGATTAGTTTAGAGGAAGCTACGTGCCGATGAATTGCCAGCGGTTATTACTATCACAAAGCTCTTTCTTTGTTGAAGCTAAAATAGTACTCAGAGCTAGGCTTTAACTGTCAATATTCTATGATGCTCATATAATAATTATAAGAGTACATAGGATACACCTGTACATATTCAATAAATATAATAGCATATTTTTATTGATTTTTAGACTCTATTGATCATAACTAACTATTATACCTATTTACCTCTATTTTACACGACATCATTAATATTTGAGGATCTTTTAACAATTTTTAGATACTCTACTTTGCAAAGAAATGTTACAAATAAAAAATTAAATACAAATTTCGATACAAAAGTAACAATTCTGCAAACTATAAGGTCTTTGTAGTCTCGTACCCATCTAAAAAGTTAAAAAAAATGTTATAATTTAATAATGCCAATAAGAATAAAGAAAATGCGATGGTTTATTATGATTAATAATTTTTGAAAATATACAGAATTAAATAGGATAATACAATGTTACATATACGAGGATAAAACCTAAAGCGAGACTGCTCAAGTATATTGGAGACGGTGCATTATTCACTCTCGGTCTCATTCGCTCCCGTACTGTTCTATAACTTAGGTAGGCTCCATCGGACAGGGGCTGTAGCGTAGGTGGGGTGGGGGGTCTCCACCCTCGCGTATACAGTGGCCGTCGAGAGCCGGCATCTCGCGGGACGGCGCAGAAACTCGGCGAGAGAACGCGTGGCGCGATTGCTGCAGTTTCGTGATTCTCCAAGTCGACGCGAGCGTACCCGGCTTGCAGGCGGGCCGCTATACTTTCTTGCGGCGGATGTATAGAAGGGTTGTGCGAGTAGCGATGAGCTGCGGACGATAAGGCAGCTTGCGCGTATGTAAGGTAATGATGCAGAGTTGATGTTACTCTAGCTGCTGTTTGTGCATTTAAAAATTAATAACTGCGCCTTGCTTGGACGGGTGCAGATTTATTACTTTCAACGTATATGTTACTTTTAGCAATTTATGAAGTAATTTGATTGTGAAGCTTATAGGTTATTATCAAAAAAATAACACTGTTTTAATTATTGTATCTTGCTTGAAATGTCGGTATTTCTGTGATTTTTATAAAACTGTTCCTACAGATGCGTAGTAACGTACTCTATTGTTTAGAACTTGTCAAAATATGAAAACTGATCCATAATTTAATCTGGGTAAGTGAAAAAAAAAATTTTAAAAAAAGAGGGTCAAACTCGGTAAAAAAATAAGTGAAAAAATCAAGATATTATCAGACATTTAACAGTAACAATTTTTAAGATTAACGTATTTCATCTTTTCCACTTTATACAGACGGAAATAATTGTTTAAATGCTTAAGATTTTATGGATTCTTCATGCTCGTATCAGTTTTATAAGGCCCCCATTAACATTTTTCCTGGGGGTGCATGAGGGGCATCCTCCTAAAAACTTTAATCAATGTTCTACCATTCTCAAGTATTTCTACTTAATATACGCAAACAAATGGCCAAATCAATTAGCCTTTTAAAGCAACTTATCTCATCTACCCCATTAGCCAGACTTGCCGTAGCAAAATCGCGGCAATAGTTGCTGTGCAATGTTCGTTAGCAATTTGATTCAAACTTGCGCTCAAGAAATGCTTGCCACCAAATTGTTGCCATATACGGACGCAGATTTACTTACATTTGATGTATAACTGTTGCTGAAAGTTTTGTACATCAATTTGCTTTCAATTTGTTTTTAATGTTATTAATATATTATATTATCTTATTTTCAATATTATTCACATAATATTCAATAAAATTACTCATATATGCGACAGTGTGAGAGAGAGAGAGAGAGAGAGAGGGAGGGAATTAATGATAGCATAATAATGGAAATTTTTGTAACATAAAAATCGAGAAATGTGATGACAAAATGATAGCAATATATGCATATGATACGCCTACACATCATAACCAATAGTTGCTATAATTTTGCCTTCACTTTGCCCTCATAATTTACTTCAATACTTGATACAAAATTTCCAGCATATACGGACGCAGTTTTACGTCAAACTAAAAGAAATCGATAGCAAAACGTGTATGTCAAATTGCTAACAATTTGCAATACATCTGGCTAATGGGGTAGAATTTTGTACAAGAATATACGCATTGAATTACATTATTTTTTTGTTGGAGAAACAATTTAGTATTATTTAAGATGGCCAACCTGAGATAATCTCTAAAGAGGAATTTTCTTTTATGTGCCGATAAAAATTTTATCTTTAACAGCAATTATTTTGACAAAAATTTCACAGTAAATACTTCGTAATATCTGTAATTTAATCGTTGTAAAACCTTAGAATCTTTCTACTACTTCCCACAATATATTAATTATCAATACCATATTTATTTGAAAAACTTTGCGGCGTGCACGTTTCTAGGGTACATGCATGATCACAAAACTTATTTTTTCCGACGATCATTTAACTCCTTTTGACATTTACTAAATCTTTTATGTTTTAATTTTATGTTACAAATTCTTTTTATATATTATTATTATTTTTTTTAAAAAAACAATCCAACTTTTAAAAAAATGTTTATAAATAATATAATAGGATTGGACGTTAAAGCGATAAAAATATTCTTAATAAATTTATTACAAGCTAATTTTAAGAGTAAAAATTAAGAAAATATTAGTAAAGTACATTGTTGAAGATGCCGTTTTATCTTAGAGTTTATTAGGCCCTGTATATATTCACTAGTTTGTTTATAAATTAGCAAAAGCAAATAATTTTAAAACTCCTGAAAGCTGGATTGAATATATGAGAATTAGTGTAGGGGATAGTTTTACTATTTGTATAAAAAACAACCAAATTTGTTTTTAAAAATACCTGACATATAATTATGTTATTACATGAACATATGTTCAGCCACAGAATTACGAATTTCAATAAGAACAACGTCTACGCTGTATTAAATTTTAAATACTAATTATTGTTTGTATATTTATAACAATCCTATTTAATATGTAACAAAGGAATAAATATGATTTACTTTAATATATATTAGTTTTCAATAAGAATATATTTTTAAAATTGGAAAATTTAAATTATTTAAAAACACCTGTCTGTGCTATATATAACATGTATTATTTGAATAGATATTATGGAGCACTTACTAGGCCAAGAGGCTGCGGGTGAATAAACCCCAATAATAAAATTAGAATAAAAAGTATAAAGAATAATTTTTTGCACGAAGAAAAATAATCGCAGTTCTGTATACATTAGAAATAAATTTGCATACAAATTAGAAAACGATAAATATTACACTCCACAGCCTTAAATTATGTTATGATCCACTCAGAGGTAACTAATATTAAATCTAAGAATTTTCTAAGTATTTTCGTGGTTGAAAGATGTAATCATTTCGCTCTTCGAAATTTGCACATTGCACACACTCTCACGCATCTATACCTGTAATAGGATACGCACACGGAAGTACAAGCTTGCGCACGCAAGTACATCAAATACTCGTAGCGTAGGTATCTTAATTGCCCTTTAGCCACTAATCTCGTCAGAACCAGGAGGGAGTAGAAAGCAAACCGCAACGCTCAAAGGGGCAGCAAGCTCGCCCCTAATACTGAACGTCTAATCTCGCAAGTGGATGGGATATGCATGGCTAAAGCAAATAGTATTGACGACGCTGCATCACGCATCAGCTGTTAAAGAGAATGAACTCCAACTTAAAGTAATTCAATGCAAAAGTGATCTTGCTGTATGCATTACGTCCTGATATAAAAAAACATAAAAAAGTGTATTTAATGATACAAACGTATAATAAAATATCACCCATGTAGCATGAAAAGTTAAAATTTCTAAACACACTGAAACTTTTTGAACCTGGATAATTCTTACCCCCAAGAACAAGACTATGACAATTATTCAAACTATTATTGCATCATTTTTTGTACACAAAATGAAAATAAGAACCCTTTATACCACTTGGAAAATGGCTCAAATATTTAGAAAACTATAATAATCAATATAGACACCCTAAAGTACGTTAAAATAACTTATGAGATTTTTTTCACAGTAACGTTTTATCTGTGTCTCTCATACATATGCCTGAACAGTAAGTCTGTAATAAGTACTTGCACTCTATATATATGCGATTACATAAAAACACAATAACATAGAGAAGCCGTCATTTCCACTGTAAAAGAATTTCCCTATTTTTGAATATTCTTCAAAATTAATACTTTTATTTTAAAAAATCATCAAAATCTGAAATTCTAAAATTGTTATCATTATAAATCTTTATCTTTGAGAAAGCTAAAAGTATGAAAAAGTAAACAGAAAACGATTAATAGTTGGTGTTTTTTAAATTAATCAATTCCTTAGGCAAGTAAGCTATTTAAATTTATACTAAGAGTATTTTGATTGTTTCTATATCATTTAACACAATTAAAATAATTGTAACCGAGAGCAAAAAAAACTTAAAAAGTTATATTTTGTCACTTTGCTTTCTGACATCTCTTTTAATCCAGCCTACACAGACGTATACGAGCTCGCACGCCTGGCGAAAGTGCAAGACGGTCCCCCGGTTCTGACGAGCCGCGCAAGCTCTATTATGAGCGCCCGAGCCTAAGACGAGCCCGCGAGCCTAGGAAGATGGCTTGCGCGGCTCGGCGTGGAGCTCGCCGGCTATTGGGATTTAATGTGTCATGGCCGAAGCAAAACAGTTTTCACGATTTCTTCTTTCCTAAATAAACATATATACGCAACGGATTTAAATGTGAATAAATAAAAATAAATACTAGTGAAATATGTAGTGAATATTAAAATAAATAATAGTGAATGAATAAAAAGGTGACAAAGTTATTAACTCTATTTGAACTGACTCTACTATTTTTAAATCTAACATATTTTCTAATCCCTCCTCTATTATTATTATTATATTATTTTTATTATATTTTATTATTATTTTTTTATTATATTAAAATGTGTCTGGGCGTCACTTCATCCCCAAAACTACCCCTCCTAAGGGGTTGGGGTAAAGCGGAACTTGGTCAATAGTGAACCGGAAGTCGACCGGAAGTAAACCGGAAGTGAACCGGAAGTGAATCGGAAGTGACAGGAAATAACCGGAAATAATAAGAAATGAACCGTGAATGAACCGGAAGTGAACGGAACTCTTCCCTTTCTAAGGGTTAGTTTCACTTTTTCTCCTAAACTACCTTTCTAAAGGTTAATTTTTAAGGAAGTCGAACCAAAGTAAAAATAATTTAAACTTTTCTTTCTCTGATTAAGGGGACTACACCATTATGAGAAATGATATATATGTATAGATTGAAAGTTAAATAAAAATAATATACTAAACTAAATTAATAAACTTAAGATAAACTACTAATAATAAACTTAAGATTTAAACTGTTAAAAATATTCAGGAATAATGTAAAAAACATTGTAAACCTTTTTATTATATCAATCTTTTATTGATAATTTAAGGTGGTGCAGTTCTCTTAAAGCATTTTAAAATACGTTTCGCAGAAATAACAGACCCTGCCTCAGACGCTATAAGAATATACAGCACATGATAGTTACACTCAATAATATCGACGAAGAAAATTAAATTAACTATTATTCAAGTAACATTTTATACAGTGCTTTTGATTATAAAATGTTTACTTTGTATAAATAATTGAAAATAACAAAACACTTTATCTGTTATATATATTCACGTATATTGACATTTATAAAAGTGAAATTACCAATACTAATATAAATAATATATTGAATAATATAAATTAATAAAAATTTTGAAAAGTTTGACAAGTATTATTCATAAACTGAAAATAATGTTGAATTCTGTCTTATATATAAATATATATCTTTTTTAATATTGAAAAATGAAAATAATTAAAACAATTAATATGTAAAATTTAAAGTTCAAATATTATTTTATTAAATAAACCAAATAACACGTTTTTATCACATGATAAGAATAACCTGTAAAAAATAGTATAATTATTACTTAAAATGCTTGCATTAGAATTCAAAAACAAGAATTAAACCGTATTAGATACAAAAGATGTTGTTATACAATTTTTCTACAATGCAAAACTAATCAAGTGAAATTTTTAATGCTATTAAAAATAGTTGTAAAATACTATTGATAATAATTTAAATGTTATAGGACACAATTTTTATTTGATATATTTTTAAAAACATGTAAACTAAAAAAAAGTAACAAAAATGTATAGATGATATACAAAAGTTAAGTCATTTTTGATAATACTTACTTATTTACAATTTTCGAATCCAGGTAGGTATAACTCAAACGATACACGGACCACGGTTGACACAGTAATACATAAGAATCATTAGTACATATACACTCTTAAGAAAATGTATCTATTAGACCTCAAGAAATAGGAAAATGAAGGAGCCATTGAATAAGGGCTACGTACACGATGAAAACATGCAGATAATATTAATATGAGACATTATACTTATACTCAATAATATCGACGAAAAAAATTTTAAAATTATCAAATTAACTATTATTCAAGTATTATGAAATGCTTAAAAGAATATTGTTTTTTATATACTACTTTTGATTAGAAAATGTTTAATTTGTATAAATTATTGAAAATAACAAATTACAATTTATCTGTTATATATATTTACGTTAATTAACATTTACAAAAGTGAAATTATCAATACTAATATAAATATTGATAGTTATATATTGTATAATATAAATTAATAGAAATTTTGAAAAGTTTTACAAGTATTTATCATAAACATGTAAATCATGTTGAATCCTGTCTTATATATAAATATATATTTTTATTAATGTCGAAATATCAAAATAATTAAATCAATTCATAAGCCAAAATTAATGTTCAAATATTGTTTTATATGTAAATAAATGAACCAAACAACATGTTTTTATCTCATAATAAGAATAACCTGTAAACAATAGTTATTAAGAAAAAATTTTTAATTAATTATTAATTTAATTAATTATTATTATTAATTTATTATTATTCAGCATTAGCACCCATTTCCCGTGATACCAGAAAAATTAATTTTAAAATTTAATAAATTTTAAATTAATATTATTTCAACCGAGCGACGTTAGGAGCGAGGTAAACCACGCTAGTAATTTATTAAGCTATTTAAAAGTTGTCATTAAATTATTTTCTTTTCAAATTCTACAATTCTAAGACATGTAGAATATTTTTACATAATTAGTTTTTGAATTCATCCGTTTTATATTCTTATTAATGAAGAAGAAAGTGTCGTTACTGCTTTGCTTCGGCCATATGTGATACTTTAAATCCCAATAGTCTATTATACGATCGGGCTCGAGCCGAGCCCAAAAATACGAGCTTCTGCACATCTGTACTTTACGGTATAACTGTAAATTTTGCAACGGTAATGTCAATAGCATTATTTATAATATTTTTTGATTTCATATATCGGATATATGATATTATTTTTCATTTTGCGAAAGACTGGAAAATCAATATACATATGCAGAAGGTTTATACAAGTTGACCAATTTATCTCTTTTTAACGTGCACTAGGGAGAAGTTCTCCAGTACGGATCCCCTCCCAGTATGGACATCCATAGGTATCGGCTCATAGGTAGTGGGAGACTGTCTAGTTCGAGATTAACGAAAAATAAGTATTCAATCTAGTGAATTTGAAATATTATGTCTGTTCGGTTTAATATTTTTTACAAAGGGAAAAGTTTGTCTTAACATAAATTATTATACTATATATACTTTGCCTAATAAAAGTAGATAAATGCCGTATACAGTAAATCGGCGTTTTCCTGCCACGAGTATGATCTACTCGACAAATAAATAGGGGAGACTGGGGTATAATGGGCCACTAAAATGTGATGACCCATAGAACTTATAAAAAGCAAAATTAAAGAAAAACTAAAATAACATTTAGTTACTATATCCAATAGAAGAATATGATATATCCTATATATATATATATATATATGAGTGCTTAATGTTTATTTCCAATAGTAAAATTCACTTATAAATTACCTCGAAAATAGCGATTTAAAAAATAGTTAGGGTATAATGGGCCACCATAATTTTATACTTTTGCTGTTAAATTATGGGTACAAAAATATCTTAAGGGGAGGTCGGAGTCCTTACACCTTATACCCAGTTACCGACATTATTGATTTTTCGTTTTACGCAGTCAATTTTTACTTTAATAAGATTTTACGAACGTACGCACGTTCTTAGTGATAAATAGATTGTACGTACGTTCCCGAAATTTGAAAATCTCGTTTATTCATTAAATAAAACGAAAAACTGGAATGTCGGCATCCGGCATCCCCTTCAGAGGAGGTCGGAGCCGATTACAGATTTCTGCATTGAATTTTACATTATTCTAATTTAATTGTTCATAAAAGTTAAAAACTTTAGTTGTCCGGTGTTCTCAATCTACTAAGGAACATCGGACAACTGAGATAATTGAAAAAAATTAAAAATTGAATGAGAATACTGAAAAATCCGAAATTGTTGGTAACTACGTAACTGCATGTAAGCTCCGACCTCCCCTTAAGAGAGAAGCACAATGTTTATTTACGTTTAATCAATCTCGATATTAGAACAAGAGTTTACTTTATAACGACTCATATATAAAGAGAAACTTTGCATTCGCTATATGCACACAAATTTTTTTAATTTTTTCGACTCTAAAACGACTTCAAATTCCTGTTTTATCTCTGCTACCATTTCAATCATTCAAATCATTTTTTTATAAATAAACATGCCAACCTGTTTCTTTTGAAGCTATCAACGATATGTTTACTCTTTTACAATTGAAGGACCGGATGCAATAAGGGGATTAATACTTTTTTTGATGATTTTTATCTTAAATAATAACACTCAGATAAAGAAACACAAAATATAGTGTTGAAGAATAGAGTTAGTTTAACAACACTATATTTTTTGTTTATTTATATGAGCATTATATGTTTAGATAAAAATCATAGAAAAAAGTGCTAGTCCTCTTATTGCATCCGGCCCTTCAATTAAATAAGACATTTCTATGTACATACTAAAAATAGTGGCCTATTATACCCCAACAAAAGTGACCCATTATGCCCCATTTACAATAATTAACGTATCGTATCATAACGTTTTTTAATCATAATGAGATAAAAAGATATAAAAAGCTAAATAAAGCTTGAAACATATCCTAAAAAGGAGCATTGTCTGATTTTTCAAATCATTCAAAAACATACACGGTTGGTGATTTGAGAAGTTGTGTCGTTTTTCATATAACCAGCTGTTTTTCTCAATTTAAATCTTCACTGCGCTCTACAAGTTTTTCTGTTTGGAGGAGGATAATATCCACATAAAGAAAATTATATTTGTAACAATTAAGGTAGATTTTTTTTCAAAGCTCACAATTATAATATTTATACCTACACATATTTGCGTTTATAAACAAATAATTAGTTACAATGGATAGAATATGTTTGATAATTAAATCTTTGTAATTTGTATTGTCTAAGCTTTTATTACAACATTTAAATTTTTAAAATGACAATAATTATTGTCAGGTATATTATGTACCAAATAATAATTTAATAATATTATACTCGGTTCGAAATTAGTTTTAATGTAAAAATGTTATTATAGTGGTTAATCTGCACTTTATATTATTATTCTGTGGGTTAAAGACTTAACGATATAAGTTCACTTTTTTTTTATTAAACATTTAAATTAATGTTTAAAATTCAAATAATATAGTTTAATGCTCATTTTAAAATATAATAATAATATTAATAATAATTTATAACCAAAATCGCTCAAAACCCAATTTTCAAAAAAAGTGGACTTTTGTCGTTATGTCGGGAACCCACAGAATTATTATAAATTACATATGTATATTATTTTCATGACTTTACTTTTTTTATTTTAATGAAAAAATTATATTATACACATAAATATAGGTATACAGGCATATACAAATACATTGAAACGTACGGGATATTAAATTGCTTTACTACACGGAAAGATATTTTGCGATTAAAACACTGTGCACAGAAAGCATATGTAAACAACGTGCACTTTCCACATGTAAACAGGCGGAACGATCAGTGTTTTGCTGGGCGTACTCTTCATTTCTCAGTGTAGAGAATAACGTGTACGAGTGCGTCAAAAGAGATGAATGAAACTCTATATCAGCTGATTTTCATTTGAAATCATATGTTTTAATAACAAACTTCATTGAAACAAAAACTTTGATATAGTGATTTGTTATAGGTATCAGAAAAATCAAGTGTGCTATTATCAGCGTATATTTAACTTCAAAAACTTATTACTTAAATTTTTTCATACATAATTTATTAATTTTATAGTAAGTTTCCGGCATGTAGCTTGACTTAAGTAGTTCTTCTTTAAATGTATTTAACGCATTCCTAACCTTATATCAATACCGCGAAAATTGCAGTCTGCAGCGCTCCGCAAGTCCGTGTGTGGATTTAGATCATTCTGCATAAACGAATTTGACGATCATTCCGAAATGAAGAATATTGAAATAAAGGCTAAAGCCGATAATATCGATGAAGTTGAAAAGAAGGCAAGAGAACTAAGTGATTCCCCATTAGTTGTCATTGATCAACATGACATTTTCTTTCATGTTCCAAGTACCCAAGCAGCTCTTGGTGGAAGATTAAAATTGCGCCAATTTAAGGTGAAAACTAAATTCACATTATGTCGTAATAAAATTGAACTCTTTATATTTTATATATTTCTTTTTTAAATAAACTTTATAGGATGGTACTGGAGAATTAATTTTTTATCAACGACCAGATGTTAAAGGCCCAAAACTTTCAACATACTCAAGAGTGAGCTTGGATCCAGAAAGACGAAAGGAATTAAGAGAAGTATTAACTGATGCTAATGGTATTATGGGAACCGTAGAAAAGACTAGACATCTTTACATGGTTGGTCAAACTCGTGTTCATATTGATCGTGTTCTTGGATTAGGAAACTTCATTGAACTTGAGGTAAGCTGCTTTGCTTTAGTTAATTACAAATAAATAAGTAACAACTAAATTACAAATAATAACCCATTTATTTTATTTTACAAATTGCAATTCGAAACATGCAGGTTGTTTTGGATGACAGTGAGGATCCAAAAACTGGTGAAGAAATAGCTAAGAAACTTATGAAAGATCTTGGTATTTTGGAAAACTCTTTATTATCTGGAGCATATCTGGACATGATTGAACAAAAATGATATATTAAAATTTATATGTTACTTTATAATTGTTCAAAAAGAGAATCTCATTCGCTTTTTAATTTTTGTGATATGTTTTGGTATTGAATTAATTAAAGTACTTAAAATATTTTTTCAATAAATATTTTACTATAGGCTATACTTTTCTCTGATCAAATAAATTTATTTTGTATAAGCTTACGCTTAATTCTTAAACTGTGTAATTTGCTATCAATTGCAAAAATGTATTACCTAGTATTTTATAAATTTAAGAAATAAATTGTTACAATATTTTGTAAGAAATCTATTTATTTATTTGCTTACTAATCATTTCCATTACATTGTCATTTTCGCGCCAAGTAAGTCAGGTAAGGCTGTGTCTCTTTTTATCAAATTTAGGTTAGGTATTCTTTCATTTGACGTCTGTCAAAAACAGTAGTATTATTTCATAAATAATAGTATTGTTTTTAATATTATTTATAAGTAGGATAAACAAAAATTTTAGAAATGGAGTCTAAACCAAAAAGTGAGCACTTGTTGGCGTTAAAAGGTAAGGATAACAAATTTTCAAAGTATAATAACCTAAAATTAATTAATTTCTTATTATCATTATTAGTTTTATAATCAATTATTAATAAGTCATTTGCAATTCTTATATAAATTTTTAGTTATGAGACTAACAAGGCCAACACTAGCAAGCCCAGTAGTTGTAACATGTGATTCTACAGATCTACCAAGTAATACGCTAAATGTCGAATTAAAAAATGACTGTACTGCTCTTCAAGGAATGGAAACTGTAGCTATTGGACAATTCATGATTTTACCACAAAGTTTTGGGTAAATAATTTTATAATAATAATTTTTTGATCTGCAAATAACTTATTGTGTATCTTTTCAGAAACATTTATTTAGGAGAGATTTTTTCAAGCTATTTATGTGTTCACAATGGAAGTAATCAAGCTGTGAAAGATGTTACTGTTAAAGTAAGAGTAATGTCAATGTTAATCAATAATGTACTAATTTGTTAACTAAGCTGTTAACTACATTTCTAGGCTGATTTACAAACTAGCACTCAAACCATTCCATTATCTGGTCAAAATTCTCAAGCAAAAGAATTAGCACCAAATAATACTATTGATGAAGTTATTCATCACGAAGTCAAAGAGACTGGAACACACATGTAAAAATAAAAATAATAATAATTATAATAATAATAAAATATAAATTATTAGCAATGATAGTTTGCTTAAAAATTTTTGTATTTTTTCAGATTAGTTTGTGAAGTTACTTATACACCTCTTACTCTAGGTGGTCAACCTTTGTCATTTAGAAAATTCTTTAAATTTCAAGTTGTTAAACCTCTAGATGTAAAAACTAAGTTTTATAATGCAGAAAATGATGAAGTGTACATTGAGGCACAGATTCAAAATCTAACTGCTGGCCCTATTTGTTTAGAAAAAGTTGCGCTAGAATCTTCTCATTTATTTACTGGTAAATTAATTCTTTCTTTACGTATTTTTAAATTATAAAACAATTATTGATTATTCTGTTTTTTAAGTTTCAACACTTACTTCAAATGAAAAGCATGAATCCATATATGGAAAAGTTAATTTATTAGACTCTGGGCACAGTCGACAGTATCTTTACTGTTTAAAGCCAACACCTAGCTTGGCTAAAGATCCAAAAATGATGCATAATGCAACGAATATTGGTAAATTAGATATTGTTTGGAGAAGTAATTTGGGAGAAAGAGGTCGACTTCAAACAAGTCAGCTACAAAGGATGGTGTGTACAAAATCTAACATATTTATAATTTTCAAAAAATTATGTACTCAATTTATATTGTTTTAGGCACCAGATTATGGAGATCTTAGAGTCAGTGCAAAAGATATACCTACAAAAGTTTATCTTGAAGAGCCTGTCAACTTCAAGATTCACATAATAAATACGTCGTGAGTTAATACATGTTTAAAAATAGTACATATATCACAAAAATTATGTTTTCTTTAAATATAAAATTATCAACAGAGAAAGACAGATGGACTTGTTATTAGGTTTACAATCAAATACAGCTGTGGCATGGAGTGGAATTTCAGATAAAATGATTGGCACCCTTAAACCAGGAGAATCTGTTCACATTCCACTGTGTTTAATTCCACTAGAATCTGGACTTGTTGTAAGTGTTTTGTAATTTATATATGCATAAATAATTTTTAAATGTAAAAAGATCAAATTATTTTCATAAATTTCGTATAGGCTGTTTCAGGTTTGAAATTGACAGATACTTTTCTCAAAAGGGTGTACGATTATGATGACCTGGCACAGATTTTTGTTAATCATATGGATTAGGATAAATTTTTATATTTATAGAGAAAATAAAATCGTTTATTTATTTAAGAAATCTTTTATTTAAAAAAAATTATTTTTTATCTTAATCACATGTAGGCATCAAGACTTGCTGTTCTTTCTGTTTCACTAACAGCTCCCACTGCACAAGCTAAAAGAGTCTGAATCTCTTGTGGTTCATTGCCACCAAAAATATATCCATTTGCTTTGTCAACAGAATTTTTAACATTAAGAAGTAAAGCTTTGTTTGAGATGTCTAATGGTATAAATCTTACAAGGCTGTAGTCTTCAATAAGTGAAACAAGTGCTTCATTCAACTTTTTATATCTAAAAATGTTAAATTAAAATAAATTAAAAATTAATTTAAAAAATTAAATTAAAACAAAAATACCTACTGTGGTAGTATACTATCTTCATTTAACCTTTCAAGAAGATAGTTTAAATCTAAAACTTCTGTATAAAAGTTGATATTGAAATCTAGTTTATCGCTAAAGCGTTTCATTTCATCCAATTTTGTCATTACATTAACATGAGGCAGCCCCAATTGTAACATGGTAATTGTACAAACCATTAAAGAGGAAAGGTATTTGCCTATAGTTAAAAAAAAACATCAAAAAATTAGGTTTTGTTTAATGGTAAGTATTACTTTTAAAAAATGTACCTGGGTCACTACAATGATGGGAATCTGTCAAATGAACACTACAAAGTCTCACTAAATTTTCTCCCAATTTTTCAGCAATTTTATTCATTGATTCATGATGTGTATACAGTTCAACCTGACGGAATATTTTTATGGCAATAGAAACATAAATTTAAGAAATTTAAAAGAATTATTTTTATATATATTTTAAAAGTCTTTATTCTACCTGGCCTGGACAGTCGATTAGTAGATAATGGTCTTTCAAGTTAAGGATTTTCTGTATAAGCCAATCGATATTTTTTTCTAAAAATTCTATGCAATAAACTAAAGCTCCATTTGGGCCAAGCTTATATGTTTTCATAACTTCTTCATGTTTAACCAGTTCAGAAACATCTACTGCTGGTTTGTAACCCATATTTTCGTTGGCTGGATCTTTAAATAAAATAATATTTTGAATTGCTTGTGAAATAATAAAAATTATAAATTGTAAAACTTTAATAGTACAAACCAATATTAATAATGGCTATTTTTCTTCCTATACTTTCAAGAAACTTTCCCATTTCATTACAATACGTAGTTTTACCACTTCCTGGTGGACCTATTACTAGCTGACCAAAAATAAGACTCATTTTGATAGGATTATTTAAGGCTTGATTTTCTTGATAGCTTTAACTATTGTACGCAAAGTTGAGACCTCAAAATCCTTGAGACAAATGGAAATTAGTAGTGGTCTGTCAAAGTTTATTTCTCCTGCAATGTATCTCGATGCAGCATGCATTTCAGGTTCATCTTTACCAAAAATCACTCTGAAAAATGAGAGGTTGTTAAAGTAAGCTAATAATAATGCTAACAATTCTTTGTCATTTGGCTACGTACTTTGTGTTGTACACATCAGTATTGAATTCACGAAGAGCTGATTCTTTATTGACAGTCACCAGTGACCCAAGTTTTTTGTACTGACTGACTACTATAAATATACGATTGCTAAAGAGAAAGACCAGCAGTTTATAGGTTAGGTTTTGGCTAATTATAAAGCATTTATTAAGAATAATTTCGATTGAACGATTACTACAAATATGTAGATACATTCGAATTTTATGCGACAAAGAACTCACTTGTAAGAATTTACAACAATATCCGTATGATTATCGTTTATAATGACACCGCAAGATTTGCTGAGCATACTGTTATGTTACAACTTACAGTTCATCAATCAAGTAGGATACTCCGATATTAATGAATCAGCTGCTCGCTTTCATTCTTTATAGCACACTAACCTCAAAATGCCAACTTTATTGTCGATTTTGAGGTTGTTGTGCTATAAAATATCGTATGAGACTGTTGTGGGAGGTGTTTTTCTACCTTGCTCGATTTTCTCACTCGCTTCGCTCGTGCGAAAACCCTCGAGCAAGGTAGAAAACCATCTCCCACAACAGTGTCATAATATACTATAAACTACTCGGTGTACAAGTATATAACAAAAAAAACGAAGCTCAACTGTATTATGTAGGTATATGTAATAATTTCAATGAATGAACGAATGAAAACAAGCGGCGTGCAGTGTAGCTGTTCTATATAATGCGAAAGCCGGCGAAAGTAACCGAATGAGTTGAGCAGACAGCGCTACTTTCTGCTAAAATCGCCGCACATTTGCCAATATTATTCGTCATCATAACATAAGCATCGTGCATGCGTATTTAATATATATATTAAATGCCACGTGAGAGCGGCGCGGGACTCGTTGAATTCTTTGAAAATCAACAACGCTCTTCTGCATATATTTAGGATAGAGGACCCAATTACTCAATATTTACCTATGACCTCGAAGTTTTATAGCTTTTTAAAACTTTTCTAGATGAAATATTCATAAAATAAGTAAATATATAAGTAAATCAATGGAATCAACTCTTCACCTCTATTACCGGATACGATAAAACTCCAAAAATCAATAATTACCCTACCCAATCACGGGATATCGTACCAAATATTGTGATTATGTCCTGTCCTATGGATACAACTTGTATGTGTAAGATTTGAACCCAAAATAATAATAGTATACAAAATTGTACGCTTTTTATGTGAACTATACAAACTATGGATTCGCTGTTATACTGCTTGCGAAAGCAAGCAAGTACTAGTCAAGTTCATTATCACAAAATTAAAATATATTCTCAAATTTATTTATTCTTTTTAAGCTATAAACAGCAGGTGCTAATAGTGCTGATAATATCATTTACATAGTATTAGCAAATTAACAGATTATTTGGGTAAGTTGTAGGCAAAGGAGCAAAGTTATGCTAATGTATAGAGAAATGAACATGAGGATAATTTGAAGGATGTTCTTGTAAAGTTAAAATGATAATTATGAAGAAAAGTGCGAGGCTGAATAAATTCAGCAAGCGTTGCTTTTCGCAAAATCGAAAGCTTGCTGTACAGCGTCCTATATATAATCGGAGGGGAGCAAGGTATAGTATAGGTATATAGCCTACATTCGCACTAGCTCTCCCTCTCTCGCAATTTTCCAAAAGGCTCTCCTCGGCCGGCATGGTGCACGGTTCACCCACACAAAGCCAGTGTGTGTGTGTGCGAGAGCGCGAAACTATTGATTTTTCCGAAAGAAGATCGCAGGGCGAAATTCGTAGACGACCAATCCAGCTTGGGCCGCGGCAATTTCCGCCGCCCCAAAGGCCATATAGATATACGCAGGTGTATATAGGTATAGACGCAGAGCAGTAGGTCTCTCGCGGCGTGCGTGCATGTGCTGCTGCCGCTGGGCTACCGCGAGTAGTTTCTCTCTCTACGTACGCCTGCTGCTGCTGCTGCCAGGCTGTGCGAGGCTACGCGAGGATACGCGAGGCTCTCTCGTGTCGAGGGTGTGCGAAAATCGATAAGCCGCCGCGGCTAGGAGATACCTAGCGCAAAACCCTATATACACACGGCGCGGCCCTCTCCCCCCGACGGCCCCGACCCTTCCTACACCACTACTAGGCCGCTACGCACAAAGGAGCCGCAACGCCACCCACTATATATCCAGCTATCCAGCTAAGCTACACGGAGAGCTGTGTGCACCCATATATGTATACAGGCCGCGTGTAGCAGTCAGTCGTCCGTCGTCAGTCGGTCCCTTGCCCTCCGCCAAATGTACACACGCACACACATATATATGCCTACGGGGGAGAGCTCCGAATTTTCGCGCGCTTTCGCCGCGGCGCGCGTGCACATGCCCTCGCCGTGATAATAATAATCATAATCATCGCGGTGGCTGCGGTATATACACCTGATGCCCATCAGCTGCGGCGTGCATAGAAGTTCCGAGGAGAGAAAGAGAGACAGAGAGGAGAGCAGAGAGCGCGCGCGCGCGCCGCGAATTTAGAAAATATGCGCGAATTATTATTCGAAGCGACGACCGGAAGTGCGCAGAGGGCGCGCGCACCGCGACACTACATACCTATATACAACACACATACGCGCTGTATATAGCGTATATACCTTACGAGCGGAGCAGATATATATTCCAGCGGCGGAGAGCAGCCACCCACACATCGTTATAGCAGTCGCGCGCGCGTACACCGAGAGAGAAAGAGAGAGAGAGAGAGAGAGAGAGTAGTTGTATTGACTCGGGTATAAACATTTTTAATAGCGTGCACAGCGCGACTCCTTTGTTGTGCAGTCGCGAATAAGTACGTGTGCAGGCTGCGCGCGCTCACTGTATATATACGGTAGACATATATATGTAAAATTCAAGCCTGCGTGCAACGCGATAAACAAGGGAGAAAGAGAGAGAGCGCCGCGGCATAAACAAAACGGCGCGCTGTATAGTATAACTGTTATATCCTGCGTGTGCAGTCAGCGGTGTGCGGTATATATATATAGATATATATTGCATGTATCGGCCGTCGCGGCGGGCAAAGTTTTCGCGCCCCGCGCGCGCGCGCGAGCGTCCGTGTCTTGTCGCTGTCCTTCTCGCGCCGCGCTGCATGCATATCGGCGCGATACCTATATAGGTATAGCAGAGCGCGGTCTCCGTGTGTGCCTGTGTGCCTGTGTGTGTGCTGTGCCGCGAGTGCAGTCAGTCAGTGTAAGCCGCTGTACCCACTGCTCTCTCGTCGCCGTTCTTCCGCACTGCACTTTTTCCTCGCTCTATACCTCTATATACACACATCTGTCGTGCGTGAAAAATTCGGACGCGGCGAATATATAATATATATATATATATACATGTATACATGTATATAATATACATCGTGTGCGTGCAGCGCGCTCATTGTATTGTTCCTTTGCAGTGCTCGCTGCACTCTCCTGCGCGCGAATAATCTGCATCCTGCCGCGCGGGGGGGCATATCGCATACATTATACATCAGCCGAGCGAAAGAGAGAGTATATATACGTATATATACATCGGTGCGAGAGGCTCTCGCGCTCTCTCTCTCTGTCTCTCTGTCGTCGCGCATATAAAGTCGAAAAAGAGCGCTTTTCGGCGCGCGCGCGCGGGGGGGGACCGGGAAAACTCGCTGCTGTTTAGCAGTAGCGGAGCATACAGCAGTTGTGTTACAGGCGGCGTAGGAGGGGAGGAGTGCGAAGGAGTAAGAGAGAGAGAGAGAGAGAGCGAAGGAGAGGAGGAAGAGGACACACACATCGGGCTTTTTTCGCGCGCGGCAGCGGCGGTGACGGCGGCGCCTGATCCCCACAGTAGTAAAAGGGCGAGAGATTACAAAGGGCTCGCGCTCCGAGCCGAAGAGAGAGAAAGCGAGCAAGAGTGAGAGAGTTGTTGGAGGAGAGCGCGTCGACCCTTGAGAGATTTCGAGAGAGGGAGAACAAGAGCGAGAGAGAGATAGAGAGAGAGAGAGACAAGTGCGCCTTAACTCTGGATTCGCAAGGGCAGATCTTCGGTGGCGACAAAATGTCGTGCACCTACGCTGACGGCCTGTCGCCATACGAAGACAAAGGCGTCTTGGGCCTGGAGGAGGTGAGGACGCGCATTCTTTTCTTTTCTGTCTCTTTGTTTTTGTTGACTTTTACGCTGCGCTTTTTTGCCCCCCGGACGCGTGTGTGTGCGTGTGTGCGGTGTGTGCCTGTCTTTTCGCCGCGCTAACTACTTGCCTATAGCGGCTCGCGGATATATTGCGAGAATATTTCGGAGCAATTATCGTTTTATGACGGTTGAGCCTGTATATCGCTGTATTTACATCGCGATATTCAAATTTTAAATTTTATTATCTATATAGATATATAGGCTCGGCCGACAGTTGTTGCGAGGCTCGAGCTTTAAAGGTTAATTGTTGTGGTGCGATTGTTTTAAAGTGAGATAGGAGGGTAATTAAATGCTTTTATTGCTCACGGAAAAGAACTGCTGTTTACGTTTTCAGCCATATGAGCGGATGTTCGGCAAACATTTTTTTGCCTATTTTTAAGAGAAATTTTTTTTTTTTTTCAATTTTTTTTTGTGGTAAATTCTTGCATACCTAGTTATTTTAGAATTTTGCAATTTTTTTTCAATTTTTTTTTCAATATAAAACTTTTCTAAATATTGATATTTTCTGCTACATTGTTTATTAGAAACACATCTGAAATGTTTTTCTTTTTGCTATTTTAGAAGTTTGACACTGATGAAACTCTCAGACTCAAGTGCGAACTACTGGCTGACTGGATCAAAGGTGCCCGACATGTAGTTGTTCATACTGGTGCGGGTATTAGCACCTCTGCAGGAATTCCTGATTTTCGGTAATTATACCATTTTTTCTATAAGATACACAGTTTTTGTTATCCATTCTTTATTATTACATAAACTTTATAGTGGTCCAGAAGGAGTATGGACTTTGGAACAGAAAGGTTTAAAACCTTCTTCAAGTACATCATTCGATGAAGCAATACCTACAAAGACACATATGGCTTTAAAGAAGCTGATTGATGCAAGTAAGAAAAAACCAATGTCGTTTTTATAATTTTATTTAATTGTAGTTAACTTCAAATTTTATTTTATAATAAATTTAAAAACTTTATAAAAACAATTATTATTATATCGAAATTTTAAGTACTTATTACTTATTTCTTTTTAAAAGATAAATTAAAAATTTTTTTTAATGCTAGGCACAGTCATAAATATCACAATTTTTGTATATATTTCTGTTAAATATGTTATGCAGTACTGCCAAATACTTAACGCGTTCACTCAAATTTTATTAATGTTCGCTAAAATATTCTGTTTATTTATTTACTTACGTATTTATATATACAGGTTTGAGCCTTTTTACAAAGTTTATACACTATATTCAGTGATTTACAATAAGTGTAAATATTTAAAATTATTATTTAAAATTATTTGTAATAAAATGCTATAATTATAGTGACATTACATACAAAATGTATATCTTTTAAAAATATTAATCTCTATTGTAATTTTATTCATAGTTACCTAAATAAATTTATATTTATTTTTAAAAAGTTTTGTTTGCAATATTTTTTTCAGATAAAGTCAAATTTGTTATAAGTCAAAATATTGATGGATTGCATCTTCGCTCAGGAGTCCCAAGGCAATATTTGGCAGAATTACATGGAAATATGTTTGTGGAGCAATGTGATAAATGTGGCAGGTATGTAAAAATTTGTTGTTTTTAAATTTACTCAAAAGACTAATTTTTTTGTAGAGATTAATAACTTAAAATATAATTAAATTTACAGGCAATTTATTCGTAATTTTGCTACCAAAAGTGTTGGTAAAAAATGTTTAGAAACTGTCTGCAGATCTGAACAAATTGGTGGTAGGCCTTGTAGAGGAAAAATGCATGACACAATTTTAGATTGGGAACACAATCTACCAGATAATGATCTTGCATTAGCTGACCTTCATTCAAGGTATGTTAATATTAATTATTTAAAAAGAATCAATAATATTTTATGAAAGTAATCTATAATAATTTAAACGAAAAATTAATAGTGTTGCTGACTTAAGTGTGTGTCTGGGTACAACACTACAAATTATTCCAAGTGGGAATTTGCCTCTTTACACAAAAAAATATGGTGGACGTCTAGTTATATGCAATTTGCAGCCAACTAAACATGTCAGAGTTAATAAACTTTTTTAAAGCCATATGTATAGTTTTCACATAATTAATAAAAAAACAATCTTTTACAGGATAAGAAGGCAGATTTAATCATCAATGGCAAACTTGATGATCTCATTGAAAGTGTGATGAAAAATTTGGGACTAGAGATTCCAGAATATGAAAGCTCTTTAGATCCCACTCGGAATACTGACATAAATTCTCGTGAAATGGATTGGACGATACCAACTAGTAGAATTAAAGAAATGAAAATATTGTACAAAAAAGTTTGTACACCAGTCAAACGAAAGCGTAGGGCGACATTTATGTATGAACGTGAAATAACACCAACAAAATACACACCTAAGCGTAAAGAAAAAAAACAAGAATTCACAGTAAAGAAGGAAGAGATTGATAATGGTTCTACCTTCAGCAACTCAACCTTCAGCAACTCTACCTTCAGCAACTTTAACAACGAAGAGAACAACGCAATTAAAGAAACAGTAACGAAAGTGGAGCCACTGAACGACAACTCCAACGAGGCTACAACGTGCATAGATGCTCCAGCCGAGGAAAGTAACGTTACGTAGTGAAATATTATATAAAGAGAAAAAAATATATGATTATTACATTATATTTCTTAAACGCAACAAAAATTAGTTTACATGTGCGTAATATGTCGTTGTAATCGTGCACAAAAAAATTTAAGCGTAAAAAAGATGTAAATGTTTATTCGAAAAAGATAATGCGATTAATGACTATGCTTTTAATTAAAATGATATGAAAAATTTATTTTTATCTTTTATTTGCTTTCCAAAAAGTTGATAATAAAATTTACTTCTACTAGCTCATGGGATATTGATGTGTTTCTATGGAAACCAAACTGTTGTTTCTTACTTCATTTCTTATTAAGAGCTGTTTAAGAAGAGCAACTGTAAACATAGTTAAAAAGTTTTTACCTACCTTGTAGGTAATAATAATTATAAACGTAAAAAATGTCAGTAGAAAGTTTAAATCATTGCTCCAAATTAACATATCCTATTGTAAAGCACGATGAAACAAATATTAAGTTAGATGGCAATTCATGTGATTTAACAAAATGGAATACTGAAACACAAGAAACTTTTATATTACCCAAAGTTGAAGATCAAAAAATCGGTAACTGTTTAAAAAGTTTATCGTACATGTAGTATATTCTGATAATTGATAATATAATTGTAACAGGAAAAAGAAGAGAATTGTTAATGAAATATTTTAGAATACGTGCTTCTAAAGATGCATTAGAGGAAATCATAGGTGATCCTCCTTTACCTGAATCATCTTGCTTAACTGAATACATTGACAATTTTTGCGACAACGACTTTACTCCATTAATGGAACATTCTGAATTTGATATTCAGGTACATTATTTATGATTGAAATAATTTTTTTAAGAAACAACTTAACAGCTATTTTTTAACAGAAACTTATGAAAAATCCTTTGTATTGTGGACATGTACAAACATATTACAAAGAACAATTTGATAAAGGAAATTTAAAAGCTACTGCCGAATTCCGAAATAAAAAACGACCTTTTGTCAGAAGATCACTTTTTACAACACCACCCGAACTAGCATTGGAAGAACCTATGGATGGATTTTAAAAAAGTTTTTTTTTTTAGCTTTATCCAGAGTATTTATTAATTGTCATCAAAAGAAATATGATATACAGAAAAGGTATATACATATGCACATGAAAACTTAAATATATCGCACAAATTAATTATTTCAAGAAACTTCGCTTTTCATTCTTGAATGGTTCGTAATAACTATTTTAGTTAAACAATAATCATTTAATTTTTTGGATTAAAGAATGTACATTGACAATATACAATACAAATAAAAATCTATTATATGTTCTAAAATTTGCTTTGAAAAGCAAAAAAATCTTCAATACATTTAATTCTTTGTCTGTTCAAAATTTGTAGTTCAAATCTTGTACTAATATAATAAATGATTCTTACTCGATGCTTTATTGAATGTCAGAAGGAAGTCCTTAACAAAGACTTGCTAATCAGTCACGAAATGAAAGATGATAACGAATAGGAAATTAAGAGTAAATATTCACGCACGAAGAGAAACAAACTGATGGAACACATCTAAAATATGTGGATCCAAGTCTGGAGTGAACAGTAACGTTTCTAATGTCGAAGAATACTTCTGTACTTGTTCGTGATGCTGCAAAAAAATAATATATAAATAATGTTTTTGAAAAGATAATAAAAATTCAAATGTTTATCTATATGCTTACTGTAAGGAAAACTTGTTGAAGCCTTCCGATCGTCCATTTATACCAATGGGTGTTGTAGTCAATGCCATCTGTATCGCATTTTACCAAATGTTCGGAAAGAATCATTATAAAACGCTACACAAAAATATTAATAAATCAATCTTTATAAATTCTTTAAAAGATTTTTCTTTAACAAAAAAAAACATACTTGGAAAATGATTAAAAACAAATTTTTTTGGTCAGCTTGAGCTGCTTCCAATTTCTCCTCCATTCTCTCCACTACGTCTTCAGATGGTCTTTCGCCTTTCTCTTTGTCTTCATCATCTGAAGATGAACCTGATCTACTTTCTGCTCGTCGTAATTTTTCTCTCGCCTCTGTTAATTCCTTACTTAACTTGATGACATGTTTATTTTTTTTACGAATAGTCAGGTGTAATATCTCCCATATATAAAGCCTTTGAATTAATAATGATTATTTAAATTTGTTATATAAATAGAAAATTCTCTAATTACGTTTTTTAATAAAAAAAAGAAACTAACTTTGTAAATTCGGAAGCCATTTCTTTTGAAAAGATCCAATTAGCTATAGCACTACATTCTATGATTCCAGTTTTCAAAAGTTTATCAGTTAATACAACCATCATTTGATAATGATTTTTCCATAAGGCATACATATTCCTTAAAATACAGATCTGTGCCTCTTCAGTTTCAGCAAGAACCTGGAAGAATTAAAAATGTAATAATGTATAAAACACTAAAGTAACGAATAAATAAAAATAAATTATGAAATGAAAAGCTGTACTTTAAAAACATAGTGGAACTTTCCAATAGCTGCAAAACTATGGCTAAAGCTTTTTGAACCCAAGTTCAGTAATGTTTGCACAAATACGTCGATTTTCAGAGGATTAAAAGAATAATTTTCTTCATTTTCTCCTGGTCCTGGTAAAGAATTTAAAACATTTAAGGCTTC
This sequence comes from Gastracanthus pulcherrimus, assembly GCA_949152435.1. NCBI lineage: Eukaryota > Metazoa > Arthropoda > Insecta > Hymenoptera > Pteromalidae > Gastracanthus > Gastracanthus pulcherrimus. Next base: position 139,465,848 of record OX424574.1, on the reverse strand, counting down.
TTCTGGAGTACATTTACGCCTAATAGCTACAACAAGTTCATGTGCTACTGTTGTACCAGGAAGTGAACCTAAAGCAAAAAAGAACATGTAATATAAAATTAGTACATAAAAAGAAAAAAATTATTCTAAACATACTGGCACCCTCTGAAGAGTATTTGTAAATGGGTTCAGGTACTGCAGGTATTAACTCGGCATATGATTCTGGCATCATGTCTCGAATTCTTTGATAGTATGATAATCTATAAGCAAAAAAATTGATAATTAAAATGAACACATAACTTTCTCCGAGTAAGTAGTTTTTCCTATTATAAAAAAAACTTTAATAATATAACAAAATAGTTTGTTGGACATAATGCACTTTTAAAACTGAGCAATAACTGTAATTATTTTGTATTTTACCTTAATGACTTTAATAAAACTTCACGAATAAATTTTGGTCGTGGATGTTCAGCATCACGTAATAAACAGGAATCCCAATCTTCCCAAGACCATCTGAATTGAAAGTTACTTAAATGATAAGAAAACCACCAGACAAAACGATCAAATGCTGTAGCTGCCATACTGTCTATACGCCGGAATAATATTTCTGTTGCTTGAGCCAATACCTAATAAAAAAAGGAACACAAGGAAATTTTATTTAATCTATTCTAAACTTATTTAATACTTATTGTAAAACAATATTTTAGATGTTAATTACTTGAGGCATTGTTGAAGGTTGTAATTTGCAAAGCTCAATCAAAATAGATCCATAACACACTTCCAAATGCTTTGTTGTTGGAAGTTTGAATAATTCTCCAAACATTACTTCCACTATACAATAATCTAAGGGAATTTTGGTTTTATATGGAAAATTTAACAGCTGGGCAGCACTGTAATAAAAAGTTATTATTTTAGGTGAATTTAATATAAAAATTAAATTAAACTTCTAAATATAATATTGATAATCAAATGTAAGTATTTAGATTTTATATACATACCAGTCTTTTCTTTCTAAATAAAAAGTGTCAATAATTTGCCTTAAATGTTCTTCAATTAGATATCTTTCAATAGCATGGCTTCCTGGTAATAGTGGTCCTTCAGCTGGACAATCTGTGTAATCAAACATTCTAAAAACAACTGTTGGCAGTGGATAAACATATGCATCATGATGAGGTGGTGGTATTAGCACGGGTAGATTGTGTTGTAGGGCTTCGCATAATATTGAATCGAAAGCCAAGTATGGCCTAGGAATATGCTTTTCGGCCCAATTATCTTGTCGTAATTTATGTACTTGAGCCCACAGACAATCTAAATACTCTTCTTGCGGATGTGGTGCATCACTGGACCAAACTCGAAGTGCTGGCTGATGCTTTTTGCTACGCTTGTTTAAGAAAACTTCTATTGTTACCATAAGATGGTCAAGCTCCTGTTCTTTTTTCTCATAAAGTTCTCTACCGACCCATGGCAGTGTTGATAAAACAGCATAAACATACCAATCACGTCTTACTTGTGGTACACTGTCTTCGTTAGCTGCATCAAGCATACTATCAAATAGCTGCATTAAAGAACCACATGATAATACATGACAATTGACCAAGTCTGCTAAAAATCTCAAAGAATATCTAGCTACGTCCCATTTGCCTGCTTTCAGAGCATCCTTAAAATTTTTGACCATATAGTCAACGAATTCACCACCAAAATTAAAGTTTTTGGCATTAAGTAAGCCAACAAGTGTAGTATAAATTGTACATTTCTCTGGCATTTTAATAGCACAATCTGTCAAAATTCGGAGAATTTTGCTCCTAAACAAACCTAAATCAGCTTCCAAAACAGAAGCCAATCCTTCCAAATTACTCTCCAAAGATGAAGTTGATTTTTCACCAACTCGCAATATGAGAGATTCAAGACGATCTTCAATCTCTTGGTTTTCTGAAACCCGCCTCCGCTTCTTATAAACCCGGTCTAAAATCGAATGAAATTGATAATTATTAAGAATAAGCTACGAAAGTAATAATTAATATAAATATATTCAGTAATTGTATAAACTAACCGTATCCATCATCATCATCGTGTGCTCTTCTCCGACTCATTTTGAATGAAAATTATTAACTACAGGAACATGAAAGAGTTCTTTGTCAATCTGAGCTCTCACTCACAACTCTCAATTACTATTTAACAATTAATTTGAAGTAAAAATTCTCCAACAAGCGACTTTCGAAACGCAACAAATGAGAAACGCGTCGTCGTGGCGTCAACTTACGCGAGTTCTCATGTCTGCGTTGGCAAGGAGTCGAATCGAAAATCCGCAATGCGTCACGTGATCAATGGAAATTGTAAAATTACGCACAGTTGAGAATCAAGCCTAAGTCAGCTGTTATTTTACCAGACGAAAATGGATTCTCTTTCGTACGTTTTCTAGAATCAGTTCATTTAATGCATTAAAAGTTGTATATTAATGTTTTAAAGAATTGAAGAGAGAGGAAAGCGATGGCGACGGCAGCCAAACATGGGCCCCAGGACATGCCGCCCCCGGGCGGTTATGGATCAGTCCAATGGGAACGGATCAAATTGAAAACCTTTTTTAATTGTAAGGGCTTCTATGATACAATTCTTTGCCTTTTTCCTCTCTACTAGGGATTTCTAAATGAATTTTATGATTTCTTTACAGGGAAATTAACCCTCGGACTTTTTGCTGCCACCACCGTAGGAGGATGGATTGCATATAGTATTAACTTCAGAAACATTAAGAGAGAGGAGATCGAGATCAGAAGTGCTCGACATGTAATTTTGCCATTGTTAATTGCTGAAAGAGATCGAGCGTAAGTCACACCATAAATAATAGATCTGCGCAAATAGACATTAATATTAATTAACTTTAATGTTTAATACAGGTTCTTAAAGCAATTACGTATTAATCGAGATGACGAAAGAGACTTGATGAAGAATGTACCAGAGTGGGAAGTTGGCACATACTTCAGAGAACCAATTTATATAACCTTGGCTGATAAATTCGTTGAACCACATTACTTTGAATTTATGGCACACGCAGATTATTTTGATACATCATACCGTGTCTTACGTCGTCATATACTGTAAAAATCTAGCGCTGAATCATTTGTTTATGTAATAGATAATATTCATCTATTGTAAAGTAAGGGTGATGTAATGTTAATAAAATTGATTAATAAAGCTATGATGTTTATTTACAATTGACAAATATAATAAAAAAAATCTTAAATTAATTGACAGCAACAATTATGTTACAATTTTCATTTTACAACTTCAACATTTGGTTGCTCTTGATTTTTAGCTTCTATTGCTGCTTGAGCAGCATTCATTTCTTCTATCCTTTTTTGGACTATCACAGATTGCACTTCCATGTAGACTTCCATTACTTTATGATTTGTATTGATGAACTTTTGTGCACAAATGTCAATACAATTGGCCTGGTATAAAAAATGTTATTAATATTTAAAGTAATGTAATTTAATTATATTTAATTAAAATAAATGTATGTTACATATATACCTCATCTGATTCTATGTCTCTTGAATTGAAACTGTTTGTGCATCGTGTAAAGCAGGTATCTGAAATTTGATTATAGAGGCGAAGAAAGTCTCTAAACTGTAATAAAAAAAATATATCAATAAGTTTCATCCAATACATGTACGAACAAAGCAATATAAAATATATAATTTTAGATTAAAGTTACATTTCTTATATTATCCATATCAAGTATTGATCCTAACAAGTTATAGTAATTATTTATACTAGAAAAATGTTCTCATCAAAAATAATAATTATTTATTAAGGATATTTTTCCATAACTTTCGTTGTATGCCATCTACGTGTACGATCGAATATAAGATCGTCTCTACGTGCATGCATTTGTAGTGAATACTGCATTATGTAGGTTATCTTTACAGGGTAGTTGATTGCAACTAAAAATTAACTAATTTATATGTAACCCTATAAATAACATTTTTTTATATTTTATGATGGAATAAGTTAAAAAATACTTGTTTATTCGTTTATATATTATAACAATATATCAAAATGTAAATAAAATAAGAAACTGTTGTTACTTGAACACAAGGACCAATCATATTTCATATATCAGAAGCTTTACTTTTTTGTCCAATTCGCCTTGGTAAAGGTACCACTAGCGCCAAATGTAATATTGAATTCCTATCAGGTGAACTGGTGAACAGCCTTCGAACCCTTCGGATGGTGGTGGAATGTATTGTAAGAATAAGGACCAGTAGCTTTATTATCACTTTCCTCAGTGTTTAAAGTATGACAAATATTGTACAAATCATTATTTGTTAAAAATATAACAAGATTTTATGCAGTGTAATAAAATCGTGATTTTTCCTATCTTTACAATGTATTTTACCAGCCTCCGTATGGAAATTTAACATTAACATTTAACGCTAGTGTTACCTTTATATGTAACATCGCTGATTTCTGGTGTAGGGGAGAGCGGGGCAAAATGAGCATTTTTTTTAGGCAAAATGAACATTTCAAGTTTTAAAAATAATACATCTCATTTTGATTATAAGTTTTTATAAAATATCTCTATTTTTTAAACGTTTTAATACGAGCTAAGTTATTCTTATTTCTAAATACGATTTTAGATAGAGTTTGAAAATTCTACACTACTACGCTTGCATTATTTTTAATATCTTATTAAAAATTATTTTAAACTTCGCGCGCTGTTATCGATAGTTGAGAGAAACGACACTTAAGCTTTCACTTCTATATACATACGTATTTCATGGCAAGAATTCAGCAGAGGGCGACAGCGCTGTCAGTATATCTATATTTATTATATATACCTATATACTATCAACGTATTGATCCCTACTTTTCAAGTAACGCCATCTGTCAAGATGATGGAATAGCTCTCATCATAGAAGAGTTGAATTCTTGTTCCATTCTTGTGAGTTACCTATTCTTGGTTTGCTCTTTTGATTACGCTTCAACATGGCTGAGGTACGGCTAAAAATTAAATTTTATAAATCGACAAAAATCTAGATCATCTTAACGTTTTCTTAATGAAAATACCGAAAATGTTATTGTTATTTAGTTCAACTAAGTTGTTATCTATATATCACGACAGAACAAACTATTTTAATAACAACATTTTTCTAAGAAACTTTGATTTTCGAGGTTAGTTTATTATCACAAATATTAATAATAATTATTTCTCTTTCAGGTGGACGAAACTCTTAAGAAGAAGAGGACCTTCAGGAAGTTCACCTTCCGAGGTGTCGACCTGGATCAACTCCTGGATATGCCCAAGTAAGTTTGCATGTATTGTCCAAATATTGATGGAGTTTCAGAACATGTCAATTGTTAACATATTCATTATCACTATAAACTATTTTATAAAAAAAACTATACAAAATGATCTCAACATTTATAAATATGAAGAGATGTTTGAATAATCTAAGGATTATTACATGAAAACATTTATTGCTTTAATCTTGGATGCTATACGCAAACTTCTATATAGCAGATTAATATTTATTAGTATTTATTTATTACATTAAAACTATTGAATAACATTGGATTAAACTTCTAATAACTGATTTAGTTCTTTTTACACATTACAACAAACAAAATAAGAAAAATATTGCTTAACTAATTTATTCCAGGACATTGAATTGAATTTCTTATAGTAATAACAAACTAATAAAACTATTTATTTTATTAACTAATAATAAATATTAAATCTTGCTTTTCAGTGAGCAGCTCATGGAGTTGATGCATGCAAGAGCTCGCAGGCGTTTCTCACATGGCTTGAAGCGCAAACCTATGGCTCTTGTCAAGAAGCTGCGCAAAGCAAAAAAAGAAGCTCCACCAAATGAGAAACCAGAAATCGTCAAGACACACTTGAGGAACATGATCATTGTTCCAGAAATGGTTGGCTCCATTGTTGGTGTTTACAACGGCAAAACTTTCAACCAGGTTGAAATCAAGCCAGAAATGATTGGACATTATTTGGGAGAGTTCTCTGTAACGTACAAACCTGTAAAACACGGTCGACCTGGTATTGGTGCCACCCACTCTTCACGTTTCATACCATTGAAGTAAATTCGTATAATAAACAATTATATAAAAAAGTAAAACATATTTTTAATTACCTACATATCACTTACATTACCAAATATAAAAAAGTATTTATTTTGATAAACTAATTTATTTTAGTACACATCTAGGTATCTCAATATGTAAATTAAAAAAGCTTTATTCACAATTTAGTTCATAGATTATTTTAAAGTAATTTCATAGTTTTATTTTTGTTCAGCAGAAGAAACCTATATATTATACCTATATACCAATTTTGATGCTTATGTGCAGAGAAAATTTGGAAAAATTTGTGATGAAAATGTATGCCATTAAACATATGTTGTAGACATTTGGGAGAATCTGGCATGCTGTTGGTTAAAACTTTTAAGTAATCGTGACAATTGGATATATTCCTAGACAGCATGAATTCGAAAACAAAATTCGCCAACTCGTCTATATGAAAGTATACAATATTTCTGGGTGCTCTCCAGAGCCCAAGTTTGAAGTAGAGGGAAGAGATATTTATAATAGAGTTGATCAGAATTTTTCTATTCATGAAGACCAGGCTTGTAGTTAAAAAAGACATTTTGAATAAATGATCACGATTTTTGTATTAACAAATCTCTAATCAACTATCTAAATTCGTCTTTTCGTTATTCAAAGCCTGGGTAGGCCCTTGAGGCCAGGCTTGTGTTATGAAAAAAGAGGAATTTGGGTAATTGATCAAGATTTTTTGTATTAGCATTTCTCTGATCAACTTAAAATCAAATTCATCTTTCCAAGCCTAATGTAGATTGAATTGAATTGAAATGAACGAGAAATTTGGATTGTTGATCACGATTTTTATATTCCTAAATCCCTTTTCAAAAACCATCCAAATTTGTATTTGTGTCACTGTACAAGTTTGAGGTGCCCCAAATGCCCATGCTTGAATAAGTAAAAGAAAGAAAATTTTTTATATAGTTGCATGTTTTGCCGAATTTCTATATTTGAACTATGAAAATTATAATTTTCTTCACTCCAAGCGCGGGCAGCAAGGAAACACAAATTTAAAATATTTTTTGTCAGATAGGTAAGATTCGATCTTTGCAACTGATACATTTTATTTGCCGGCATTATGGTAAATGTATAATTATAAGAATTGAGCCAAATACTTAAATGTTCAATTCTTCTATGCTATGAAAGAGAATATAAGTAGATACATACAGAACATAGTAAGACATGTGCTTTATGCGAAATCGATTGTTTCTTTTAATAATTTGTTTGTAAATAACTTCCTTTTTAATATAATACTGGTGAGGTTGTAGATTTTTTTTATAATAAATTGAAATATGTAAATATCCTTTAAGATTATTACTACATTATTATTATTTAGGAAAAACGCGAGGAAATGTGTAAAAACATTTTTCATGTTCTAAATAATTCAGGGAAAATTCAAATTTCTTCTCACTTATTCAGTTTACTTTTTTCCACAAGGGTATAATTACTAAACAATTGTTGAGAATTATAAAGGTATACAAAATTTTGAAAACACATTTCGCAGCCGCAAGCTCTCAATTATTCCAACCGGCAAGTAGAATGTAGAACACCATGGCGTAGGAGTAGGAGTGTCCGTGACCTTCAAATGCAGTTTTCTCTTATTCACGGGCTGCAGCGAAACGCGGGATCAAGTATATTTTTGGTCACGTCTGCGCATTATGTGCCTTAAGAACCCGATTCTTCGTTCGAAGTGAGAAGTTTGTACGTTGCAATAACATTTTTCAATTAATCTTTCCTATTATTTCAATGATTGATTCATGAAAAGATATTCTATTGTTGTTGAATAGGTTAAGCGTCAAAATGTACAACGTAATAAACATTATATTCTTGTCGTCAGATAACCGCGGTTCTCGGAGAGCACTGCGGTTGAGCTTCTAAATTTGAATTTCCGAAGTCAAAGAGGTGAGAAGTTTAATTATTAATTTGTAAAAGACAAGATTTTCTTTAATAATTATGCAGGGACTTTTAACGTCATTCCCCTGCGTATAAAGTGAAATGCAAAATGTAATGGAAATTCTTGCGAATAGGAGCAATATTGAATCGACATTTGTTTAGAGTAGTCGCAAGCTCCGAGTTAGTCGAGTTATTTGAAAATGAAAGTGCACCCGGTAACCTTGAATTTCATTGATCAGTCCAGTCTTGAGCTTGCACTTGAAAGCTGTGCATGCCATTATGAGGCAACGCGCGCTATTCTGAACTTCTTATAAATAAACTTGCTTTATGGTTTTCGTTTTGTGATATTTCTAAGCATGTACTGTAATACGTATGTATCTAATCAAATCACATTAAATTATCATTTATTCTATCTTCTCAATGTCATTCTTAATTGTTTATTTTAGTCTGTCAGACTATGTCCCGCTTTATTACAACTTTTTCAGACTTTTAACATCAATTTGAACAGTTATATAAAACAAAAATGTTTCATAAGGAAAATAGTTTTAGTTTTGAAAAAGAAAGGAGAAAATTAAAAATTAAATTTTCACGTGGTCAAACAATTTTTTATCAATTAAAAATGCAGCTAAGTAAATAATTCTTGTGCTCAAGTTATTAATACTGTCAATTGCTGAGTGGGTCAAAGTTATTTTAAGTCAATGCCAAAACATTGTCTACTAAACCAGAAAAGACAAGTTGATTACATTCTGCTTGCACCTAACAAATAACAGTACTTATGAATTTCATTTGACAAAATGAATTCAGATTTAATAGACATGGTGAACGAAGTAAAAGAGAAGATCATCCTTCATTGGAACTACAGAGGATTGACAGAAATTCCAGAGGCAGTGAGAGATGTTGGTAGTCATGTGCAAGAGATCTACTTGAAGTGGAATGAGTTGAAAAGTCTTCCATTCTGGGTTTCTGATTTCTCAAATGTCACGAATTTATATTTATATGGCAATAGTATAGAACATCTACCTATTTCATTGGGACATATGAACAAACTAACTGTACTAGATCTTAGTGCTAATAAACTAAAAGAGCTTCCCACTTGCATAGGATACTTGAAGAATTTACAATCTTTACTCTTAAATCAAAATTTTATCTCATCTCTACCATCATGTAAGTAAATAATACTTCTTAAAAAATATTTTTCAAATACAAATTTGGTTTCTTGACTGTATTTTTTTATCCTATAGCTATGAGTCAATTGAAAAATCTTGAATGTTTGTGTTTGTCGGGGAATCAGATAGTTGCACTTCCAGAATGGCTTGGTTCCTTACCAAATCTTGAAGAGTTGTTTGTTGATAATAATTTCTTAAAAGAGATTCCAAATAGATTGACATTATCAACATCTCTGTCAATGATATCAGTGTGCTCTAACAGGCTAAGTTACTTACCTACAAATGGATTTGTATCTGCCCCTTATATTCGCTTTGATTCAAATCCATACTTAAATTATTTGTCTCTACCTGTTTTATATCAATTAATGTCAAAAGTTCAACATCCTTTAAGTCAAGAATCTGGAAATGCAATAGCTTATGGGTAATTTATATTATTTATGAAAAAATAGTTCCACCTTTTCTTGTTAGTAAAATTTAAAATTTATTTACTTATTAATATATTTTTGCTTTGCAGCTGCTTTAGATCTAATAGCAAAACAAGTGATCACACAATTAACATTAAACTACTGTTAGTACCTGAAAATAATCATGGAGAACACAAGCAAATTGTAATAGAATTACCAAGACAATTACTAGTTGTTCACAGTCTTCATGAAAATAAAGCGATTTCATTGTGGGAAATGTCACTTAGAAAAGTTTATCTCTCAAGGTAAACAAAAATTTTATTCTCTTCATTCGATTAAATTAACATGATGAATTGCTTTTATAGGTTTCATCATAATCTCAATATTAATTTTGATCCACCAAATGTTGATGTTATGGTAAAACCAGTTTTGGATAAATCAACGATTGATATGAATCAATGTCCAAGGTCATTTATACCATATAATTTAATGCTAAATGGACCAATTAGTATATGTGTAAATAATTTTTGTAACGAACCAATATTTACTGAAGCATGGATCCTTTTTGGGGTTGGAAGAAATGCTTTTGTCATTCCAACAATTGTGATATTCTGCAGTCATAGGTAATATTTTGCTTTTACTAGCTGAATAAATTATTAATAAAGCTTTCATTGACATATTTAAATTTATGTTTAGGTGTGTTGCAGAGTTTGTTAAGTCTTCAAATTTTATAGAAAATCATGAAATGTATGTGATACATCCTTGAAATAAAGTAAATTTAATAATTTGTATATTTTTTTAGTATGTTAAAATAAAAGTCTTATTTTATTAAGTCTATTCATTTTAATTATAAGTAATCAAATTTATTATTTACACGAGTGTTTCAGTATGTATAAATGCAACATTTCTAAGCGACTCAAGTACAGCTCGCACTCCATTATTAAATTCTCATTGTGAGTTAAGGTTGCCTTAGACTCGTAAAAATAAATTTTAAATACTTCACATTCATACAAAAATGATTCAGAAATATTTTACAAGTATAAAAGTGATTTGCAATTTTGCAACTAATTACTAATCGGCAAATAGTTACGTCACAACATTTTAATAAAATCTGATTAGTATCGAGCCTGCAACTCGATAAACACTTATTTACAGTTTATTGCAACAGCGTGGAATTAAGCAGTTAGTAAATCAAGGGCACTGTCTTGATCAATGTTGCACTTTAACAATGCCATAGATGCCTTATCTTCGGGAAATCCCAAGCCTCTAAGAGTACACAAACTTTTATAATACACTTTGGCTTTATGTTGATCGTATTGAGTTAATGCTAAAGCTTTTACAGCAGCTTCTTCCGATATTCCAAAATCCTCCAGAGACTGAATCGCTAACAAATATTCTACAATTTTTTTATTATCTTGTCCTTCTAAATCACAAATAGCACGTGTAACTCTGGACAATGAAAAACCCATGTCACTTAAACGTTTTGCCAAATCTTGATCTTCAAGCGACAAATCGGCCAAAGTCCTGGCTAGTTCCTTTTTATTAACTATAGAAGAATTTTCTGCTGATGTTTCAGGACTTGTTTCAGCAACAGGACTTTCAAGATCAGGCCAAGGCTGCCGGTTCTAAAATTTTATTTTTATAAATTAGAATGTTCGCTACACTTAAATTATCATTTAAAGTTACAATAATTAGAATCAAATAATACATAATAAGTATTATTAATTTTTACAGAGGAAAGGACAAATACGCAGGCTTCAATTTGTTTGTTCATTTAATAATAAAATCAATAGCTTCTTACATTGTTAACTTTTTGAAACAATATCAATAATAAATCTATTTGAGAACTGATTATTTGAAAAAGAAAATATTACCTCATTGTTAGGTCGTTCTAATTCCTTTTGCAGTTCTTGAACAATTAATGAAACCATGCGCTGCTTAGCATCTGTGTGTTTATTTGCTACAGGTTCCTCATTTTCTCCATATTCATTTGTCATCTTTTCTTCCTCTTTTATTTTATCTACATTTTGTTCCATTGTTAAATCACTCATTATGCTTTCAAGGTTTGAACTGGGTGCCCATTGTGATGTAGTAGCTTGTAGAACCTAAAATACAATAATGAAGTTACGCACGTTATATACAAAGTACCAAAAATGATTTAACGATATAGAAATTAGAAAAGAATTAAGATTAATACCTGTGCTAATTCTTCCATTTCGTTAATAGTCTTTAACTCCATGTTATCAAAAGGACTACTTGTATCATTATCAAAATAGGAATAATCGTCAAGCCCATTGAGTTTCACATGATTTTGAACACCATTTGCTGGAGAGGATAAGGGTTGAGGTGTTAATATTGTTGCTTCAGGAGCAGGAGCTACTTTTATAGGGAGTGGAACGTTATCAGGACTGGGAGACGACGGAGCAGGAGATTTCTCAGCTTCCTTTTTGCGTTTCTCTTCTAATCTAACTCGTCTAGCTTCTGTATAAGAAAGTCGAACTTTTCGCCATTCTTTCATCTGAGGATAGCACAGAAATGTTACGTTATTTATGTGTAATATTCTAATTCTTGTAGAGTTACTCATATTTAATAATGTACCAAAGAACAAATAAGTTATTTAAACCTCCCAACAAGTACGCTAACAATAAGTAGGAAGAAGAATCCAAGTACAGGGCTTAGAGGGTGGAACACTGATCATCAGGTGAGAACGACAGGATCCAAGGGCAGAAAAGCAGTAAACTCACCTTCTCGAGTACACTCTTCTCCAGACTGAAGTCGTAGGTGCACTTGGAGACGTCGGGCAGCTTGTTGTAGTAAGCTGCTGGCGGGGCAAGCTTCGGGGGTGGTCTGTAAGCCTCCGCTATTTTCACCCGCACCCCGTCCATGTACGTGGCGATCGAGTCGCACTGGGCGCTGGTCGACGCCCGTGCCATGACTCAACCGGGCCGGAGGTCAGCGGCAGCAGCGGCTGGGCAAACTTCGGGTCGATTGTTCCGCTTTGTGTGATGATGCAGGCAGAGAGCGCCGAGAAAGAACTCATCGAACGCGGGAACGGCGCGAAGAACGACGGAGGATTATAACCTTGGTTGTGTCGTCGAGCGCTCGTCGCCTGAGACCCCCCTTGTCGCGGACTCTATTGTACGCGCGTCAACCGAGCAGTCGCGCGTTCCGCGACACTGCTGCTGGACGATCCTCCAAGTAAGGGCATCTCACGAGGCCAGCCCTGCGATTTCCATTGCTCGCGAGAGAACGTCGATCGCCTGACATTTGACAGATCATCATCAACTAGACGTGGCCATCTTTGAACCTCTTCCCTCTTTCTCTTCTCTCGGGCCTCGGGGCTATATAGTTACGACCACGACCACAGTCTATATGCCTATAGTGCGACGACCGCCTCGAAAGTGCGCGTTCTGCGCAGCACGTGATAAGCACGCTAGAGTCGAGACATTTTTCGGGCCCCAAGACGAATGGAAAAATTCAGAATGACAACATACATTCTTCTTCTCTCTCTCTCTCTCTCTCTCGTTTATTATTACTCTCTTCAACTAGATACGCACTACTACGTTTAAAAAAAATAATTAATCAGATCTTTATATTTTTAAGTAGTCATTCTACTATGTTCAAAAATTAAAATCATTTTATAAATTATAATTTTCACGCAACTTCATATTTTTTAAAGCATCGGTGCATGAAAATATTCAAAACATTCATTTTTTATACAGTATACCCATATAGCAGCAGCTATTTTTACTCGGCAAATATTTTGCATGTTGATGTCGATAAGCGTCAAGGATAGGTAAATTCTGAAAAAGATAAGTAGTATAATCCTGATTAAATCAACCACATCTTTTATTGTTTCATTTTATCTTTTCTTTTTCATTTTGGAGCGCACAGTATTTATTGCTCTCTATGGCACATTTCAATTATATTTCTAAATTTTATTTTTCATCAATTTATCTAGTATTGTCATCTGGTAAAATAATTAAAATAGATATTGGGTGTGACTCAATATCTACCTGGCGTAGCAGATTTATTATAATAAACCTGCAATATATTCTAAATTTAAGTCAACAAAAATATTTATATATTTACAGTCAGAGTTTAAAAAATAGACTCTGTACAAATACTTTCAAACTTCTTTTCGTCTTGCAAAAAGAAATCACCACAATTTTTCTAAATCTTTGATAACATTTACATATCAACAATATCAGTGATATACAGCTACTTCAAAGAGTAACTTTTTTGTCTAGACGTAGCGTCACTTGTAGTAAAATAAGTAACAAAATATAAATTAATTTAGATATCTAAAATAAAAATTTTGTATAAATATAAATTAAGCTAGTCGGAATTTCGTTTAAATAAAAAACGTAATATCATCGTAGAGCTGATGACCATGTACTGGATTTTTCCGTCTCTTTTTGTGACTGTTGCTTTATCTCTGTATTGTGTACTATTATACGATCTTTTAAGTCACTCTGATTACTGAGAATTTCTGGGTTCCGCCTGGATTCCACGGACTTCATGTAGGCAAGAAAAGAGGTCCACATAAGACTACATACGCTAACGTACACTACTCGATTTCTCTCTGGTATAACAAGGAAGTTAATAGTTTGAAGAATTGGCCAGACGCACACTCCAACCTATTATTAAAGAAAAATGTTAATTATGTTCTTGCACAAATATTTACAAATAGATCGACAAGAAATTACTGACCTTGTACGTTGGCCAGAATTTTTCTTTGACTTCGTTTAAACAGGTTGAAATAGGCTTGAGCTCCAACAGGCTAATACCAAAGAAGAAACAGCACATCGCACTGGGGCCATAAGTCACTTGTTCAACGAGGGCCTATGATTTAAAAAAAAGAGACATTTCATCACTTATGTCGGATCAACTACAAATTCTAAACAAAATGTCCAATGAGAATGCTGAAGGAATACGTGCACGCACCTTGGTGATCGCTGATTTGAGATCTGACTTGGGCCAGAAGTGCGATGCGCATTTCAACCAGCAGTAGAGCGTTGGAGCGACGAAGAAGCCACCGTATATGCTGAACCTGAGGGCCTGCATGTAGTCGAGGTGCTCCTTGCCGGTGATCTTCTGCTGAATGAGACTAGCCACGGGCCAGATGACCGTGTACGAGGCCATGCCCCGCATCACGGGATACTTCTTCGTGACCTCCCGAAACTTCAGCAGGATGACCCTCATCTTGGAAGTAGCGGCTCGACTGGAGCTGTAACGACAGATCCGTTATTACAAACGCACAAGATCCATTACTCCGAGAATGACAAGAGGACACTGGAATGGAACCCGACAGTCATCGCGATTGTTTGCCAGAGCAGTCGAGTGGAAAAATTAAACGGCCGAGTTGCAACGAAAGCAGCAACAGAGCGAGAGAGCACCGCGTGGCCTGAGCAGACGAATTTTTTGAAAGCGCGAATCGTATAGCGCGTAGGAGGCGCGTGTGTGGCACAACACATACATACATATAGATACACGGGGAAGCTGACAGCTCTCCCTTCGTCTCTTTTTCTCTTCTCTTCGCAAGCGTTGCACACTTGCACCCGTGTGTATATATACTCACCCTACCTATACAGTCAGTCCTGCAGGTACGATCGAATGGTCAATTTCCGCGCGAGAACGATAAATAACGATCGATCGGCCGGAAGAGAAGCGGAGCTACGCGTGACGTAACACTCACTCGCGAGTCTCGACATTTTCTTCATTATAACATTTTGCGACACAAGTGGCATGCGATGACTATAACACTACGCAGACGGAGACAGAGCCATACCTCGTCTCAGCTGATGAGCCGTGCAGCAGCAGCAGCAGCAGCGGCGACGAGGAGCGGGACGTTCGAATCCGCGAGTTTCGCTTAGAACGTCGAAACTCGAGTCGCGCTGATCGCGCACAACACACATACACTCTCTCTCTCTCTCTCTCTCTCTCACGTCCGGCGATCAGGAGCGAAACTCACGCATTATTGGCAAATATCCGCGCGCAATGCAGCCGCGACGGCGAGAACGGATAGGTACGAGGTATATATGTAATCTCGCGGTAGCGCGTGACGAGGAGAGTCCGCGCGCCCCTCCGCTCTCTGCCCGTCGAGCGTGTCATATGTGTATATATATATATATATATAGGTGTAAACGAGGCGCGCGGCTCTCCGCAGTCGATCCATTCTTATCTGGCCTTGGGCTGCCTGACGATGATGCGCGCAGAGCCCCAGTAGTCAGCTTGGCGTTTTCGCGCGCAACTCGCATGCACGCACGCGCACACGCACACATATACAAGCGCACACGTGTGCGGTTTTTTGACTTTTCGCGTGTCTTCGGTGGTTATGCAAGTTCTGCTACCTTTTTTCTCTCTCTCTCTCTCTCTCTCTTTTTCCACTCTTCTAAATCTATCATTATCTCGCGATCATCTGTTAGCGCGATACATATCTACTAGGTGTATGTGTGATTCTGCGGCTGCTTATATTTTGAATACAGCTATATGTTTGACGTTTTAACGATTTCTTTGACGCATAACGAATAATAGCCGTCGAAATGCGTAAGTCGGAGATTTGGAGCGGCCCACGCATTGTTCGCTCCTCGGTTATTAATCTTTGGTGTTCTTGGCTCGAAGACTGAAAACTTAACGGCTTTATTTTCAGGCGATTAAAGCGCGTTAGAATGCGCATTCTGATAAGAAATAGAACCTGATCATTTTCTCGCGGTTGTGGAAATTTCTCTTTTACTCTTAATTATCAATTATTTGATGTCTATGGTAAAACTAATAGAAAGTTTAAAATAAGTATTTAACCGACTTAAAATTAAACTTTTAATAAACAGTTAAGAAAAGTACGGTTTGAACTGAATCAAGACATCGTTGCAACTTTGTAAGCAATAATTTTGTTACAGTGCTTGCGCGTCTAACTAGAACCGATCCCTTACTACTTATCCTCATTTAGAGTGTCAAAACCGCGCGAACAAAGGATGCCAGAAACGACAGCTTTTGTAACTTATCAAATAAAACCGATTTAACTAAACATTTTTTTTAAATATTGGTAAAATAACAATGTATACAAAATAAAATAACAGCTATCGCATTAACCTACGTAGTTAAATCGCTTCTTTATGAATCATTTGGCATAAACTAAGATCGATCGTCTCATATCCAGAACAGTTCTTGACCTAAAAATTTCTACCAGGGAGTAAAGTTCAAGTATCAATTTAACTTCGGAAAGCCATACGTTATTTTTATCAAAATTGAAAATAAGTATATAATTCAGTAAGATCATTAATTGTAAGATAATTATGAGTATAATCTGTTTCTGGTACACATACTCTATAGATATAAATATTTAAACTTTCCAAAACTACAAGTTTTTCTTCGATTTGAATCACTAACCCCATGGTATCATAATAACCAATATATTTTATAAAAAGCAATACATAGCAAGTAGTATTCTTTTTAAAGATAGGGGAGAGTAATCCAGTACGAACACCTATAGATATTAGGGCTATACATACCTTTAGATTTAGACCCAGTAGGGATCAAATTTTCAAAATGGAATTTTTCGTATGAACGGATCTTAAAAAATTAAGATTTTGAGTTTTCAAAAATGTATTTTTCAGTATCGATACCTTTAGCTTTTTGTAGAGTTTTTTTGTGTAAATGCTTAAAAATTATACTTAAAACGTATATTTATAAGTATGTGCCTAGGACATTAGTACCTATAGATTGTTCCAACGAGCCCTTGCATTCGCGATATGGGTCATTTTAATTTATTACTTCTAAAAGGTCCGTTCCTACGATAAAGGAGGATGCTCGTGGATGTCCATGCATTCAATGCAAAACCGTAATAGGTGGCCTATAAAACCGATACAAGCATAAAGAATCCATAAAATCTCAAGCATTTAAACAATTTCCTTTTGTATTCTAAAATTTTTGGAATGAATATCTCACTCCAAATGCAGTAAGTGACTGTATCTTTATAATTTAAGAGTGGAATTGTTTTAATTCTTACGACTAAATGTCTAATAAAATCGCTTTCTTTTTCGCTTATTTTATTGAATTTGGTTGAAACATCTTCTGAAGTTTTCCTTTACTTCCTCGGAGGATATGTATAGATATTCTGCAATGCTAGAAAAATTCGAATTTATCCTTAACTGATGCGACATTTTCCTATGTCGAACAGCGCCCCCGACAAGTAATTCGTCTCCACAATGGGTGTCAGAGTACTGGAGTATTCTGCCCTACACATTTTTCATATTAAATTTGAATTACTCACTTATAAATGCCCAACCAATCAAATCGACGAGTATACATTTTTAAGAGTTTACAAGAAAGCCTTTAGAACCCTAAAATTTTTATGTGGTAATTTTGACGTTGTTTATTACGTAAAACGCAATTAAAATATAATTAATAATAATAAAACTTTTGTCACCTATTTTTAAAAGATAAAAGAAACGTTTAATTTTTCGCCTTTTTTAGCGTAAATATAGGTAACGGTGATATTAAAGGTAGGTGTGGAAAAAATAAGTATAAAGAAAAATGAGTATGAGGCACTTGCTCGACTAAAAGGTTGTAGGTGGATAAACCCTAATAAAGAAATAAGTAACTGTTATATTTAGTATTGTCTACATACATTAATGAATGATATGTATAATAAAAAATCGACTTCTTTTTGTAGTACCTTACAAAAGAGATTGATGTTCGCGGATACTATCTACAATGAGAAAAAAAAATTATTATAACAACTAAATATTTAATCATAACGTTGCAATGAAATTTTTTATTGATTCAATAAATGTTTATTAGATTCAACGCTATATTTATAAACATTTATTGAATCAATTAAATATTTCATTGCAATATTATGATTAAACACTTAGTTGATATAATACATTTTTTCTCTCAATGTATAACACGTAGATCCGTATAATATAAGTAGATAAATACCGGGTTGGTAAGACGCGCTTTGATGCATACATGCATCTACTTAAATATATTATCCATAATATGAATTTAATGCATAACAACGTTGGTTTTCCTGTACTTCACAGAGTCCGGGTTACGGATTATTATGAATCTTTGTAGATCATTTTCTGATACCTAAAAATGAAGCCCAATACCCGTAGTTTTATCCAGTGGATCCTGAAAACCTGAGATACTGCTAAAAATATTACCATTGCACATATACGCAATGCTATAAATAAGATATATTTATAGGTATATATAAAAGGACATATTATGGTAGGTATTCGCCTTGTTAATAACTCCCATAAGAGCAATGTATTCCTCCCTGAATAGCTCAGGTTGGTCGAAAATGGCAAAATATAATTATTCACTAAAAATTTCCAAGACACGAAAAGATGTTGACTTTGGTATCGTTTAGGTTTTTTTATGCTAATTTCTAAAAAGTAATTTCTGTGTTTTTTCCCAAATCAACCTCAATGTGGGAGAATGTTCCAAATTTCAAACCCTAAATTGGTCAACAATGATTTTACGGATTCATTAAAAATTTCCAAGGCCCGGTAAGATACCGGCTTTATTATTGTTTAAAGGGTTTCTCAAGGTGGTGTTAAACTTTTCTGTGATCGACAAATATGAGGAACCCCATTTTTCATTTAATTTTCAGTTTGAGAAAATATCTCTGTGGATGGATCCTGGAAAACAACGTTTCAGAGATATTTAGTCAAAATTGAAAATTAAATAGTAGATGGGTGTAGTATCACATTAATGCTAATCTTTAAAAAATAATAATTATTCAAATTTCATTTTTTTACTATGTTAAAATCAGTTAAATGTGTTTTATTCAGAATCATTCAAAATTTATAATGCCCGGTGAAATATTGGCATTGTTATTGTTTAGAAGGTTTTGTAATACCAATTTTTAAAAAGTAATTTCCTGGTGTTATCCGTACGACCCCTAAATGGGTGTACGCTCGCATACATCTCGCATATTCGTTTACCTTATACGTTTTCTATTATATTTATTAATATTCGATATTTTATCTTAAGTTCTTGTTTATACTAAATAATCGCATAATAAAAACGCGTCTTATCTGACTATGATTTTGTAGCATATATTCAACATATATTATAAATATAAAAACGAAGTAGATCCTATAGTACATATACACATAATTATTCACAACTGTATCTATTGTGTCATATTATATTGTTACATATTAAATTCTTAAGTATATTTTTTTTACTTTAAAATAGAGTTCGAAAGTACGTCGCATTCAAATACAGCCGTTCGACACATTGTAAAATCGCACATCTGCAGTCTGTTGAGACACGCGCTTATGAGTGCCAAATGTTGACCTGAACCCCAAAATATAGATGTCGAGTGAAAACCCAAACGCTTTAGAAATTGTTATTAGAGGTACTGCGCCGCGCGCTGTTTTATTACCCAGATGGAGACGGACTCTCACGGCGGTCAACTCTTCAACCGGTCGCCCACGTTACGTCGACATCTGCGATATTTGTCACCATTCACATTCAGTAGAAAAAGACTCATCTTTTCTCGTCCCACAAATAAGTGATCTGTACACACATACTTTTTGAAGTCATTCTCAATTTCTGATTATAGCAAAATAATTTCTTAAAGTAGATTCAATACACTAATCTATTCAATTCAATACGAAATATTGGCTTCTTTGCAGTGGAAAAATTATCCAAATTGCGAACCCTAAATTGGATCAAAATGGCAAAATGGGGTTTTACGGATCCCTTATATTAAAATTCAGCGCGAGATATCCAATCCAGGAAAATATATCGAATTTTAGATTTCTAATTTATATATTTTGATTTACAACAAAAAAATTGAATAATCGGGAAGATAATCTTTTCTCCAGTTTATTGATAATCTCGAATGATCGATGAGATATCGACTTAATTACCGTTTAGAAAGATTACCACTGCAAATTTGTAAAAAGTAACGTTACAGTTTTCTTCTAATCAACCTCTAAGTTGGTAAGTTTTTCAAAATTTAACCTCTTTATCTATGCATGTAAAAAGACGTCCTGACTGACGGATAATAATGATGTTATTCATGATTATGTCTATAAACTTATTTCACGAATTTTCCCTAAATTGGGCCCCGTGATATATCCAATTAATTTAACGATTTGACCGTATGCAACGCTTGCAGGAATGAATTTCACGACGTAGACACCAAATAAAGAGGTTTACGAAAGTTCAGTTTTGATATTGTAGTTTATTTGTGAAACACGCCGCGGCGGGGGATGCTAGTATAGATATACAATCAATGTTAATGAAATAGGCTGTGTCTTCTGTACAAAAGCCCATTTGATAAAACTGTAGGATTGAGCTTCATTAATAGGTACCAGAAAACGATCTCCAAAGTATTATCAAAATCCGTGACCCGGGCTCCGTGCACTCTCTTCGATAGTTATAGGTTGATTTTTATGTAAATTAATGTGCACTCTTTACAAAGATGTCTAGATCAGCAAAGAAAGATAAATAAGCTGCCCCATGTAAAGTATTAATAAGGTAATAATTGTTAAAACACAAATTTTATAAAACTTAGACCTACAATACAAATTTTTATTACTATAATGTAATCACTCCTAATGATATGGAAGTCAATATATTACAAAACAAGGTATCCTCATCTAACTAAAAAAATTATTTTATCAAAATTCCGTTAACGCAAAAGAGTATTTATCGTCAACTAAAGAATGATTCGATAAACAGTGAAGACTTTTTTATTTGTTATTCAATTTGAATTTTGAAGGTTTCATTTTGTTCCTTAAATAACGACCATATAAACAATTGGACATAACTTTGCAGATTTTGATAATTTTCCAATTTTTATATCGGTAAGGCCCTCTAAAATCGTTCAAGGAACAAAATGAGATCTACAGAATATAAATCGAATGAAAAATAAAAAATTCTTCACTGTTTTGTTAACTTTTTCTCTGGGTGAAATTAATTTGTCTCCGAAAAAAAGATATTAAAAAACAATTTTAATGGCAAATCAAACCGATAAAGTTTTCATGCATGCCAAAAGGAATCAAACAATCGAAAATTCCTGTGGTTTTCTTGTTGCAAAATACAAATTTAAGGTGCATGACTTGTATTTGATGACGCAAATTTTTAACTTATATCTAGTTGCGTCATACGTATAACGCACACCTTTTGTATTTATTTGCATAAACTTGATTTGTAACTAAAATTTCGAATCATTTCAACATGACAAAGAGAAAGAGAGAATGAGATTCTTGAATGCCTTAATCTGATAAGTTACATGTTTGCCTATTCGGGAATTTCAAGAACTCATTCACATGCAGTGCGATTAAATCAAGTGCCATAAGTTCACTTTAGAGCTATAATTAATGGCATTTTCTTTCTTCTAATATTGAAGTCAAATGTATTATTTATTATTTCTATTTACATACCTACATATATGGGTTCGCAGAACTATGTTGTATACAGAAGAACATCCATCAATAAAAGTTTTATAAAATTTTGCACAAGTTATATTTTAACAGTATGTTTTAATAGGTTTGGCTAAAAGATTCAAACGTATATATTTTTAAAATATAATTTGTGCAGAATTTTACAAGGTTTTCATTAAAAAGTATTTAACGTATGTAGCTTTATCCCCGTACAACACAGCCCTGTTCTCCCCTACATAATGTGCGCATGATTGTTTGATAAAGTTTTCATTTACATACCACTAGTTTGTACACAACACACGGCTCCGAACTACGTTGAATTTTTTATTTTATAAATTTTTAATTGTTCCCAATTATTGGTACATAGGGGAGAGTACCCCAGTATGACCACTAGGGTGGTCTATAATTTCCCAAATCTCAATTTTTTCTTGTAACCCCTTCAAAATGTTGTAACTGACTTAAAAATGAGATATTTGTCTGCCGGTTGCCTGAAGTTAATATTAAGAGGTCAGCTCTACCGCCGCAAACAGCTTTTAACATTTGATTTTGAGTGCTTTTATTACATTAGGTGACATAAAAATAATTGTATGTTAATTTATCCAGATACAAATTTCTTTTTACGTTTATTATAAGTTTATTAACAACTTCATTGCATTAGGTAAGCCAAAAAAAAATTTCCTTAATAAAATTGTAGTTTGCTCATTTTTCACTAAAAAACCTGCTATTTTCGACGAATTTTCATGGCAGTATATTTTAACGAATTGTAAATCGAGTACTATATATAGTATAATAAAGGGACAATTAGGTAATTTCACTTATGACGTCATAAGACGTATTGACAATATTTAAACACTTACAACTCTGAAACTCGCTAGAATTTGACCACAGTACTCGCCATCTTAGTGAAATAATCTAATAGGATATCTTGAGTTTTATATGCCAACCGATTATTTATTGATTACTTTTTAATTAGTTGGCCCCTCAATTCTATTTAAACGCACATATTTCAGGGGCCAACTTGAATGTAAAAATTTTGAATAATAATACCTTATTTATTTTAACTTTTTTACTTAGGGATCTTTTATAAAGATATGATTATTATGTTTTACTATATAATAATAAATGACTACGAGCTCTAATCTGGATTTTCAATACTTAATATTTTTATGATTTAAAATTGAAAATTTGCCGTCTTACGCGGCGTACTAATTTGAAAATCCAGATTTGATCGTGGATATGATTTTCATTGGCTATTATTACTTATACGACCGTCAAAATTTGTATAGTTCATGGTATAAGCGCAGGTTACACCATAGTTTATTGCACCTTTTGATGGTCATTAATAATCGGCACATTCGTCGGAAAAGTAGCTCTCTTCCCTTATAGGTGTATCATAATTGGTTTTATAAAGTTTTGAATTCGTTACGCCGCGCGCTTATAGACAGCAAATTTTTAATTTAAAATCAGAAAAAGGGTATTGAAAATGCAGATTAGAGCTCGTAGTCATTTATTATTATATAGTAGATCATAATTATCATATCTTTATAAAAGATCCCTTATAAGTAAAAAAGTTCAAATAATTAAGGTTATTATTATTTAAAAATTATAAATTCATGTTGGAGCCTGAAATATGTGCGTATAAATAGAATTGAGAGGCTAACTAAATAAAAAAGAATAAATAAATAATCGGTTGGCATATAAAATCCAAGATATCGTATTATCCCTTATTTTTTCTATATATAGTACTCGGTTTTCTCTTCAAAATGTGACGTCGAGAACGCGTTAATTCGTTAAAATATACTGTCATGAAAATTCGTTGCGATGAACTTGTTAATTATAAACTTATAATAAATTTAAAGAAAAACAGCAATTTGATAAATTAACATACGATTATTTTTACTTCATCTAATGTAATCTCGGGAAATAACTTTTGACGCGGAAATTAACTATCTTTTCGTTATTCTCGTGGGAATCTTCGTTGTTGTGATTTAAAAACAAGAATCTCCGATAATATTTAATAGAAGTATAACATGCATCTAATCCAGCATATAAAGTACTGCCATCTAGCGGTATGAGCCCAATCGCCATCACGGTATTTTTTGTCCTATCTGTACCTGAAAGGATGATTTTTCGTGTATAGATCAAGCGTACTTTACCACACTAAGGCTTTGTTTTCCGCTCGAGGTCAGTAAAGAACCATTTTCCAAAGTGGTGAAAATAAAAATAAATAAAAATAAAAAGTTTCTTTTAGTTTGAATTTAATTTTCTGTTCTAAGAAACATCAAGACAAATCCTGTCAAATAATGTCAAGAACTACCAAAAATTTTTTTGAGTATATATACTTAATAATATCTTAAATTTTACATAATGAACGAAATTTATTTTTTCGACTGTTATTCGACTACTTTTGACATGTGTTATAAAAAGAGCGGATCACTTTTTTGATAAAATTTTTTTCCGAGATTCAATCGATCTTTTAAAATAGTATATCGTGTACCAAGGGCGAGAAGTGGGCTTTTTTTGACCGAGTCTGAGTTTTTAGTACGAGTCGTAGACGAGCTAGTACGAGCCGAAGGCGAGTGCGTACAGCGAACCGGAGACGAGTACTGTAAACACACGAGGTCAAAAAGGCCCTCGGATAACGTGATTTTTTTTGCCTATGAAGCAAAATTACAGTTGGCCGTTCTTCGACACGGTGCGAACACACGCTTATTAGACTGTAAAATCAGGCCCACCTACACATGTGGTATCATCCGAATGGTACCCGATGTTTAGGGGGCCTAAACTCTCTTAGGGCTTATTTTCGAAAATTTACTTTTGCATCCGCTATATCAGGCGCAAAAGTCTTTTACACCCGCCAGGTGGAAAACAGCCACTTTAGTCCCGCTATATAGGCATGAACAAACGCGTTTTCGTGCAAGTGTGACAAAAAAGTTGTTTTTTGGGTTTAACCCAGGCCTACTCCCTCAAGGGGTTGCCGGATACCGACGTTAGTAAAATTTTATTGAAGTAAAAATTGACTGCGTAAAACGAAAAATCGATAAAGGGGCAGAGAAAGGATAATTTTCAAACGCGTTTTCTGAATCCAGATAGTAACAGAACCATTTGAAAATTCAACCAGATAATGTTTACATAAATGCAAAGGGCATAGTAAGCCGTTTTTTACAAAAATTGAAATTTTTTTTACATAAGTTTTATTGAGTTCTTTATTTTAAGCAATTACTCGAGATTGAACAAGTTTCTTGGAAGAAACGAATTACTATGCCCTTCGAATTTCTATAAGCATTGTCTGGTTCAAATGTCAAAAGATTCGGTTGTTATTTGCAACAGGAAAACTATTTTGATCCGTGATATTATATGGGAAATTATATGAGAAATTTAGTGATATTTTACAGGAAAAATATCACTGTTTTCATTGTAAGTATAATTTTCTTGTACATCGAAAAGTTTCATAACTATTTTTATTATATGCATTACTTGTGATTAATCGTGAAAAAA
Organism: Gastracanthus pulcherrimus; assembly: GCA_949152435.1. Classification (NCBI taxonomy): domain Eukaryota; kingdom Metazoa; phylum Arthropoda; class Insecta; order Hymenoptera; family Pteromalidae; genus Gastracanthus; species Gastracanthus pulcherrimus. The sequence goes on along the minus strand of OX424574.1, from coordinate 139,440,381 downwards.
TTTCGAAATATTGGAGAAGTAATAAATACCATTGCGACAGTAGAGTAATAGTGAAAAATAGAGATCTTGGGAAAACACTTTTTCCAGGATCTCTACTGAAAACGTACACCCGCTACAGCCATGTTTTGTACGTTAATAAATATGAAAAATAACCACAACGGGTAAAGTTGTAAGAAACTTTTGAGTATAATAAGTAATAAGTAAATACCTTGCTTAAACACTTCCAGCAGTGTAATTCGATGTTTTTTAAGGTGTATCGGCATCAGCCTGCAACTGTTGAGCGCATCTTTTCTTGGTTGTTAGTTTATTATTTCCTCATTTAACTTGCGTGCGCACGGAAGCGGTTTATGGCGCGATCCACCTTTTTGGCCATCAAATCCGTAATTTTGGAAATTTTACAGTGGAAAAGATTATAGTTTCGAAAAAGAAAACAAATTAAAAATCAAAAATCCAACTTCTTAGTTCTCTACTGGATACCCTCTCTTGTAAGGCCATGTGGCGCAAAGCATTTAACCTTTAGCTACCGTGGTTGAATTTAGTCACGTAACTAACGAGGTGGCGTCTGTGAGACCACATGCCGATATTTTGCTATTATTTATGTGTATACATAATATTGGCTGTATAAAAAAATTGTATTAATAATAGGCAACAATATTAATAGAACAAATCAAAATTTGGTTAAAAAAGTAATTTAATGTATAAGATAAAATTGTTTGTTTAAGGAGGTTATGATCCTTCATATTTAAGCGCGTCAAATAATGAGTGACATAAAATTAAAAAATCGAAAACGTGCATAAAATTTCCTTCGGAAGTTTTTTAATTGTCATTATACATATAAATCTTTGAAAAAAAAACCGTTTTTAGAAAAAAAAAAATTTTCCCGTTTTTATTCTTTTGTTTTTTTAGCTTAAAATGTTTATAACTGTTTAATTAATTAACTTTTCAACTCCAAACTTTTTTTACAATAATTGTAATGATATTTAACGAATTTACATAAAGGTTGAAAACCTAAGATTATAATAATTATAAAGTTATAGCTAATTGAATTTCGGGTGGGGTCTCACAGACACCATCACGGTAGCTAAGGGTTAAATCTCTTAGTATAATAAATTAAATAAATGTTTTAAGCGTGATTTATACCAAATGATTTATTTTGACATTCGTTGTTTCAACGAAAATATATTAGATGCATGGAATCCTCAAGTTTTGTGTAAATTTAATAATGCTTACGAGAAAAATATTCACAAATACTATAATATAACAATACCTATAACAAGTTTTCTTACAGGCGTTACTTCATGCCGTGACTTTTGCATTGTCAACTTGATTTGTTTTGATCACTTCATCACTTTAAAATTTCAAATATGTATATGTATATTTAAAATCAAACATTTGACGGCATAAGATATTTTGTATGCTCCTTTACTTCTTTTATAAAATAACGCTTGCGAACATTCACTATATGTACAAGGCTAAATAAAAATGTTAAATAGTAAATACTGCGTTATTATATTAAGAACGCAAGTTTCACGGACACACCGTCACTTGTTCATTCCAAACGACGAACTGGATCACTGATTTTAATGAATTAGAAAGAGATTTCTTTTAAGTGAGTAAAGTCTATAAGAACAGCAGTTTTTCCTGAACCAATATCAAAACTAGCGTGCTGACACTGTCTGTGGGAACCGCAATTCTTCCTAAACCAATATCAAAACTATCGTATTGACACCGACTCTAGCCGCAATAATTAATCTTTTAAAATTATATACATCAGCCTTGAATAACGATAACAAGACTCAAATTGATCACAAACTTAACTGACATAAGTCGGATGTATATGTCGAATTATTAAAAAAAATCTATAAAATAGGTCGAACTCATTGTGCCACAATGTCAAATAGATCGCAGAGGCCTTCACTGTCACTGAGGTTGAATTGATAATCTTTCTCTTCAGGTGGTGGACTCAACCTTACCAATGGGCCACAAACTGAAAATTTTATATTTTTCGTAATAATGTTAAAACTAAATAAATTCTTTTTTAAATCTTAAATTGAATTAATAACTCACTGCCTGCATAAATTTCGTCAATAAAGTCCAAGTTCCGAAGTGTATAGCCTAATCACAGAAAAATATTTTACAAGATAATTTGATTTGATAAAAATAAACCTTTTTAATTTAATGCAGTAAGACTGACCTGTCATATCGACATCTCGAAGAACTATTTTGGCTTCTAGTAAATCTTGATCTTCTTCTTCCTCATCTTCCGATACTATGGGATCAACTTTAGCAGCATGTTTGGGTGGCCTAATAAAAAGATGATGTGATTCTTAGTACGTTACTATGCTATTATACTATTTATTCATTATAAGCCAATAAATACAAATTTTGTATGAAAATGTTTGATATGTTCCAAATTAGCAAATCTTATTTTATGAAAGCTAATCCCCGAACAGTATCATTTTTATCTTTGCTCTGTGCAGATCGAAAGCATGGACTTCCTGCTTTCAAAGCGATAAGAGCATTGCATAAAGTATAAAAATTAATATAAATACCTTCCAACTTTTTTCTTTGGTTTGACTTCTTCTTTCTTCTCTTCTAGATCTTTCTCTCTTTTAATTTTTTTAGGTTCAGGTTGTAACCTCAGTTTCAAGCAACTATTGTCATAAGATTCTGCCAATTCTGGTTGAATAATATATACAGAAATTTCTCCAGTTGTACTTTTTAAGTGCATTTCATAATTTATTTCCTTATCATTATTACTATCCTCTGACATCTGCAATTGTAATACATTTAAAAATAACATTATAGCAAATGAAGTATTTAAAAATGAATGCTGTTAAGAATCATACTCACTTTCTCAATTTTTGGCACTTTAAGTTGTGTATCTGTTGGTGCTTGAACAGCTAAGATAAATTCATCTTTGAAAATCTCTTTGAGGTCTTCATATTTAATATAAGCGTATCTCCTGTTATGTGAATCACACTCGACATTTTTTATACTTTGTTTGACCCACTGTGTGTGCATATCAAGCATTTGTTCATGCTCTTCTAATTTTCTAAGTTCATCCTTCAAGTCGGTCAGCTTATCGCCAACTTCTTGTGAATTACAACCAGGTCCTGCACCTCTGTATGGAGAAAGTTATCAAAATTATAGATTTGAATCTTCAAGAGGCTCGACGAACAATGCAATAAACGACTTACTTCCACTGAATACTATTTTTGCTCTTCTTCTCAATGAGGCCGATGCCCTCGAGTACATTTGTAATGTCGTATATCCTCCTCTTCTGTCGCACTTCCAGAAGGTCTGCAGCCTGCAACAAAGAAGTTAAAACTTTGAGCTCGTACCTGACTAAACAGAACCAATGGCCTTGTAGAATCTAGCCATAATTCTGCAGCGAAGAAACAAATCAACAAGCCCAAGGCAACTTGTTGACCCAGTCGAGGTTATGTAAGTCTACATTTTATTTATTGACCGGAGGACAAACGGAGTCGGGGCGACCGGTCGCCCTCTCGGCGCCGAGGTCGGTCAAAAAAGCGCGCGTTTCCGGCGCTTGCTCCGCGGCCGCGGGCCACGTTTTCCCCCCATGGGCCGCCGAATCGAGCCGCTTGGCGGGGCTTATTTTTTCAAAATTCCCGCAAGCCAGGGTAACGTATATACACATGTATACACAATGGCGTGTGCGTTGCGCGCGGGGAAAACACGGCTGCACGACTTAACCTAAGTCCAAGTGTCCAAAGAGGAGGGAAAGGGGGCAGGGGGGCACAGCCGCCTCTTCTCGAGGTTATAAAAGTATACAGCGGCAGGAGGCGGGGGGGGGGGGGTACGATGGCAAAGGATGAGCCCGGCTTACCACTTTTAAATCGAGCACGCCGTCCTTGGCCTTCTGTAGGAGGCTGACGAAGCGCGTGGTCAGCAGTCCAAGGGACTTTTCGTATCTGCTCTGCTGGTTGTCCGCCATAATATCCTCCTCGCTCTTTGGCAGCCGCTGGCGGGGGGGGCGCGCGCCGTTGTCAAAATTTTCAAAAACGCCTCGCAGCGGCGCGTTTCGCCTGGGCACACGCACACACACGCACACACACACCGCGCGCGCACAAAAACAGAGAGCCCCTCCGTAGGTAGGGGCCAGCAGCTTATGAGCTGCCTGCCGCCTCGCTTCGAAATTGCCGCAACAGCTCGCGAACGCCAATGCGCCATCGCCAAGCCGGCGAACGCAGCGCCGCCCTGGCCCGCTGGATCATTGTTTATTCGAGCCAAGCGGCGCGCGGGGTCACCTTACTACGTTACGACCCCACAGCCGACTGCCCGCAAGCCTCCTTGGGATGTAGAACGCGAGTTGCTTCCTCGAAGCGACTTTTTGCTCTTTCTTTTGCGCTAGCTGGAATTTCAGAGGGATGCGCTCGACAAATTTGTAGGGGATGATCGCGGGCTCTGAGCGATTTGTATTAATAATTTAAAATGTAAACATCGGTCACGAATTGCGTTCCTGACACTGACACTGTTCGGTTGACACTGCGATGCGCGCGTCTACGGCCGTTTGAAAAATTCATCGCAATCTTCGGGGAAAAGTAACAGCCTGGTTAAGGAGAAAGTTATCAATAATTTTTAGTTTTATTTTTCAAGAGACATTTCCTCGATTAGAGTGACTAATATTCATAGAGCATTGTTGCTGCGCAAGCGACGCAGTTTCTTTGCGATGACCAATCAAGGAACGCTGATCGATCGTACTGGCCAATTTTGAAAAAGTACGATATTAGAAGAATTCACTTTTATATGTTCCGAGTTATTTCTTTTGTAAACGACTTTCTACGATTGAAGGATTAATGGATTTGGAGAGTGCAAGAGAAAAAACGTTATTTCTTATTTCCTTACCTTTATTTACACAATATAAAGTTAAAAATAGAAGTTAAATGTTTATATAAAACTTTTATATACAAAAGGACTATAAAATAGATTTACAAATATTATTACATGTACAAGTATATAAATAGAAGACATTTGAAACTAGGAATTGCACTATTATACATTTTGAGGAAAATTAAATTCACTTGTCGCCGTTGATGCATCTGGGCTAGGACTTGAGCTACCTGAACTCAAAGTATCTTCTTTTACTTTTAGGCCAGTTTGATCTTTTTCTTTATTGTTATTATCTTTATCTTTCTCCTTTTCCTTTTCTTTAGCCTTGTCCTTGTCCTTATCCTTGTCTTTTTCCTTCTCCTTATCTTTATCCTTTTCTTTATCTTTGCTTTTATCTTTATCTTTTTTATCTTTATCCTTTCCATGCTTGTGATCATGTTTGTGCTTATGCTTGCGTTTGTGCTTTTTCTTATCCTTCTTTTTCTTCTTAGGCTGTAAAATAAAAATTGTATTGCATTACTCAAAGATATTATACATTTATAAAGATTTTAGTATCAAAAATATTGATTAAAAGTAATAAGACATAAGTTTATCGTATAACCTTATTTGTTGTGTCTCCCTTTACTTTTGTTTCATCCGTTTCTTTCTTAAACATGCCAGGTTCAAATCCAACTGGACCACCTGTACCCATAATTCCAGGAAGAGATGCTGAATTATCACTATAATACTCAGATTTCGTTTTACCTTCTGTGGTACTGCTGGTGTTTTGATCATCCTATTGAATAATATTTGTTTATGAGATACAGTTTGTTTAAAAATTATAAAATTGTAAATAATTAAATAAAAAAGATAATGGAAAAATTACTGGTTGCTGTTGTTTTTGACGTTTAACTTCTGGACCATGTTCAGGTACTGTTGAGATTCCAACCACATCCTTAGCTGGAGAAGCTTTCCTTTTGTTAGAAACAGTATTAACCACTTCTGGTTCATTGATGGATTCTGATTTTATATGAGGTATTGGTGGTAATGGTTGCTAAAACCAGAATTAATATAAATTTGAATGTCCTAAACAATATTTATACGAGAATTTTAGTTATTACATACATCACTTTCTAGACTAGCAGGTGGTCCTACTTTCTTCGGTTTTGTCAATAATGCCAATTCTGGAATTGGAAGGCACAGTGGTGTTTTAGTTCCATATAAAGTATAATACAAATCCACCAAGTCACAACGTAGCTTTGGATCATGAGAAAGCATGCAGCTAAAAACATTGAAGGCATGTAGTGTACTATTCATTTATTAATATCAAAAAATACTGTTTGATAAAGTATATTAAAACTAACTTGATAAGATTCCATATACGATTAACTAGTTCTGGTTTATCCAGTCTATGCTTGTGAGCTCGTTCAAATGGCGGATTCTCTACCATTAGTCTAACTAGCCTATGACGAACACCGGGATGAGGATCATTTTCAGCCAAGTCCAATAAAAATTCTAAATCTTCCCACTTACCATCAACTTTTGTGAAATCAACTAAAGCTGTTAGTGCAGCTATTCTAACATCTAGATTAAATTTATGAAATATATAAATGCAAATTATAAAATACTGATTTTAGTTTAAAGGGAAATAAGGTAAATAATATTACCAATGAATTGACCATAAGCTGCATATTCTCTAAATAAAAGAGGATTACTAGGAAGATGTCCGAATTTTTGTAATATTCGAATTACTTTTAGACAAGCAATAGAAACTGTATACTTATAGCAAGGAAGCAATTTTTCTAAATTTAAATGTCTAGTTACTTCTTCTAAAATTAATTTTGTATCTGCTGATAATGATTCAGCCGTTATTGCAGTCCTATAACAAGAATATACAAATATTTTATAAAACAAATTTGTGTACAGGAAAATAAGACATATTTATTTATAAATAATATTTACCCATGTTGAATACTTATAACTGGTGTTACAGTAGCTCCAAGCGCTTCAATAAGAGCAGCTCTATAATAATTGTCTGAATATTTATTCTTACTATTATCATTGTACTTAAATAAGTCCATGAGAAACGAAAGTACTTCTGGGGGACAGATCCCATGAGCATTTCGTAAACCAGCCATGGCTACTGGAATTATCTAAAATATATATTTATAATTATTATTTTTTTAAAGATTTACAATAAAAATATTGAAAAACTGTTTTGTTTATATATATTATATTATATAATTATATAAAAATCTAAAGAAAACATTTATAATAATTTTGTATAACTTTATAATTTGATTGTATCTAAATAAAATTATAACAATACTCACTTTTTGAAGAAAATAATGCTGGAAATTAGTAAAGTTATTCTGTTTAATGATTCTTCTGCAAGATGCAGAACCAAATAATTTCCTGAATATGGCCAGCATAGCAGGAGGTCCAGCCCATGTTGCTACCATTGCATTAGCAACCTATTATTTTACAATGAATTTTATATTATAATGAATTCAATAACAGAAGAGATTAAAATGGACAAGTAAACTTTTCAAAATTGTAATATTTACCTTTGTTAAACAATGGGCAGCTCGTAATCTTACTTTATAATAACAATGTTCATTTTCAATAGTATCAGTAAGTGCCAATCTTGTAGCTGGAGTTGAATGATTTTGTAAAGCTTCAATAGCTTCTAGCTGAGCTGTTACATCTCTTTCATGCCTTAGTTGGTACTGCCATTGATAATCTGGTTGTTCAACCTGCACAGATCTCATTAACGTCATGTCTGGATCCAAACGAATCCATAAAACTGGAGAATCACTATGAACAAATTTTATTTCATGTAAAACGTTCTTATTATGATTGAAAGTACTAGTTTTAATTAATTATAATTCATATTTACTCCATTGCCGAAAGGTCCATATCTACTTCCTCTCCTGTGCATAAAGGAATTTTTTTCTTTTTATTTCTTCTACTTTTACTGTGACAAGTTATATCCGCTTTTGCGACAGTTCCTTCTATTTGTAAAGTATGTTTAAATGTTCCATCAAGTTCCTGAATATTTACCAATAAAGGTCCAACATATTTCCTAATTCCTCTTTGATGCGTTGTATCTTGACGAATTTCAAGTTCAACTGTATTTCTATTTATGAAATAGAAATAATATTAAAGCAAATTCAGATAAAAGATTATACATATAGAAGCATATTACACACCTTTTTCTATTAAATACAAAACTCAAAGTAAACTTAGCATGACCTCCAGTTCTCACCCATTGATCTATGAACACTGCCATATCTTTACCAGTTACAGTAAAAATGGCTTTTGTAAATACATTAGTACTAATTAACATGTGAGACCACAGCCCAGAATCAATTTTTTGTTGTGCAGCATTAGTAGCTAAAGATAGTTGCTTATTTAACACCTTAACAATGTAATACATCACAAAATTATTAAAAATGGAATAATTAATGTGAATGCTGTAATAAGAAGTAAGAAAAATTACCTGTAGAAGAAGTTCTTGTCCAATTCTATGTTCTAACATTCGAATAACCAAATGAGCTTTTTTTCGAAGAACTTCTATATATCTAGGTGACATGGTATGCAAATTCTTTATAGGAAAATAAAAGCCAGGATCAGGAACTCGTGGAGTAGGAGCTGGTGTATTTGCAGCAACTGGTAATGGAGCAGGAGGTTGTGAAGGATCTATTATTATACCTCCAAACTGTTCTTCATATTTTACAACCTCTTTTAAATCCTACAAAGAATTAAAAAGTGTAGACAATGGTAATATCTAACTATTATATATTAATTCTCCTTACAAAGACTAGTACATTTCAGTTTTCTACAAAAATTAGCACTATCTTCAAACCTCCGAAAAACTGATAGTTTTTGTTGGAGAATCTAAAAAGTTCTAGTTTTTATAAGAGACCTCTGAGAATACTAGTATTTTTCAAGAATTATGAAATGTGTTAGTCTTTGTAAGAAGGGTTGACATACAGATATTAATTGGGGATATATTGACTGCTTTATTGTATAAGCCTTTAATAACACACATATATTAGAAAAAATAAAGTAAAAATGTACATACTGATTGTACCCACTCGCGATATTCATTATTCCCAAAGCACTTTTTTGCATATAATCCTGTAAGGTAAGTAGAAATTCCTTTTGGTAGCCATGTATCTGACCAATTTTGCATGGATATAAAGCAACCAAAAAATTGTTCTGCTACTGCTTGCGCCATTGCCTTTTTAGTTATATACACTTGATCAATGATAGCAGGAGAATGTAATAAATTTGTACTGTAACAATTTTTTTATTAAGTATTTAGAAAATAAACAAAAAAAATTAATATATTTTAATATAATAACATACTTCAAAATACTCATTGTTGCATATGCACTAATTTCTTCATCAATTTCATCAACAAATACTTGCTTGTAGCAGGAATATGGATATCTATTTGATAAAGTCTCTTCATAAAATTCAAATGCTTCATGCATATATTTTGCTGAAACTTTTAATGAAGGTAAAAGTTGAGGTAAACAAAAATGTGTTACTTCGTGCATATAAGGATCAACGAAAATTTCAAATGGCCTGAAATATAATATATGAATATACATTACTGAAATAATTGTATGAACTATATTATATATTATTATTAATATTACCCGACTGCAAGAGCTATGTTTGGAGCACAAGCTGGTATATTTAGAACATAATGAAAAGTTTTTTTTCGCATATCAGGAGTGTAAACTATCTCAACTAGATCACCACATGAAACTGCAGTCATTGCATCATCAACTGTGAATTCTAATTTCCATGTACATGGTTCAGCAAAACTGTCAACACAAGGAAACCATAATCTTGATGAATTTTCATAACTGTAAGTATACATGTGAGCTCCTTTCTAAAAATGAAATGATAAAGGCATCTTCAGTTGATGTAATAAATTAAATATATTTTTTTAAAACATTATTATTAAATTATGTTTTACCTCTGCTAATGTTCCTGGACAATTTGGAACTACAAAATGTACTCCTCCTTGCGGCTGTTCTAAAGAAAATTCTATTCCTATCCTAAGGTTTTTACCTTCCTCTACTAAATGAGCTGCATCTGGAGGTATTTGTATAAGTAATTCACCAGAATTATTATCTGCATCAACTTTTTGAGCTGCTGCCAAGTGAAATTTAGAAAAAAATTCCAAAGATCGCCTAAAAATAATTACAATGAAAAATGTAACGAATGTGCAAAATTAAGACAATACTATTAACTAAAACTTACTGCTTATCATCTCCTTGGCAAATATCCAAAAATGGGTCAAAATATTGAAAGGGTGCTTCAAATGTTTCATTTAAACAAACTTTATATATTCTGCATTGTTTTGCATTCAGATGAATTAATCTCAGAGTATCTCTTAATGGAATAATTGTCAATTCAACCATTCCCTTAAAAATATTAAAATTTAGATTTCATTGTCAATTAAAATTATAAAGTAATTATTTCCTTTGTTAAACTTACAATAATACTTTTCCTTTGGAAACTTATGCCTGTAAGGCTAACAATTTGGTGGGCTGTACAGACATAATTACAAAAATTAATTAAAGAAAAAAAAATGTCATGTGTGCCTAAATATAAAGATTTAAATTGTAGTAAAAAGAAATATCAATTGATAAATTTTTATTCATGTTTTTCTTGAAGAAGACGGCATCATAAGGGTAAACAACATAACCTCAAACCTTGGTATTTATCTTATGAATGCTAATATAGACAATAATATTTGTGTTAAACCTAATTAAGTGAGTATATAAAAAATACTTATAATTTAAATGGCCGACTGTTGTCGGCCGTTCTTTCCTTTTTCATGATTCCATTAATAATTAAACACTTCACCAACAAAATGTATACGTTTGGATAAGCGAAAATATACAACATAAAATATATATATGTATGTTTTGACAGGTCTGGTGGTAAAAACTAGAACTATTGTAATGTTGATTCTTACATCTAGATGGCCTGCAAATTTTTTAAGTAACTTATTCCATCTAATTTGTTTTATTAACTTTATAAAGAGGAATTAAAATTAATGTTATATTAAAACTTACATGTTGTAGGCTAATAAACTATTAATAGATATCAACCATAGTTTCCATTGTCCGCGATCACGATCGCTGCGATATCGATTATTTCTTCAATATTTTGTTTTTAATGTTACTAACATTTAATATGCAATTTTTTATTAATTCAATTCAATTTTTAGCACATCTAATTAACATAAACAATAACAAAAAAATTTTAACTTTTTTTTTGTAACTACTAGTTATATAGTTCTATGATCATGTGGAAAATTAATATATTTTTAGATTAATATAATAGGGATAAATATTTTCTTTTCTTTAATGTTTGTCAAATAATTTATTTTTAAAGCAATAAAATTATTGTTTTATATTATGTAGTTCAAAAACGTCAGAATTTCTCGATGCTAGCGCCATCCCAGTATGCGTTGATAGCCTATGGACATATGGCAAGCGCTTTATATGTATGTATATATATGTTCTTTCATTTATCATATATTTAATCTGTAACAGAAAAAGCGCTTTTGCTTTTACAACGGTGTATTTGTTTTATATATACACCAATTATTTTTCAATGTTTTGGTGCTTTTTATATCAAAGTACGTTCAATACCTTTAGCAACAAAATGCTTTAATCGAAAGAAAACTTGGAATCCACCTAAAACATCGTCTATCCACTTGTGAAGGATGGACGACAACTGTAAATCGAAGTAAGGCTTTTTTATATGATTAATGCAATTAAAAAAATAAAATAGAGTTTTTAATGTATTTTTTTTACTATTAATTTTCAGAATTGTTATAAATGGTACAAATCTAACTGAAGAGGTTAATTTACCTGAGGTAGTGGCTGGCTTCAAAATGTTGGCTGTTGATATGCCAGAGGACGAAGAAGGATCTCCAGGATCATGTCCAAGGAGATCATTAAGAAAGCGAAAACCAAGAAAGCTTGATGACACAACTCTTAATAGAAGGTATACATACATTTCATTTTGTATTTCAGATAATAATTTTTAGCCAGAATATGAGTTCAATACACGGCAGCTTTATTTGGTGATTAAATTAGAATTTAATTTTAATTTTAAAAGAGAATTTTAGAAGAGAATTTGTATTTTTTATTTAACGTTTCATATAATCTTAGTAAAATCTTTCGTTATGTATAAAAAAAGTACATTTGTATTTCATTTCAGATAAATATATTTACTATGTTCAAGATTTATTAATTATATTTATTATTGCAGGTGCAGTTTAAGACCTAAGAAACGAACTTTTTCAGAAATGGAGAATGAAGATCAAGTTAAAGAGTATTATTTAGATAAAACTGTTAAAAAACATACTAATTCTTTAGAAACAATTTTTGAAGAAAGAGATGACTCGAGTCAAACAACTTGTATGAGTATAAAACGATTTAAAAGAATGATTCACTTTACACCAGAACCAACAGATTCAAAACTGAAGAAGAGACGAGACAAAATAAGAAAAGTTTTTGGATCTAAGATTAATTATAGAAAAAGACGAAATGTCTCTATGCAAGCTTTGCTGGACAAACTTAATGGATTACAAAATGATTTATCTATAAACAATACAAACGAAATTAAGTAAAAGGCTGAAATTCTGTGGTTGAATTTTGTGTAAATATCAATGGCGCTTATAAAGTCTAGCAAACTTTTTTGTGTTCACCATGAAGAGTAACATATTTGGACATTCACTACGAAGATTAACACATTTCGCGATTTTCTACCACCTGACTTTTTCAGGCTCATTTATATATCATTTTTCGAGTCCCAAAGAGTTGCGTATCCCACCTGAACTCAAACAAAAAAATTTGACCTAAGTCGTTCATAGTTTAACCATACAACTCTACTTTATATATTCTATAAGAAAATTGCTAGTCTTCATAGGAAAATTATGAAAAGTCTTAGTCTTTGTGGAAAACTCATGAAAAGTGATGGTCTTCATGGGATACTAGTCCAAAATTCCCAAACTTTTTAATTTTTTAAGTGTAATGATTAAAAATAGTAGGAAATATAGAAAAAATCATATTCCATCCGTCATACCATTTTTTTATTATAAAATTTTAGTTGCTATTTATTTAAACCCAAAGTTGCTAAAACTCGTTTTTTCGTATCGATGTAGCCACCTCTAAATAATCTAAAAAAATTTATTTCGTTTTCGAAAAATGTTTTTTGAGATCATTTAGAGGTGGCTACATCGATATGAAAAAACGAGTTTTAGCAACTTAGGGTTTAAATAAATAGCAACTAAAATTTTATAACAAAAAAACGATATGACGGAGGGAATATGATTTTTTCTATATTTCCTACTAGTTTTAATCATTACATTTAAAAAATTAAAAAGTTTGGGAATTTTGGACCACCCGAATGGGACACCCTGAAAAGTGTTAGTTTTTGTGGAATTTTGGAATGTGCTAGTCTGAAAGGGCCATCGATGTAATACAAGCACAAAAAGGTCCTTCCACTGATATGAGAAATATCTTGGTATTCAAGTATTTCTTATACTAGAAAAATGTTTCAATGAAAAAGGGATTAAATACAATTTTTTTAATAAAACTATTTGAAATATCTACTTATAATCTCTATTATCATTGTAAACTTATGTTAGAAGCATATATGAATCGTATTTTAGTTTCTTCTAAGTATTATTTACTCTTTTTGTAATTATTTCTCTATATGTTGTGAGTAAAAATCATTCATTTTCAGTGAGACAAGAATATTTTACTTTAGAATTTCAGAATATTATGACGTATAGATATGTAAATAAATATTTTTTTGTCATCAGTCACATATGTAAATTCATACTTAGTATAAGTACTAGAGCTAATTAAACAAATTTTCTAATAATAAAGATATTGGTTTTATTTATTAAACAATATAAAACGTATTTAAACATTTAACACATTTCTTATAATTAACTTTTAAGTGTTGTAAAAGTAGAGTATTTGTATAAATTTAACAATACATATAAACATTTATGTATTAATTGTTGAAAGAATACAGCTTGTTGAATTTTCAGTACATCCTTCATATTCTCGAATTATGCCCTTATTTTCTTGGAATTCCTTACTTTCTAATTTAATACAGGCACAACGATACTGTTTTGATTCGGGATTATCATAGAGCATCCTTGGTACTCCTATCCAGTTTCTTGTGATTCCTCCACTACTCGAGTACAATAACAAAATTAATTTCTTACACGTAACTTCATTCGAAAAATTATCTTTTAAAAATACCTGTTTTTAGTACACCAAACTCTTGTTCCAATGTTAACATCCCATTCAACATTACATGGTGGAAATTTAAGTTTTTTCTGTTCTTCATTTGAATCACTTTTTTTAGCAATTTGTACTTTTTCTTCTAGTTTAAATCTTTCATTTGTTGGAGCTCCATCTTCGTTGTAATATCTTCCAATTAATTTTCCTACAAAAAAGTTGAATTAAATAAGATTAAATTTGCAACAGTTAATAAAATGTGAAGGGTCAAAATTCAGGGCACCTTTATATTCATAGGTTTTTCTATAAAACTCTACCCAAGTAATCAAAGATTGTATTTGTTTGTTTGTAAGGCTTGAAATGTCATCTGTAAGTCCATTTTCAGTAAAGTCTCCTGTAATAAAAGCTGCAGAACCATCACATCCTGCAAATAATATTTTGCAATTTTGGTATTATATTCTGATAAAAATTAAAAATTGATTTATTAGTAAAAAGAAACAATTCTTTTTTAATATATACCCGTAAATGCATGATAAGATTCACCAGGACCATAGTGTTTTGCTCCATTCGTCACATCAAAAACTTGACCTAATATTGATAAGTACAAACCATCTTCTAAATTATTATATTTTTTTAGTGCACTTGTGGTAAATAAAATTTCGCCTTTATCATTTGTAACAACTTGCTGAGAACTTATTTTATATAAATTTCTAATGTTTTCGTTATAAAAGTTTTTTACATAATTTTCTATGATAATATAATAACTACTGGAATATAGCATGTAAAGTGCTGATATATAAAATACTAACCAAATGTATTTAGGCAACATCATTAATTTAATAACACAAATTACAAAACATTATAATAAATATAACTAACAATTAACATAATTTATATAAAAAAAAAAATTAACAGCGATCGACCGACGGTAGTGAGTACACTAACTATAACCGAACGTAAATATTGCGCCATCTGGAAACGGTACCTGCATAGCGAACTATATAAAGACTTACAATCCACAATGGTAATGCAGGTGTAAATTTACACCCCTACATCAGTGTATGTTCGGTATAATCTTGAAATGTCAGAATCTTGAAATTCATTGATTTTCTGTTTATGTTTATAAATATCGTTGTAAAAGGTTTGACAGATGTAGATAGATAGAGTAAAATTAATTTATCGAGTTATGGATTTATTAGAAAATAATATAGGTATACATATTTTAATTATTAAAATATTACTTGTTTAACCTTACTGAAGGTGTACCAAACAAGTTCATAGAATTTTAAAGGCTGTGAAACTTTGATAAAATTGTGCTTCTCTGATTGTTGCAAACTAACAGGTAAATCTTTGACATTTTAATGTTTTTTGCGTAAATTAATGCGACTTGTATACGATTTATAAAATCAATAACAGCACGTACACACATGTATTTTGTAATTAAATGTTTTTGTGTAAAAGAATCTCTTATAATTCTTTATTTAATTTTTTTAATAAAGAAGTGTATATATATAATATAATGTATACTTATACAAAAGCATTCCATTCCTATGCATCACAAAGAAGCATATCAATGTTAAAGATCTTATCAGAATAGTGTTTGGTTTCAATGCTATGTAATTCTACATTTTATTTATAATAATCACGTAGTTATAGGAGACTTTTTACTTATTAGTATATCACAGCTGTGATTCTTATTAATTATTATTTAAAATAATTAAGTGTTAAGAATTATTTTATAGAATTAAACCATTATACTAAATATTAATTTAGAAACAAGATGCCAAGTTCAAATCTTTATGCCATCAACAATGAAGGCAGAGTATTTGCTCTTTCAACTACTGGTACTATGTGGAGAGAGTTTATGTATTTAGGCCTTGAATTTAAACAATTATCTGCAGTACCTCACTTTATGTGGGCTATTGGTGGTGATCGACAAGTATATGTTCATGTCCATGGCTTAGACATTCCTATAAGAATTAAAGAAGAGACTTACGAGAATGAGGTAAAATATTAGTATCAAAATCATGTTATATTTGTATTATAGTATATCAGTAACTAAATCATATTTTAGCGATGGTTACCTTTAGAAGGGTTTAGCGGAAGACTTTTACCAACAGATAGATATCATTTTTCAAACCAAGATGGTTCAGTTGACCGTAGTCGTGATAAAGTGAAATTACCTTCCATGGCATGGCAATGGGAAGGAGACTGGCACATTGAAACAACTTTAAATGGGCAGCCATTAGACCACGATGTAATGAGAAACATGTTTTCATTATCTAAATGAAATAAAAAAAATCATTTTAATAAGAATAATATTAAATAGGGATGGACCTATGCTGTGGACTTTCCAGCTACATACACCATAACAAAACAGTGGAAATCTTGTGTTCGAAGAAGAAAATGGGTGCGTTATCGGCGTTACAGTGCCATGAATTCTTGGTGTGCTATTGCTCCTCTTCATAAAGATGCCACAAAAGTAATGACTAAAATTTTTTTATTATAATTTTTCTTAAAATTGCAAATATAAATTAAAAAATTGTTACAGGAACCTTTTATAGATGTCTCAATTGGAGGAAATCAAACGCCTGGTGGCAATCCTGGAGGACTCATAGTTTGGGCAGTAACTGCATATGGAAGGGTCTGTATTACAATTTGTAAAATGTAAAAGATTTTTTATTTATTACTTTTTGTGATTGTTGAATGATTTTGAATAAATAAGAAATGTATTAAAGTGTTAGTTTGTAAATTTGACTTATAGTAACAAATTTAATTATTAAAAAAGAACATTTTTAATATTATTTATGTAGGTAATGTTTAGAGTTGGTGTTAGTACAACTTCTCCAGAAGGACTAAGGTGGAGTGCAATTAAAATGCCAAGTGGGAGTGAAGCATCTCAAATTAGTGTTGGTGTCACAGGGCTTGTATGGATAACACTACTAAATGGAAAAGCACTAGTGCGTACTGGAGTTACAAGAGAAAATCCAATGGGTAACTTTTATGTACTAAACTTTTTCTTTAGTTGTTAAAGAATAAATTTATGTTCTTTTTTAATTTGAAGGTGATGAATGGGTAGAAGTAGAACCACCACAATCAGATTTACGATTGACTCAAGTTAGTATTGGAATGGATGCTGTTTGGGCTGTAACATATGAAGGAAGTGTTTGGTTTCGAAAAGGTATTAAAGGTGAAATGGGTGGAGTTTGTGAACAGTTAGCTGTTGGAACTGGTTGGGTTGAAATGTCTACTAAAATGATTTTAGTTTCTGTTGCTCCAAATGATCAGGTAAGTTATATAAAATATAATTTTAAATTATCAAAATTATTAATCTTTTGTCATTTTGCTTTAAAATAATTTGCATTTTATACATAAAATAAATAAATAAATAGATACATTTTTCTTAAAGGTTTGGGCTATTGGACATGAAGATAGATGTTTATATTATCGCACTGGTATTACTCGATCAGAGCTAACAGGAAAGAAATGGAGACCAATAAATGCACCTTTTCAACTGAGCAGAGCAAGTAGTAATGCTAGTTTATCATCTAGTAATAGACACAGTATATGTGGTACACCTCAACAACAGCGACATCAAGCATATGGTTCTTTGGTAAAATAAAGACAAATTGAAAAAAATACTTTTTTTATGTACTTAAAATAATTAAGTTAACATCTAATTTCAAAAATTTTGTACAGCAAAATCAACGACCTGTTAGTACCAGTGAAGCTTTGATTAGAGAGTGGGAAGAACAATCAAGATCAGCACCTACACCAACATCTTTAAAACTTTTTCAAAAACACTCAGAATTACCTGAAAACAATATCCAGAAATCTTTAAAGAAAGGTGTTCATCAAAGTGAAAGTACAAGGTATGTAAAAAATATAAAATTCTTTTTATTTGTATTATATAAAATCTTAACAATCATCCTCTACATTTTATTGTTGAGTGTTCTTCAATGATTGTCTTGATGAGTCAAGGTGTAGAAAAAATTAAATGCTTTTTATCATTTTTGACATTTTGGTAACTATTTTTCCAAATTCTCGATTAAAATTCGCCAAACAGTACTTTTTGGTATTCCAAGTTCATCTTCCAGTTCTCTCACAGTCAAACGACGATCTTGTTCAACTGCGACACGCACACGCTCGACATTATCCGACGATGTTCCCGTCGAAGGTCGACCAGAACGAGGATCACTGTCAAAAGATGTGCGGCCACTTTTGAACCGCCTATACCACTATTTTATTTGTGTTTTGCCCATACACTCATCTTTAAAGGCCTTTTGCAACATTTCAATAGTTTCCGCACAACTTTTACCGAGATTAAAGCAAAATTTTATGCAAATTCGCTGTTCGGTTCGTTCTGCCATTTTTAGCAATAAGCAAATTGCGACGAACGCAAAAAGGTCGTTGTAAACAAATACACGCTGGGAACTAAGGCGTTTCATCGGTATCCCAGGCTACTGACGAGAAGGTTAGGAGTTGCTGGTGACGTTTGTACCCTCCAGAGGTCGCCTGAGTCTCTCCGCGCGAAGATATGAACGTAGGTCGGATACTTTTGGGATAGACCTAGTATATACATTGGTCTCAATAAACAGTTCAGAAAAGGGTGACAATATAGACACCGAAACTTCAAAAATGTTATAAAATATTTAATTTTTTCTACACCTTGACTAAAATTTAAAAATCTTTATAATTATAATAATAAAATAATATAATTATAGTTCAGGAGGATCATCTTCAGAAACAAATGAATTTAATGAAAATAGTGTAGCTAATATAACTATATCTAATGAAACTTTAAATAAAAGTGGCGAATCAATAGTTGTTTCTGGAAAAGGAATGAGCAGTACAGTAAAAGTAAATATAATTTTTTTATAAAATTAACAGAAAGAAAATTATATGTAAAAAAATATTTATTATTAGGTTAATCCTGGGTCATGGAGTCCAGTACATTCGGTGGGTTCAATGGTTGGTGCTGAAGCTCATCCAGAAACTGATGGAAGTATATTCGACCCAGATTTAACTGGGGATTCAGGAGTATTTGGAGAAGATGAAAGTGCTGATGCTATATATTGGGCTGAATGTGAAATGCTCTGGTGTAAAGTAGAAGCTGGTGCTTGCTTGGTAGATCCAAACAATCCACCAAAATGGTACAATAGTCTTTTAATTCTGTAATTTTCTTTATCTATTTTTATCTATTTCAATAAAAATAAATTCATCGTATACAGGGTAGTAGATGGAAATGGCTCATCTCAAGGTGAAATAGCTGAACCATGGAGGATACATATTTTAGATGAATTAAAAAATAGAATGAAAGGACTTGATTTTGACCTTTCATTATGTGAAAAAGCTATTGAGAAGTTAGTACATATATATATATATATATATATATATATATATATATATATATATATATATATATATATATATATATATATATATATATATATATATATATATATATATATATATATATTATATTTATATAATTATTTTATTATTTTATTGATTATAAAATATATCTAATTGATCTATAGATCTTCGTGGGTTAAAAATGGTGAAGCTAAATGCAAATTGAAAGGTTCTTCTACTTATGAGGATTGCATTGTTGAATTAGAATGGATAAGTAGTGACAGCGGATCATTAGATTCTGGTACTTTGACAATATTAAATCCTGATGGTGCAACAACTTTAGTGAGTATTTATTTTAACCCTTAGCTACCAAGGTGAAATAAAATCACGCATCCGCCGACGTCGTGGCATATGGACACCGCTAAACTCTTTCACAATTTTTAATATAAAATTGTTTATTTTACCATAAAATAAAATTTGTGTTACAAAATACAGCGATTTTGAACTGTTTTGCGTTCTTATTGCTCTACATTGTAATTAAAAATTATTTTATTAAGAAAAAACATCGAAAAAAATTGTAGGTCTGTAAATGAGTTATGTTAGTTTTATTTAAAAAATATATTATTAGGCACATCAGTTTAAAACTAACAAACTATTGTTTAAAAACATGTTTTAACACTATAGGAACACATTTCAAGCATCCCCGTAGATGTATGTATGCATGTATGATGTATAGTGGCAGATCGGCGTCCTTAATCGGACTTACGGCCATAAATAGAGTAGACTAGAGTATGGATGTATGTATGTATGTAATTAAGTTTATGCAATAACTCAGCGAGGCTACGATGAAGCTGGCTAAAATTTATAGAGGCTACTTGACACATTTATAAGAAGCTGACGTATCTATTTTCAGCCATATCCAATGAGTATATTTCCATATCGGAGAACTTTTAAAGATATTGAAAAATCGAATTTTAGCTGTATCTTGAATAAATTTAATATTATTATTAAATTTTTCACAGTAAATCTGTAGATCTCAAAAAAATACAACTTTTTTGTATTCAACATTTCTCATGTCAACGTCATTTAAACCAAGCTTGTTGAGAGAAACAAAAAATAAAGCGCAATACAGGTATAAGAAATCGGTTTTTAGCCCACAATTAGATTAAAATATATTTATTACAAGATTTTCAACGGTAAAGTTGTAGATCTCGAAAAAATACAACGTTTTAGTATTCAACATTTTTTACGTTAACGTCATTTAAATAATCGTAATAAAGTTCGTCGAGATAAACAAAAAATAAAACGCAAAAAAGGCATAAAAAATCGATTTTTAGGCCACAATTGAATTCTAACACATGATATGCAAATTTTTCTACGGTACGCTTGTAGATCACGAAAAAATTCAACTTTTTTGTATTTAACATTTTTTACGATAACGTCATTTAAACAAAGTTTGTAAAGAAAAACGAAAAATAAAGCACAAAAAAGACATATAAATTCGAATTTCAGCTAATATCTTTTGTATGAAAAGATAAAATAGTATAAAAACGTGTCCGTCTTTTTACTATCAAAATACGAGAATTACTAACTAGTAACACTTTAACAAATTTCATATTTTTACTAAATCGGTATCGTTACGGATCTAATAGAAAGAAAACTTTTTTGCTTTTAACACTTTTCACAATAATGTCAATAAAGCCGAGACCAATAGAGAAATCGAAAAATATTGGCATTTAAAAATGTTTAAAATTTGTTTGTTGCCTTCCTTAATCGTGACAAAACAAGTTACCGAAGTTTTAATATTTTTGGGCAAAGTCGAAAGATGTTTGTTATATCAGTGACGGACCAACTTAAACTTTACGTTGTAAAAGCATTTTTCACTCGGTTCTTTAGGTCTAAAGTTGTGATAAAAGATAACAACAAGACAACAGAATTGACATTCTTGCTAATTAATCTCTCATTGTTCCAAGTTATTGATAATTTTAATATTTAATTTTCTTTTTTTTTTTAATTTAATGTCAAACCAATGGGGAGCACTAAAAATAAAAGGCGAGCGCGAAGCGCGAGCATTGTCGGTCGTGCCTTACATGCAAAAAGCTACGCTTCTCGCATGCCTTGCATCGCTAGCGCCGGAGCGGGTCACAGGTCGCAGACCGCGTGACGAGCTAGTTTAGGTTAAAGAATATTTATCACAAACCTTTTTCTTTATTTTGAAGATTTAATTTACTAAAATTCACAAGTTTTACGAGATGGTTCAGTAGCAACATAAAATCTAAATTTGTTAAAAAATGGCTTATTTATTCTAATTTTGAGTCTTTCCTAAAAATCGTTATACGTTTTTATGACTTTAAATAGGGGTTTGGATTTAAAATACAAAATGTTTACATAATTATTCAAAATATCAAAACGTGTGGTGTCCATATGCCACCACCTCGGTAGCTAAGGGTTAAAACTGTAAGCATTATTATAAAAATATGAGTTGTGAAATTGAAAATTATGATTTCTCAGGTACAATTTTCATTATCGGAAGTAGTTTGTGTTGTTTGCTGTAGTGAACCAGGTAGTCCTCGTTTAGCTATTCATACCCCAAGATTAACTAATTCAAAAATATTAAGGCTACAATTTGGCGGAGATACAGAATTAGAAGATTGGATAGCACATCTTACATCTGGTATTTTTACTTATTTTTTTATAAATATATAAATAATAGTTTAAACCATAAATAACAAAGACTTTTGATAATCTTAAAATATTATTTATTTTCCATGAATAATAAGTATCTTGCCAAATAAATAATGCTTATGGACAACCAAGTCCAAAAGCCATTTGGGCTACAACTGCCCTAGGGGATGTTTTTGTATATGATCCTGTCCTTGCAGAGGTAATACTTTTATATTCTATAAAATTTCTTAAAATATAATTAGATATTAAAAATAAACAAAAAATGAAATAATTTCTAAAATATAAAAATCTATTTATTACAATAGGAAAATCAATATCTAGAAGGTTTGTATACTCAAGAATTAGATACTACTGGACGAAATTTGCCATTTGAAAGTATTTTACAAAATGGTTTTGGACCTGGTAGTTCTTTACAGGTTTCAGTATGCATTCACGATGATGCAGACAGGTAAACTAATAAAATGTTACATTAAACACACTAGGATTTCTTTACAAGATATTATATTTCAGGATATCGTTCAATCTTGTTTGCCACACAAGCACAACTAATAAGTATAAACAAACTGTAGAAAGTAATGATGTAGCTTTTCATTTTAATCCACGATTAAATGAAAGCACAATTGTCAGAAATTCGTATCAAAACAACCAATGGGGCGAAGAAGAAAGAGGGGGTGAAAGCCTGTTAAGAGCTGGCTCAGATTTTTCATTGATAATAAATTGCGAGGATCGTGGATACAGAGTTTTTATAAATAATGTTGAGTTTACTTATTTTAATCACAGAATACATCCTCACAATATTACACACTTACGTATTAAAGGCAAAATGACATTGTGTAATGTACTATATAAATCAAAATCTGTAAGTTTATTTTAATCACACGACAATATGATAAATATGTAGAATACATGTTTTATTTTGCTTACTGCTCAGGTGATCATTGAACCAATATCAATGTTTTGGCGACAAATAGGAGGACATTTAAAAAAAGTAGAAACTTGTAATGCAGGTGTAACTTGGGGTATTGGATATGACAATACCGCTTGGGTTTACACTGGGGGATGGGGTGGTACATTTTTAAAGGGTAAACACATTTATAATAAAATACATTTAGACATACTTCTACAATAAAAATTCTATTATTTTAAATTTCTAAACGTTATGCAGGATTGGATTTTAGTAACGCTGGCGTTAATACAATGGTTGATACACATAATTATTTTGTTTATGAAAATCAACGCTGGAATCCAGTGACTGGTTATACCTCTCATGGTCTACCAACAGATAGATATATGTGGAGTGATGCATCTGGTCGTCATAAACGCACACGAGAAAATACAAAACTTTTATCTTGTCATTGGCAATGGGTAATTTCTTTTAGTTTTAGTAATTATATTTTTACTTTGATTACTTGGCTTTTGCGTGCGATTAGGTTAACTATATAAGTTTGGATTAAAAAAATAATCAAGATCATGATTAATTAGAAAAGAATACATTTGTGAATTTAGGTGTCCGAGTGGATATTAGATTTTCATACACCTGGTGGAGTAGATCGCGATGGTTGGCAATATGCCACAGATTTTCCGTCGCAATATCATGGGAAAAAACACTTTACAGACTATGTTAGAAGACGTCGGTGGTTTAGAAGATGCCAACTTGCAACTAGTGGTCCTTGGAAAGAGTTAGGCAATACTAAATTGGTCGACGTATCCTTATGTGTACGTAAAAATTAGACTTCAAATGAAAATTTGTTTTAATTAGTTACGTACTATCATTTGAGTAAATATTCGAATTGTATTCATTCAAAATTTTTATAGACCTCTGAAGATACAGAATCAGATTCACCTATTCATGTATGGGCAGTAGCTGCAAATGGTGAAGCATTATTCAGAAGAGGTGTTTCAGAGTTTTGTTCAACGGTAAAATGACTATAAATACATGCAAACATTCAGACAACATTAGTTAATGCCTTTTTATATATAAAGAATACTATTTTAATTTTATTATGTGTTAGGGTGTTTCATGGGAACATATACCAAGTGATCAGCCTTTAGTAAGTATTTCAACTGGTCCTAATGGGCAGGTTTGGGCTGTTGGAAAAAATGGATCTTCCTATTGGAGATTTGGAATTTCTGGCAATAAACCTACAGGTATAAATTAATAATAACAACATCGTCACCTTTTTACATGTTTAATTTTCCATAACTATTATTGTAATTCTATTTTTGCAGGAGAATCCTGGCAAAATGTAGAACCGCCATCAGGAGCTCATTTAAAGCAACTTGCCGTTGGTGCAAATGTTGTATGGGCTTTGGATACTTCAGGAAGGTTGTCAGTTCGACGCGAAATTCAACCGAAAGTATTTCCTGAAGGCACATATTGGCAAACTTTATCTGCAATGACGAATGATCCTATTCATATCGGTAAATATCTTTATTTTTGTTATTTAAATTTTCTTATATGTGTTGTACCTTTACTTTTATTTTAAAAGTGTTTTAAATTTATTTAAAACAGGTGTTAATACAGAATTTTCGGTACCTTCGTCTATACGTAATTTTCCTACAGAGCTGTTACGTTGTTCGTAGGCCTACCTTTACTAATTTCTTAACACTTTTTATCCTTCTTAATTTACGAGTTTATTAAACAACTGAAAAAAATTTTTGATTGTAAAAATAAAATTTTACTTTACAGATGTATCTGTATTAAATGCTAAACAAGGATTTCGGAACGTGTCGATTGGACATGTACCAGGTCAAGTTTGGGCAATATCCGGCGCTGGAATTGTGTGTCGAAGGATTGGCGTTACTGATGAAAATCCAGCTGGTTCTGGTTGGGCTACTGGCATAGGGGTAAGTTTAAAAATAGAATCAGTAATAAATCCATGGACCAATACTAGTATTCTTAGTGTAATAGTACATTACGCAACAAGTGCGCAAAACAAGTAATTCCCGCACGCGATGCTAATACTCTTTTTTCAAAGATGCTGCTCAAAATTGGATTATAAAAAATAAAATGAATAAACGGAGAATACACAAATAGCAAAGGAATAAATGGTTGATGAAGAGAGGATAGTAGGAAGGATAGCGGGTGCAGGGTTAGTGCAGGGGGTGCAGGGGTAGTGCAGGGGGTGCAGGGACGCAGCTTCGGTGGCGGTGTTGGATGCGAAGCCCCTGAAAAAAACAACTTATAAGTCTTAAAAACATACATTAAAAAAATTATATAAAAATTTTAAATTAAAAATAAAAATTATAAAATTTTCAACATTTTTTAAAATCATATAATTTTTTCCTAAATTTCAAATTTTCTCAAAATTTTCCAATCTTTTTAATTTTTTTCTAAAGAATAAAAATTGTTAAACTTATCTGGCTTTCATTTATATATTATAAATAACATGAATATTATAATTATGTACAATATAATTTCATACAAATAATAATAATAATTTTAAATTCAATTTTCCACAAGCTGACGAAGTGTGCGGGAAAAGGCTATTATGCGCACGCAATTTGGAAAAATACTTTTTTTTGTATAGAATCTTAATAATTATACCTGTCTATTTTTATTTAAAAACGGCTTTATCTCTTTTACCCCAAAATTTTACGCACGTTAAATCATGATCAGATCTGAGAAACCCAGTTCATTTTCAATCGTCAATCTCTCGGCTTGTACTGCATCAAATGAAATGAAATTAAATAAATTGAAATAATGTTTTCTTATCGATACACTAGAGGGTGAGGAATAGCACTATGTAGGATAGTTTACTAGGTATAAATATTTTAGCAATAAAGATATTTATTAAAATGTAGAATAAAAATTTATAAAAAATCTTCAAGAAATTCTTATTCTAAAAATATATCTGTGGGTTCCTGGAAAGACAACTTAAAAGGGTTAAGGGTCTACTATAATGTTTCTTAAAATTGTCCCCTTTGTTCAAATTTTTAAAAATTTTCACATATGTTTATATAACCAAAAATAAAAGTTTTTTGAAAACTTTCTGCCTTTTTTACTGTATATGGGTGGTTCTATGTCAAGTGAGCATGTCCAAAAATAAAAATGTCTGAAACTCTATAAAAATGTTGGAATGTGTACCCAGAGTATGTAAACAAATTTTCAGACCCTAAGGTGTTATATGTCAAAGTTAATTAAAGGTTGAAAAATGCGTTTTTTATTAATATTTTGAGATTTGGCCAACATTGTTCGATTTTTAACTCAAAAACTAGGGACTTTTGAGAAAAAAGTGTAGGAACATTTTTTGGTCAAAATAAGGTAACAGATATAAAAGAAAATGTATTAGATCCTATTGTGATATTTTGTGAAACTCTCCAAAAATGTTGGTATGTGTACCCAGAGATTGTAAAAAAAAATTTTAGACCGTAAGGTGTTATATTTCAAGGGCAATTAAAGGTTGAAAAATGCGTTTTTTTTTTAATATTTTGAGACTTTGCCAACATTGTTTAATTTTTAACTAAAAAACTAGGGATTTTTGTGAGAAAAGTGTAGGAACATTTTTTGGTCAAAATAAGGTAACAAATATAAAAAAATTATTAGACTCTATTGTGATATTTTGTGATTTCATGCATTGTGATATATTGTGATATTACTATTCTAGAAAAACGTCACAATTTTTTTCAAAATAAAAAGTCTTAAAATTTAGTTTTTCATATTTCCTTTAATTCTAGACTAGATAGAAAATGGTCTCAAGTTTAATATAATTTTTGCAGATTTTTTAAATAGCACATTTTTTTGGTATTTCCATTGTGTGACTATAATAAAAAGTCACCATTTAATAGCTCTGCAGGAATTAGATTTAGCTTGAGATCATTTTGCACAAGGTCTATATAAAAACCGACATGAAATATTAAATTTTAAGATTTTTTGCTTTGAGAAAGGTGATATGTGTTGGATGGCGATCAGCTAGAATTTGAATAATACATCACAGTGCATGAGTTTATAAAGAACATATACCAAAAAAAGTGCGCTATTTAAAAATTCTGAAAAAATTATATTAAGCTTGAGACCATATTCTAACTAGTCTAGAATTAAGGGAAATATGAAAATCTAAATTTTAAGATTTTTTATTTTGAAAAAAATTGTGGCGATTTTCTAGAATCTTAATATCTCAATATATCACAATGCATGAGATCACAAAATATTACAAATAGGGTATAATAATTTTTTTTTTATTTGTTACCTTATTTTGACCAAAAAATGTTTCTACACTTTTTTCTCAAAAGTCCCTAGTTTTTGAATCGAACAATGTTGGCCAAATCTCAAAATATTAAAAAAAACGCATTTTTCAACCTTTAATTGCCCTTGAAATATAACACCTTACGGTCTAAAATTTTTTTTTACAGTCTCTGGGTACACATACCAACATTTTTGGAGAGTTTCACAAAATATCACAATAGGATCTAATACATTTTCTTTTATATCTGTTACCTTATTTTGACCAAAAAATGTTCCTACACTTTTTTCTCAAAAGTCCCTAGTTTTTGAGTTAAAAATCGAACAATGTTGGCCAAATCTCAAAATATTAATAAAAAACGCATTTTTCAACCTTTAATTAACTTTGACATATAACACCTTAGGGTCTGAAAATTTGTTTACATACTCTGGGTACACATTCCAACATTTTTATAGAGTTTCAGACATTTTTATTTTTGGACATGCTCACTTGACATAGAACCACCCATATACAGTAAAAAAGGCAGAAAGTTTTCAAAAAACTTTTATTTTTGGTTATATAAACATATGTGAAAATTTTTAAAAATTTGAACAAAGGGGACAATTTTAAGAAACATTATAGTAGACCCTTAACCCTTTTAAGTTGTCTTTCCAGGAACCCACAGATATATTTTTAGAATAAGAATTTCTTGAAGATTTTTTATAAATTTTTATTCTACATTTTAATAAATATCTTTATTGCTAAAATATTTATACCTAGTAAACTATCCTACATAGTGCTATTCCTCACCCTTGACATATAACACCTTAGGGTCTGAAAATTTTTGTCATACTCTGGGTACACATACCAACCTTTTTATAGAGTTTCAGACATTTTTATTTTTGGACATGCTCACTTGACATGGAACCACCCATATACATTGATATACAACGAAAAGTTCATGATTTTTCTAGTCAAAATGAGGTAGATTGTCAAAGTTCTATGGTCATGTCAGTTTTTTTTTTCAATTTTCAACGCTTCTTTTATTCCTTAGTCCTGATTCTCTCCTCTACTCTATCTGTACATATATGTTGACGGTCTATTATATAAAACGCTTGAAATTATTAAAACCGCGCAGGATTTTGAGGGTATAACGTATTAACTGTATTAACTATCTTAAAATATTAAATAATTGTTTAAAAGTTTTTATTTCGTTCTGTTAGACAAATAAGTAGATTTAGTTAATATTTTTATTTTTAAAAGTATTAACATAGTTAAGGAAATGTGAAAGTGAACTAATAATCCCTACCTTACCGGCATCACATTTATATTTCTTTTCTCTGCAATAAATAAATATTTCTAAAAATGCGCCATATATCACCTCCGTATTATTATCAGGAACCTTCAGTTAAATTTTCAAAAGATTTCATTATTAACTCTCGTAGAAAAATGCGTTTGAAAATATACAACTATAGTTAAATTTTAAAAGTATCTTGAACTTTATCACAAAACGGACATTTTTATTTATTCTAAACCAGGTTTTCTTTATATCGTTTTGAAGTAATAAATAAAAAGCTGGCCATAGCAAGCGGTACTTTTTAAAAAGATATAGCTATCTAAAGTTGTACTCCAATGTTATTAGTATATCTATAACGTGGTCCAGTATATGAAAAAGTTAATTTGTTTACTTTGGTTATTGGTACTCTTTCATCTCTTTTGTATTCTTTAAATCTTTACTATTATGTTAATGCTTTCTAATATAAACTGTTTTCATTATAAATATTGCCATTCAATGATGTTCTTTTCGAAAATTAACTTTATAAACTTACTGTTAGCCGGTAAACATCATTAAAATATTCTAATTTAAAATTTTGTTTCTTCGTGCCTAAAAATTAACCACAGTACCCGTCGTTTGGGCAACGAGTCCCTATTTTCGAGATATGGTCAATTCTTGGCCCAATCACCCGTATTTTAGTAAAAAGATACCTCTAGTTTATTTAATCATCCTGCAAATTTTTGCTCAGCAAAAATGATTCAGAATTAAAGTAAGGAAAATTAGGTAGGAAGAGCTTTAATTTTCGCTTTGTTTCGTATCAAAGTATGAATCTCTTCCAAAGATATTAATAAATTATCAGATATACCGTCAAGGACCCAGTTCCTGATCAATTAAGGCACGTCGTCACGTTATTTGTTGTGTCAAAGCGTAAAGATGAGGTATTCATGGAAAATGAAATTTCTAATAACAAATATAACTGTTAATCTTTAATATAAAATTGAAAAAATATGTAAATAATCAAAATTAAGTTAAATATAAAGCCTCAAAGAAAAAAAGCTGTGGGAGCAATTCCTGATCACTTAAGATTTGTATGGGAGTAGTTTCTGATCATATCAAGACTCAATTCCTGATCACATGTATTATTGACGCATAATTATTTTATATGATAAACAAAAACTTATTAAGCAATACTAATATAGTAGATATACTAAAATATAACATTTTTTTGTTGTGTAATTCTTGGGCGAGGTAAGAGTATTCGGTTATTCATACTCTGTCTACTGCACGATATAGACTCGCATGCGAGCATATATTATAACCTATTAATTGCACATAGTGTTGTGATTTATTGTCACATTTTCTGCGACTTTTGCATGATAAATTATTTACGCATGGATTAAAACTACTTATAGAATGATGTTATTACAAATATTTGTTTATTTTAAGATTTTTAAACACACATAAAACATGTTATTAATAATACTGATCAGGAATTGGGTAAACGATAAGAAATTGAACCCTATATTTCTAATCACACATTTTTACAAATATCAATAATAATTTATATGAATGTTTTAAGTAATTTATACGAATAAACTATTGAATAACTTAATTACATAAGTTTTTCTACAATCTATTATAAAATTTTAAAGAAATGATGCAAATTTCTTTGCATGCTTACTTGTAGTCAACTGCAGTAAGACGATGTCAATCATGACGTTGCCAACAACGTCCAACTTTAACATTTTTTATCTTAAAAATGTATTTTACTAGTAACTTTTAAAGTTCTTTTATATGACTACGAAATAGTTTATTATTACTAATTATCTTTTTAAAACAAATTTTGTATACATTAAAGTCAAAATTGTAATAAATGTAACCAAATGATCAGGAACTGGGTCCGTGACGGTAGTAATAAAAAAATATAAACGTGTAAGGATTTTTAAATTTTGTAATTTGGTGATTTTTCATGCATTTTTTATCACATTCTTTAATAGTTAAAGCTCTTTCTGTATACCGTAAAACGGGGTTACTTTAGCCAGCGGGATAACTTTGGTCACATTTGTCAAAATAGTCGGTAGAAATTGGTACATGTCTTTCAATGATGTTATCTACCTTTTGCAAGTGCTTTATTTCAAATTCGACTACCAATATGTCATCTACAAACCTTTAAAGTACTGGACTGACCCCGCTGGGCAAAGCAACCCCGTTTGTCGGTACTTTTACTTACTTTTGGATCATTCTCCCAGAGTAAAAACTTGCAGAGTGATTATCTGCAATAGATGTACCATTTTTTCATTAAAAACGGGTATTCTGAGCATAATTGGCTATATCTCGTAAACTGGAGCTAGATAGCCTAAACGGCGTTCGATAGGATTAATTTATACGTAGCAGGAAACACCTCTCAAAGCCTCATCAAAATTCATTAATTACCCGCACT
This sequence comes from Gastracanthus pulcherrimus, assembly GCA_949152435.1. Lineage (NCBI taxonomy): Eukaryota > Metazoa > Arthropoda > Insecta > Hymenoptera > Pteromalidae > Gastracanthus > Gastracanthus pulcherrimus. Next base: position 139,409,331 of record OX424574.1, on the reverse strand, counting down.
TCATGCACTCCGCTGACTAGTAACATTATGACTCGACCGGTTAAAGCACATATATTATTAAAACCTATAATATATGAATGCTTTTTTCTCTTAAACTCCCCCCCCCTCCTTCCTCATCGCTCTGATTATCAGCACTTGGGCGTACATAAATAACGCGAGATTTTTAAATATGCTGTGCCATTTTGATGCCCGTAGAGTAACTGATAGATTCATATTAAACTACATGATTGAAGACTTTATTTGATTGTACTTTCTCGTCCAAAAATTTGACGATAATGTTCAGTCATTTTTTTATGATGAATTAAATGCTGAACGTTTTGAAACATTATCTAATATATTAAATAAAATGATGAATTTATCGTTCGTATTAAGTATTCTCTAATATACTTTAGTACTCTTAAACTACAAGAAATAAGTTTTTTATTTATTATTGTTATATTATTATTGGTTTATATTATGGTTTTATATTATATTATTGTTTTATGTAATTTTTTGTGAATTTTATGCATTTAAGTTTTTGAATGCTAATATAGGTTCTTGGATTAATCAATATTATCTGAAAATAAACATGTGTAACTTGACAATTTTTGTTTATCAGGCCAACTGGCAACACGTAAATGTTGGAGGTCTCACTATCAAAACTAATTAGATGTCGTATATCTCGCAGGCGTAGCTTAGCTTCCATTTAAAAATTGCTGCTACAATGTCTCATCGTGCAAAAGGATTGAATGATTGCAATCATTGCCATTTTTGTTATGCTTATCAATACCGATCGGCCGAAAGAAACATATGGATATAATAATTGTAAATATAAAAACTCAAAGAATATGTCATACCTTAATAAGCAACTTTATCATGTAGTCTAGTCAAGATACTAGTTAAAAAATTTGTTTTTACTAAACTACCTAAAAGACAGTTTTCTGTCTTATCGAATGACGGAGCAGTGATTTGGAGGGTTCTGCCTTTTTGCGAAAAATATGTGATTGTATTGTAAAATATTTAGATTTATTTTTTCTAAAGGATGTCCTTATAGTCAAAGACTTTATACTCTTTTTATAAATCAAATCATCAATTTAAGTAATTATACGGGATATTTTCAATTTTCATTTAAAGTTTCGACCTTAAATCGTTGAAGACTAAATCATGTTTATTTATTTATGTAAAGTAATAGACTGAATCATGCTATTGTATTCGGAGAATGTTCTCAAAATTATCAAAGATATAATTCATACCAATATTTTTCTTATATAGGTATACGTGACATATTTTCCTAATCATGACAAAAGCTTTATTTCATGTTAAAAAATATGTCATGCGATTTTAATTCCAAATATTATGATAATTCTTTTGTATATACGCAATAATAATTTATGTAATATGTAAGTCTGATTATTCTTTGGTTGTTTGCGTTTATTTTTCATTAAGCAGCGAATAACATGTAGTCAGTGGTAATAATTATGTAAGATTTTTAATTCTTAAGATAATTTAAATAAATGACCAATCTCTGGTTTAGTTAAACACTTAATGATATTTTATTTATTACATTCGCATAATATAAAGTAATACACAAATATAAATATAATATCTTTTAAGTACATTCAAAATGAATGATTACGTTTATTACATAAAAATTTATGAAATGACTATGTGCGCATATGTTCTTCATATATGAAATATTATATTACCGTTTATAAAAACGTTGTATTTACATGGCACGCTTTTTCGTTTGCGCGATGCGTTAGAGTATAAAATAATGAACCGGTATAGCCCATAATCGAGAGTCTTGCTATACAGTTTCATATATAAAAACTATATTAGAACTATTCATCATTTATACGATTCAAAAAGACATCTTACTATCACATATTTCTTTTAAAATATTTCTTATAAATGACGGAATAATTGAAGCTTTAAACGTTGTATGTATGTAATTGATAACAAAACTGATCATTTTAACAGTAAACTTTGCAGTTATGTATAGAAAGAAAAAAAGATTTATACATAAAATGCGAACATGTATAAGTATATTAAAATTAACAAAAGTCTATTTAGAACTTGCCCACGTACTTACGGTCAAATTTCTGATGAAATTTTGTACATTTTGATATTATTATACATGACCGTATTTATCTTTTCCCTTCCAATTCTGCAAATGCAATACCTGCATGGCGTGAATCGTTTGTACAAAATAGTAATTTCTATAGAAATAAATTAAAATATCCTTTTGATTAATACAAATAATATCTGTCCCTTTTATATTCACATGTCAGAGTTTTATAAACTTATTTTTTCGTTGGAACGAGCACTATTTAACAGTTGAATATAATATAAAACCTCAAAATCTTCTTAAATATTATCTCTTTCAATCAAAGAACAAAACAAAAAAATATAGGTATATATTGTATAAAAGTACCGAATACTAGTTTCTCTTAAAAAGCTGTTCTATTTGTCTGTTAAGGTGACTTCAGCGACTTTTTATAAAAATATTGACGTCGTTGAAACTTTCCATAAATGTTCTTTAAACATTCAAAATTTAACATATTTAAAGAAAATCTGGAGTCAACGACCAAATTATCGAAAAAACTAAGCTTAAAAAAGTAATTTGTAACACATAACCTTATGGAAATGAGCCGTTTGTCGCCTCTTATAGAATTATAAAAAATGAGTTATTAATAAATTTAATACGCAATTAAAGACTAAATAAAAAAGATATTGAGGTTAAACGTAATAATTTTTTGTCCTTAACGTTGAAAAGTAGTTTACAATGCTTTAGAATGAAAATTAAATAAGACAATTGAATCAAAATTAAAATCATAAATGACACCCCCCATGTAGCCCTCGCTTGATATGATACCCATCGCTGAAGCCACCTTATTCGAGAAATCAACTCGGCGATTTTCCTCACGCAAAGTTTTCGAACTTGGACGCTTTATTATTATTAATAATACTGCTCTTCAGTAAAATGGAATTGCTGCGACGTGTGATTGAATGAATAAATTGAACTAGCATTTGGTGACAACTTGGACCTGATCGGCGTACTTTCGCGCCAGCGTTTCCGCCTCCAATCGATCCCGTTCGCCTTGTACGCTGTGTCGTACTCCGTAAAAGAAGTAAATGCAGAATCCTGCACAAACAAAATAATACTTATTAAACATCTTGTATTATTTAAAACAATTGCCATTGACATCGATTTATCTTTTAGAATAAATCTCTCGTCCCAAAGAATTTAATTTATCTTATGTCCCGTTTACACCTACATACTTATACTTAAATAAAGTTTCACTTTAACTTTTAAAGAGGAATATGATTAATGTAATCGAAGTCAGATACATTTTAATAATAAGCCTGTAGATACAGCGTATTTTTTCTATTTTTACATACCGTGGAATATTTATTTACGCAACTTGGATCAATATTGTTTAATGATCAAAGTCAAAGCGAGACTCTATTAAAGTCTAGGTATAGAAGCGGTAATACGAAGTAATAATAATTATTTTCCGTATCAATTTTATAACATAGAATAAACAGGGGATGATTTGTTTAATAAGATCAACACTATAGCTATGTTTTATATTTATGAATCTCAATCAACGTATAGCAATAAAACGTGTAAAAATAAAAAAATCTTACCTATTACCATCCAAATAACAAATCGTATCCACGTATATACATCAAGTTGCAGCATCAAATAAAGATTTATCATAATGCTGAGACAAGGTATCAATGGCACCAATGGTACCTATCGAAATTAACCGTAATACAATTATTTTATTTTAATATTAATTAATAATTGTATGTATTTATACCTTTAATTGCTTTCGTATCGATTACGTACCTTAAAGGACAAATCGATTTCTTGAACAGGTTGTCTACCTATTGCAGTGGCAGTGAGTAAAGCAAGTAGCACCATTATCGCAAATATGACGGATGGGAAGTTGCCCTCTAATACATTGTAGTTGTTAAGCAATAAGCCAATAATAAATACTACGATGCCTAAAGTAAAAAGACAATATAGTCAATTAAGTTATATGTACTTATGTACTTATAAAAAAAGTTTGATAATTAGAGAAGACGTTGATGTACCAAAAAGTAAAACGCCATATTTTGCAATTGAAGTTGAGAAGTCAGTAGGTTCCTTCTGGTTATGAAGATTAAAAGTTTGCTTGAAATAACTCAGAGGTGTTGAGTATAATGGACCAAACGTCTTGGCATCGGCGATTTTTGCGGAGAGCTCTTCTTTTTGATATCTTCATGCAATTAAGATAATATATAAATTAAATATTTTTTATTAATACTATAAAAAGTAATATGTGTACGTACAATATTAAGTTATTTCAAAATTATTCTGAATGGTCAATGTGTTTTAGATAAACGTATGCACTACAACCATATTGTTTTACAAAAAATTATTTAGTAATTTAATTGATTTACCTTAAAATTAAAACAGATACTGCTACTATCGTGTAAGCAAGAAGTGTTCCAATAGACATCATATTTATAAGTTGTTGGAGATCAAATAACAGAGTCATTATGCCTAAAAACATAATAAAATTGAATTATACATTTATAATTATAATTCTTAGTAAAGCAATTTCATAAAAGTTAACGGACAATTGCGAATCAATTACGAAAAATTTGCATAAATTTATTCACAATCGTCATTCACTCGAATCATTCAATCGAAATTAAATAATGGAATTGTACATATTACTATAAGTACATAAACAGGTACACAGATCGAAAGCAATATCACGAGATTCGTCTAAACTGTGTTTTAAAAAAGGTCAGTATGTAATCGATTTGGTTTAAAATGCATAAGATCAGTAGAACACGTTACGTAAAGTCGAGTGCAGAAGCCTCACCGGTAAGCAGTCCGGAGAGCGCCGTGCCCAGCAAGGGCGTCATGGTTCTCGGGTGCACGGTGGCGAGGAACTTGAAGATGATGCCGTCGCTGGCCATGGCGTAGAGTACCCGCGGCAGCGGGAACATGGCACCGAGCAGGCTCGTGCAGAGCGCGAACACCGCGCCCACGTTCACGATCCACTTGATGCTCGGCCAGCCGATCTGATCGTACACGTACGGGAACGGGGCTTGAGGATCCTGCGCGCGCATATATTTTTCTTTTTTATTCTCGGACTTTCTTGTGTCTTTTGGTCATTTATTGTTACCTCTAGATATAACTTCACAAGTTAACAATTTATAAAGAAAACCGCAATGCAATCGATTTAATACCAAGGGACTATAATATATATCAAATATATTAAGATTATGACTACTTAACATTCTATGCTGCTGTAAAATCAAATATACCTAATGTAAATTTTTCATCGTAAAAAAACGGAGTCAGCAGATTATTTTTAAAAAACAACTTTAATAAATAAGTTATATAATAGGTACTAGCTATTTTTTCCAAGAAAATATTGCCTACTTATATATATATAAAAGTAGGCAATATTTCCTTATTATATAGTACGTACTTTATTATTTTTATATAGTGCGTACTTTGGTATGTATATAAGTACGTACTATAGTAGGTACAAAAGTACGCACTATAGTACGTACCAAAGTACGTATATATTTTTAACGGGGAAGACTGACTGCGTGAGAAAGCTTTTCGGAGCTCTCTATTTTTTATCATTTCTGCTATGCCCATAGGTCATCGGTAACGAGGTGTGACTCTCCTTTTTGGATTATGCTTCCTTTCAGAAGATCATTAATATATACAAATATTATTAAAGTAATAAATAATTAAATTTATTGAATTGCGTAATGTATGTACCAATATTTAATTTCTGTAAAAATTTTGAATTTTTTTAAATTATGCGTTTTAGTACGTACTTTTTACGTACTATAGTATGTACTTTTTATGTACTATAATACGTACTTTTGTACGTACTATATAATATGTACTTTTGTACGTGCTTTTGCACGTACCAAATTTGGTCGATTTTGGGATATACATTTATCCGTATTTTCGTACGTACTTTTGTATGTAGTTCGTACTTTGTCACGTGTTTTATTACGTACACAAGTACGTAATATAGTACTTAGAAAAGTACGCACTATAGTACGTACAAAAGTACGTGTATATTTTTAACAGGGGCGACACCGTCTCAAACGGAAAACAATGAGCGACGGAAACGCACCTGATCGTAATAAGGCCACATCATGGTAAGTACGGTGGAGATGCTGAAGTACGCGAGGAAGATGATGGCCAGGGACATGACGATGGCGAGCGGAATGTTCCGCTGGGGATTCTTGGCCTCCTCGCCCGTGGTGGCGACGGCGTCGAAGCCGACGAAGCCGTAGAAGCAGATGGCCGCCCCCTCCATCACGCCCTTGATGCCGAAGGGCATGAAGCCGCCCGTTCCCGGATTCGTCACGTTCGCCGGGATGTCCACCAGGTCTATCGCCCAGTTGCCAGGGTCCGCTGAAATATTTATATTTCATTTTACAATGATCTTTAATGTTCAAGCAGACTTTCAAACATACCTTGCATTTTCAGAAAGAAACATGTAAATACTTTTTCTTTTTCGTTGTTTTTATGCTTTTATAAGAATATAATATATCTATCACTATGTTAACATTTTTTGAAATTAGAAGTAGTTTATTTTATTTACATTTATATATAATAGGTATGTTCTTTTTTGGAAAATATTTCAAGTTATGCAGTAATTCACTCAATTAGAAAAGAAAATATATTTTGAAATGCGTCACAAGGTGTTTCGAAGAAAAAGAGTGACGATATTTCACTATATTGTGAAAACCGATTTGTTCTAATTTCATGAAATAGACATCTCATTTTTAATAGTTAGAAGTTAATTCTTGCGAAGTATATTTACTTTCATAATACGGAATTTTTATATAAAAAAAGTCGTTCTTTTTATTTATAAAGAACGTAAAATTGCTTTAAAAATGCGCAGAATATAAGATTGGTAATACGCAGAATAGTCACCTTTAATGATTCCAGAAACTACAATAACAATAATTGTTATCAAGTTAATTGTGGTAAAAATGTTATTCAACATTGACGACTCTTTGACACCGATGCTGAGGAAAAGCGTCAATAATATAACCATTCCAAGGGCAAAAAAGTCTGGGTACTGAGATAGGAAGGACACGTTGATCGGCATTGCCGAGTGCAAGGCTCTCTCTATCGTGTAATTTGTAAGTACGTCGATGTAACTGCTTACACCTCTGGCCATACTTGCAGTACCTGCACACATGCAAATATTGAATACAAATTTTTAATTAAAGATACCTAGATACATTTTTATTCGTTTTAAATTTATACAATCAGTTTTTTGATTTTCTTATGTTTAATTTTGTCTTAGATTTAAAAAGAAGGTTCACCAAAATAAGTTTCAAATAATACGAATGTATTCAAATCTGAGTGTCATTTTACTTGTTATTTACTGTGAGAAGACTGCATGTAATAATAAAATATAAAGAAGTAACTAAGACTCACCTATGACATATTCTAATATTAGATTCCAACCAATAACAAAGGCGATAAATTCTCCCACAGTCACGTAGCTGTAAACATACGCTGATCCTGCCTTAGGTACTCGTGAAGAAAATTCAGCATAGCACATACCTAGGAGTAGATCAACGTATTAATTTAGTAAACAATATATTTAAAATATTTTATTACGTCAGTTTAAAATGTTGTAAAAGGATTTCTAATCAGTAGATATTTTTATTCTAAAGTTAAATTAATCGTCCTTCGACCAAACAAAAAACTGAGCCCTACTATTAAAGTTTGTGAAAGTTGTGAGAAAAGAACGGCAAGGTTTTTTGTTTACTTGACAGAAGGATGCAAAGTATCAGTAATAAAAACTTTCATCTTTATTATATGAACTTGTAAGATTAGAATATTAGAAGATCTTATAATAATAAATCAAACATGTACATAATTTTTCTTTTTTGGTAGATTTACGGATGATAACTCATAAGTAATGTAAGGAGATAAGTCCGAATCTGTCAAGACTACCGCAAATATTGACTGATTATAATTTCGATATTATTTTTTTTTTAAAAAGATCCTTAAGAATCAGAAATAAAAATATATATTACATATTAGATCAATGATCGTTTAAATCTATACTAGTACTGGCTAGTAGTAAATCAAGTATTCTTATTTTAGAACAAGTCGTAACAGTGTATCAAAAAAGATTCATTACAAATGATAACGGCAACGCACGTAAATTAAAAAAAGAACGCAATATAAACGACCCTCGTAAAAAGTGAACAACAATACACCAGACGTAAAATTCAGTGCAGAACGTAAGTGTACTGCGCACATCGCGCGTCTGCAGCGTAATGCACAAAAAAGCATACTGTCCGTACACACAGAGCCATACAAGACGCGTACGTTAGCGGCAAAAAGGCTGATGTCTATAATAAAGCGCATACGCAAAAACTGACCTGCAAAGGCGGAGGCGACGGCGGCTATGAGGAAGGATATGCAGACCGCCGGTCCCGCGGTCTCCTTGGCGACGCTGCCCGCGAGCACGTAGACGCCGAGGCCCAGGGTCGAGCCAACCCCGAGGGCCGTCAGGTCGATCAGGCCCAGGACGCGCGCCAGCTCGCTCTTGCTCGACAGCTCGTCGTCCTGGCGCCGCCTCGACAGGGCCCTCCACAGTGCGCACGCCATGATTTATGGCTGATGTCCGGGCTTTTTTCTATACCTTCGCGGCAGTCCTGCGATTTCAGGTGCGATTGTCATTCTGATTGGCATTTTTTCTATGTTCATGTCAATACATATATTGCGTGGCTGGCTCAACAGTGCGGGACGCAACTAACAAGGAGAAGCTACAATGTGCGGGAAGCAATCTTCCTTGAGGCTATCGGGAAGTGCTTTCTGATACATAAACGTGATGCCTTGCACCCGTTGCAATAGCCAGAATACGCGTTGTTTCAGTCAAAAATCCTACCTATACTTTGTATCGTATCTCTGCAAGCTTTTTGCGAGAGAAATCATGTAATAAGATAAAAAAAATTCACTAAAAGAGCTTTACTTTAAACTTTGTATCATACAAAAATAATATTATGTTGCAAAGTTATAAAGAATACAAAATTATGACAAAAAATGCATGAAAATTTGAGGATTTTTAGCTCTTATAATTGAGTAGTTTTCCATGCATTTTTCGTCATCATTTTTGATTGTTTATAACTTTGGAACATAATATTATTTTTGTATGAAACAAAGCTTAAATTAAAGCTCTTTCAGTCAACTGTTATATCTTATTACATCATTTCTCTAGCAAAAGAAACTTGCAAAGTTATGATACGAAGTATATGTACCATTTTTGACTGAAATAATGCGTATTTTGATTACAAAAGGGCATATCTTGCCCCAAAGGGCCCATGAGACAAAACTACAGGTGCTAGGTATCATTATTAGGTACCAGAAACAGCAGAAACTACTTCCTGAAGCCTCAGTGAAAATCGCTTCCCGCAGGTTGTGGCCTCTCCTTGTAAGCATATGTATGCACGGAAATTTTGTTTGTAAATCAAAGGGAAGGATACCAAATTCTTTGCTGTAGTTTTTACTACTGTCTAGCGGCGTGCAAGAGCTCAAATCAATTATTGAGCACCTGCAGTAAATATAATTGTTAAAATTTTCATAATCCCGAAGCTGTATGCACAATACTAGACACATATTGTCTACATTCATTGTATTTGCTGCCGTTGTTCAATTGATTTGAGCATTTGTGTACCATTCGATATGTAATAGTACAAATTAAATAACGTTTGTAAAGCAAGCTTTTACATATCAACAAAATTTTCAAGTTAACAAAAGCTTAGAAATCCGGTATAGGCTCATGCCTTAGTTAAAAAGGTCTTTAATTATTGTTGTCTTATTAGAATCGCCTCCCATAATCTCGGTATTAAAGAAAATTTTCTTTATTTCATATTATATTATATTATATATTGAATATAAACTTCATTTTCATATTCATATAAGAGAGCATATAAAATTAGAGTTTAGTTATTATTGATAATTTGTCATCAAATTAAAATTAATTGTTTTTGAAAAAAAAATTCTTACCTTATTAATATGAAATATACGTAACAGTATCGTAAATACTGTTTTGTTTTGTAAAAACTTTATGACCTATAGCGTAATATTAGTGTAAAAATGTATGATTTACTTCTTGATTGCGTCACCTATTTACGTATCGCCTTTATCATTAGATTTACAACAATACAATACTTTTAAATTGCTATCCATGTATTGTCACTAATTTCTTGTTTATTTTTGTAATATATTATGTAAAATGTATCGAATATGTTATGTTATTTTATTTTAGTCAATTGTTCGATAAAAAGTAAGAAATAAATATTTGTTATTAATTATTACACAATCTTCCACTTTACCATTTTGTCTGCAAAATGTAAATGTCAAGATTTACAATTTGTTAGCCTCTTAAATGCTTACAACAATAACAAATATATAGTTGTTTCATTTTAATATTTACACAACTAATTATCATTATATTAACTTATATTTACTTGATTTAACACATTAACGGTCCCGTTCTAAAATCTCAATAATTTTTCAATTATATAAAGCTTTCAAATATTTATCAATTCTAACTTTTATTATGGCTTTTCTGGTGCAAATCTGAATTAAATATAAATGATTATAGTTTAAACAATGTTCTTTTATCAAGAAAATAATTTTAACTTAATTTTTATATTCCGTGGGTAGTTCATGATTACGATTTGAAAGCAACGCGACAACTGGCAATATATTAAATTTGCTGCGATAAACGTATGTTTATATTTACGATCTGTTTCCCATTCTTAAGGCACAATTAAATACAGGTGTTGATATCGCATACTATTCTCACACGTGTCCCCACTATGCTCTAAATTGTGTTATGAAAACACGCAAGTTACTTGTCAAGCATGATTTGTAATTTTTTTAAATCAAAATATTGCATACGCAGGCTTGTCTTTTAAACTTTGTAAATACAGTATTTTTTATATTTTATAATCAATTATTGTGTTATTTGTCGTTATTATCGTGAAACCTTTGCTAAGCAAATAAACTGAGAAACCTTATACGAATATTTAAAACAAAAGAAAATTGTTATTATTATAAACGTGTAACTAAATTATAGTATATTTATAAAACAGATGCTTAGTTTAGTATTAGAAAAATAAATTTAATTTAACATTTCTGACGTATTTTTCAAACTGGAAATTCCTCTTGCTCAATATTTAAATTAGCTCATGTCAATAGAATTAATTGAATTAGTAGTAGAATAAAGAACTAGAGCAGTATTATTCATATCTACATACATAAAATAAAAAATGCACCACAATAATAATATTATTTACTTAATACATTCCTGATATATGATTCATCTTCTTGGTACTTTTCTAACTATATAGTATTAATAAAAATATGTATTCATGCTTGTTTCAAACTACTTAAGAGTTTTTGGTAGTTTATATTTATATTAGTAGACGCATCTACATACATTCAAAACAATTTGTCATAAGAATTTGAACAATGAAGTGCATAATGATTTATAATTATCAATTATTACTGTATAGCTTCATAGAAGTACTGGAAATGCATTATATAAAGAAATACAACTTTGACTTCTAGCTTCTAATAAAAACTTTGTTGAAACTATTAAATACTAGAGATTGGAGTAATACTATTAATCATGAGTTTATATACATAATTAATTAATTCACCACAAATAACTGGGATATCGTGCAAATAAGATAATTATTTTATTGCACATTATTTCAAATAGAATATTATATTGAACATTATTTAATTTATAGCGTGTACATACATGTTTTACTTTATAATACTGATAAAATCTAACAGTATATCTCAGTGAATAATGAATGCAATTTTTTCTGTATCCATAGAAATCGAACAATTATTGTCGAGGAAATCAGGACGATAAACTGATCTGTCCGCGGTTCTGCGTCAAATAAAGACAGCGCGCAACAATTATAGATAATTAACAAGTGCAGCTACGCAGCGTTACGTGTATGTATGCCTATACGCGAAAAGGCTACTAATATGCTGCTTTTTATTGACTTGAAATTACACGTGTTGTGCTATACAAAGTATTAATGATGAGAAACTGAATTAAAAATTAACATTCGCAGAAAGAAAAATAATAATTAGGTAAACATCATTTTTATTCTCTTTATTTTACTTTAATATAATGAAGTTGTACTTAAAGCTGGTTATTTTTAAATTCTTCTCATGTTTAATTGCATTTCATGATATTTTGCATAAATTGTGTTTTGACGGAAGTACGCGAAGGATGTTAAAAATTACATTTTTTATCTGATGTAATAATAATGAAACCAACATATTAATGATGCAACATAATACACACATTCAATAAATGTAACTAATTTTCACAATATTTAAACAAAGTTTTTAAGATAATATATATATTATTTTAAAAACTTTGTTTAAATATTGTGAAAATTAGTTACATTTATTGAATGTGTGTATTATGTTGCATCATTAATATGTTGGTTTCATTATTATTACATCAGATAAAAAATGTAATTTTTATATATATATCATAATAGAAAAAAATGGTGCATCAAAGAAGAATTGAGACTTTTACATCATGTTACACCAACACAAATGTTCTAACAATACCTACACACATAATGTGATTTCCTTGATAATATATAAAAATTGCAAAAACTACTTGATTATTAAAATGGTAAATTATTATTCTATTTTCTCAAGAATGTATAAGAGAAGTTGATAGACATGTACAATAATTTTTTTCCTACTTTTACGTCGACCAGACGATAACCTATATACACATAGTACACGTGATATTATTATTGCTTTACGTTCGCCTTCAAACAACTTTTATGTCTATGCTTCTCATTTTTTGCGCTATACATCACGTGACGTTACGATGACCATTGCTAGACCTGTGTGATGTTTAAAAGGCATGGCTTTATCCGGTAAAATTACTAACGATCATACTGCACATATTGAGATTTTACGCTTCTTGAGTTTTAGCAAAGAATTGTACTACTTCATTTCGGATTTAATTAGAATCGATTAAATACGAATTTGTCATACGTACTCTATGATTGTTATCTTAAACGGACTAAATCCTTTTTTACATGAATTTTTGCCAGGATGCATTAGATATTTATCTTTTCTTAAGATAAACTTATCAATATTTAAAATCATTAATAGATATTCGTGATGAATTTTAAATACATTTATTACAAGAAACATTTCTATAATAATTATTTTATTTAAAGTTATACAAATTAAAAAATTATTCTGTATACTTTTTGGACTTTATCTACTTTGCTCATTAAATAAATAAAACATCTTTAAAAATATAATATGCAGCTAACATACTTTTGTTGAGGGTTTTGTAACGATAAAACAGATGCCTTAGAGAGTGAAAAAAAATTTCCATTTCATAATATAGAAATTGAAATATCGACGCAAAGACAAATCGCATGTGTAATGACGCTCAATTTCATAATCCAGTATGGTTATTTCGCTATAATTCAGCCTTATTTTGCAAAAATTAGAGTGCCATTCGCCTGGCCGTGGCCCATTTAGAGCAGTCAACCTAGGAACACGAAAACAACGCGACATCAAAAACTTTTGCTCGTATAAATTGACCAATTCAATGACACTCGAGTACTACGTGTCCTCGAAAGTTTTGGCTATCCACGTTCATGATATCGAGCCTCGTTAATATGCATTTCTCGTTCGCGGACTATCTACGTAATGTAAATAGACAAAATTTGCGAATGCCGGGTGAAACTTTCTCTTTTTTTGTCAAGCGTGTCTTTGATTAGCATTATGTATCTATCCTACGATACTTTTCATTCTTGCTTCAATTTATTTTACTCAACGCGTATTTTTATTTTGATCAAATTAACATGAATGTACACGAATCATATTTATCTCAAGCAGCTAAGATGTTTTTTTACTGTTAATGTTATAAATTATTAAAACAGATCAATGAGTTTGAAAGTTTTTTTTATAAATTTGTATAAGGTATGTAAATATAATTTATATAGCCTTCAATAAATCATTATCAAACTGTACAATTTAGATCAGATTTTATGTTGCAATTATCACAGTTACTTTATAAGAACGTTAGGTCGCTCTATTTGCGTTAATTTTATCAAAATTTGAAAAATTATAATTTATTGCAGTATATTGATTAATTTGTATGGATTGAGATTAAGTTGGACAGTGAAAAATTCGCTTATAATTTTACTATACTTGCCATGTTTATATCATTACGATATGTAATAATTATTAACAAAATATTTCATTCTGAAATGTGAACATTCAATAAAGTTCCATAATGCAGGTATACATTCAAGCGATTGTAATATGCAAAGTATTCGTTAGAATGAAACTACCACTGTTATTCTTTTTCCAGTCGAATGATTCTGAGCTATTAGCAGTTATACTCGTTTTTTCCGATTCCCAATTGAAATCAGATAACTAAATTACAATAAATGAATTAACCCACTAGAATCGTTAATCAATAATGCAGATTAAGCATTAATTCTTTAATCTTTAAATCTGCGCATTTTTAGATTATTCTCTTATCTAATTTTTGTGAATACCGTATTTAGTCACAATAAATATTCAGGAAAGAAAATAAACAAAATGGTAAACTTATTGTTACACTTATACATTATGCCGGTATCTTTATCAGTATAAATGGTTTGTTCATTAAATAATAGATTATATTAAAAATTATCATTTACATCTCTTGCATATTGTATGCTAACAATTGTAATTTAACGAACTATTTTTTTAAATATTCAATCATAGAATATAAAAGGGGAATAATACAAGAATCACATCTGCACATATGTATAACGTTAAATAGATGAAGTTCGAAATACTGAGACGGTATATAATGATGGTGTAACAGTATTATTATTTTTCAAAAATCATGTATGCCGAACAAACTGAATCAGATTGAAAACTTTACTGCGAACAGCAAGCACGAATAATGTTTTTGAACCAAATTCAAATGTCATCCTTTACAGGAATTTGCTTCCGGATCGGACCATCGAAAACAAGACCCTGGGAAGTACGTACTACGCGGTACGTTTGCCCATAGTACGTGACCGGTAATAAACCTATTTACTTCAAAATCTCGAGCGGCAATGAAAGAGAAAACGACGTCTCGCAACTAAAGTATACTCTGCATAATACAAAGATTTCGAATCGACGCTTAAGAAAAAAGCTTATATACGAGAATCTACCGCGTGGAAGTCAAGGCCCGCGCGCCGCAGTCCGTCACAGTCCGTCATTGGACGACGCGAATTTGCCCCCCTGTGTTGTTAACATGTACCTATCGTTGTGTCGCAGTCTATCGCCGTGATGAACTCGGCCGGAACCGAACGCATCACGCGCGACACGGAAATTAATGTATCAATGGAGTCACGTCTCTCTCTCTCTCTCTCTCTCTCTCTCGCTCTCTGTACCTACATACTTCGAAGCTGCAGACTACGAGGACAGGCTGGCTAAATTTATATTTGCGTTCTAGGTAGCTGTTGTCAGTTTGATACTCGAGAGTTTCTTTTTAATACATTACTTGCGTTTATATTTATTTATTTATTTATTTATTTATTTATATTTATTATTCAATGGGTAAATAAAGACCTATGCCCTTTTATATCAAAATTGTATAATATAATGTAATATAATTATGGGTGATGGTTCATTTTTTATTTTTTCATTTTAAATAAATATATTTTGGACCCGTTAACTCCATAAGAAATTAAAAAGATTAATTTTCTTTTTAAAATTTTTCATAATTTATTATACTGATTGTAGAAAGATACCTTTGTGATTACTCTAAAGGTAATTTCATTGCTTTAAATGGGCCTTCAAGGTTTCGGCCTTAAACAATTGTTAGATTTGTATATGAAAGTTTGCTATGTTATTCAACTTTTTGTAGGGTATCAAAGATCATTAACACTTTTGCAAGCGAACGGTACGTTAATTAAAAAAAATGAATATGCATTTTGTACTCTTATTATGTATGCAGATCATTTTATTTTTTGCCTTCCAGTTTATATATGTTGTATATAAATCTAATGTTTTTAAATGGTTATAAATGAATAGTAAAATTCTTCATGACGCAATGCAATGAATAATTTTTGTTTAATTACCTATAATTAGAAAGAAAGAATTATTTATAATGCCGCTCAGTTCCGTTTTCTATTGTGATACATTATTTTTTAATAAATGTATGCATAATTCACCCGTTAAAAAAAATATTGTATCTTCAAAAACATCAATATTGTAAGCTTATCTCGATTGTTCGATCCAAAGAATACAATTGAAAGTTTTGCACAAAAGTGACAGATTAAATAGTAACAATCAAAATGTTAAAAAGTTGTCAAAAAGTTTTAGTAAGCACAAGTTATATATATCTGTAATATTTATTGCGTGTTAAATTGAATGATTTACAATTTATGATACAGTAACATTTACTTCATTTTGTTCAAAAGTTATTCATTTAATAATACTACAAATAAACTGTATATAAGATCGATGCATATTTAGACATCGCTTACGAAGACTAGCATATGTCAGCCTTCTCAAAATTACCTAGTTCTTTTCAGAGGCCTCTTACAAAAGACTAAAACATTTTAGATTTTCTAATTAATACTACACTTTCTTAGTTCTTCTAAGAAAATTATAGTTATTGTCTAAAATTCTGAAAATTGCTCATTTTTGTAAGAAATTCCCGAAAAGAACTAGTCTTTTTCGAAAAATCTGAAATGTGCTAGTCTTTGTAAGGGACGTCGATTTAGGTATAGAAGAATAAGCCATTTTTTATTTTTATAATTTTTCATGAGTTAAAAGGTAGAGTTCAGAACATTATTGTTGAACTCACGAAAATAACTTGAACATCTTTGTCCGTAAAAGCATAAATGGCCTTTAGCTACCGTTCTTTGGAAATCAAAAATTTGAAGCACATATGTATAGCAATTATCATAAATTATGATTAATAAACGGGAGGCGCACTTCCTAAAGTAATAGAAAATGCTTGAGATTCATTGTGATGCTATATAACGCAAGGAAAGTCCTCGTAGGCTGTTAACCGCGAGGTCCACGCGCTCGCACAAGGCCGCGACCCAATTATACCGCACCAAGAGGCATAAATCAAGCCGAAAAAAATCGGAAGGTGTTATGATTTTTTTTACGTAACTCAAGACTCGATTTCTACAGTTGTATAGATCACCGATATTTAACGATTATTCTATTATTCTTTTTAATTTATATTTTTGTTAGCTATAAATCTAATTGGTTCAATCCTACATATATACCCAGGTAAAAATAGTTTATAAATTTCATATAGAATAAATATAAAGTAGACTTTATATATTTTTTATAAACGATATATAAATAATTGCTTCTATAAAAACTTTATATAAAGTTTATATATAAGAACATTCGATAAAAACTTTATATAAAGTTTATATACAAGAACATTCGATAAAAACGTTATATATTGTTTATAAAATTTATATATAAAATGATACCCGATTATTCAACTAACGAGTAATCAAGCTCGCTAAGCTCGCTTATGCGAATAGACTTCGAAAACTGAGTTATGCCAAAAAGACGCTGGCTTTTTCGATAAGGTGGTTTCGTGAATTGACTTCTTCGTTGGCTTGTAGGACCTGTTTTATACTAACTTCTATAGGACTGTGTCTCTGCTCTGTCCTGCTGATACCCTTCAAATTAATAAGAGAATTCCATTTAAAATTCCCATGAAGATTATGGCGCTTTTCATGAGATTCCCACGAAGACTATATAGTACATTAATCGTATAAAATATATAAATTAGGGTTGTGCCGACAAACTCTCGAAGAGTGGAGTTGATGTTTTTTATCGAGCTCGGGTTGGGTACTTTTTTGGTACTCAAAAAAGTACCCAAATAAATAAATGGAGCCCGATATAGCCAGGCAGCGGAAAATTGCGAAATGTGCTTGTCTTCGTGGTGAAAATCCAGCTGTATTACTCTTCGTGGTAAACGCAAAAGACGTGCTAGTCTTCGTAAGGGCCATCGAAATCAAGAAATAGGGAGTTTGGGGTATAATATAGATGGCCCCCGAAAATGCAATGGCCCATAGAAATTATAAAAAGCATAATTTTAAATATACCTAAAATCATACTTATGTATAAAACTAAAATAGCCCTTGCTTTATCTAATTGAAGAATGTAAACCTATATTTATGACAATATTAAAGGTTTTATTCGTCTAGTGAAATGTGTTTATATTTATAAGATTACTTTGAAATTGCGATTTTCGCAATATAAAAAGTATTGGAGTACAGCTGGCCACCATATTGGGTTATAACCGAACATAGTATAATTTAATGGTCTTTATGCTCAACTATGCCACGGAAATACAGTAAGGGGATGTGAAAGGAAAGGGAAGATTCTTACGTTACTGACTCTATGTCTTTTATTTTTTAAACAACTGTATTGGGCATTGAGAACGACAAGTTCGGAGTATAAATAAGAATACTGAAATTGCTTGAAAAAAATTTTGGTTATTGTTTATTGATAAAGGAAGAGCCTGATGTAAAGTATTTTAACCAAAAAAATATGTAAAAAGTTATTTCAAATATTAAAAACAGAGTCGGTATCGTAGGAATTTTCCCTTCCCTTTCACATTCCCATTAAGAGAGAAGTGGAATGTTTGTATATGCTTAATTAATCTTGATATTAGATCTAAGGTACGTTAAATCACTGATAATAATGAAAGCTGCAATCGCTATGCATAAAAAGCGTTTTGCACGACTGTAAAAACTTTACGGAGGTGACAAAATATTCTATATATACACACTCACATTGCCACCTCAAATAGATTGTCACGCGAAACAAAACATAAAACATTTCATCCGCCTGTAAAGAAATAGTAGCTCAGTTTACTTATACATTAGATAAATATAAGTGAATTACGATTTTGGACCGTAATTAATGGTGTCGTACAGGGTGAACGTATTTTATATATTGGAAACATTACTTAAAAAGCAGGTTCGCTTCTACGTAAACACAACACACTATGATTATATTCTAAAAGATATGATTTAAAAATTCATATTATAGATTAGGAATAATGATAGACAGATCAGCACTATAGCTAAACTAAAATTCAGAACGCAAGCAAGAAATTTCAAGGACTCAAATACATAATTTTGACCTTTGCATTTTTCACTGAAATAGAAATAATTATTATCTACTCAATATGTTAACATAAACACAGATGCACTGATTTAATTAAAAACTATTTATTCTTACTATTGGATTTTCTGTGTTAGATACAGTTTGAACAATTGTTTGTTAAATATGCATGACATTTCTTGCAATGTTTACACTCTATTGTATAAGTATTTTGCCAAATAGTAACAATGAATAAACGCGTTCGTGTCTAGCAAATTTGTCAAAAGATTTAAAAATCCCGGAAACACATTTATTTTTATTCCTCGAACTCGTAATAAACGCGCGCCATTTGCAAGGCAATTATCACCAAGCACTTTCATTGTCAAGACTGTCGCGGTCGGTTGATGCGTAATGCAAATGTGCCATCGTATTCATATTTTTTCCATTTCCTAGTCCGCCGAATCGCCTAGTTAGCATAAAAATATATAAAATGCAACCAGAAATTACATGAAATGAGGAAACTACATATTAATCTGTCAGAACATGTATAAGTATATACCATATATTTGAGAACTTTAAGGGGGTTGTATGCGTGAACGTGTACCTTAAATATAAAAATTTATATAATGATTTGGTCACATATTATTAAATTCCATATTACAAAAGTAGTTTCTGTCAACTAAAGAAATATTCGATAAAACAGTGGAGACTTCTTTATTTATTATCCGATTTGAATTTTGAAGGTCTTATGTTGTTCCTTGAATAATTCGACGCTTCATACGAAGAATAACAGAATTCATTTTAAGACGAAGACTAACGCGATTAAACGCTCGTGACGAAGAGTAACGCGTTTCGAATGCCCGCGACGAATACTGACCGAATTCACCAGTTCGCGGCGAAGACTAACAGATTTCAATCAGTTCGCGACGAAGACGAACCGAATTCACAAATCCGCAACGAAGACTAACAGATTTTATAAGTTGGTGACGAAGTCTAACCGAAATCACAAGCCCGCGGCGAGGACTAACATAATTCAGTACTTCGATACGAGGAATAATGTATTTAATCATAGAAATCTTTAGGTAAGGGGAGTCGTACATTTTTTTGTCCAGAAAGGGCGATTGAATGAATAAATACTTTGGAAAATCAATTATCATTCTTTTAATGAATCACAAGATTAGGTGCAGTACAAACCTTCTTACATAAATAGAAGCAGTATTATATTATACCTATCTAGTATCTACTATATCCAATGGGTGAATGGTGTACGAGCGAAATGTATACGTTCAGTCCCCTCCCCTCGCAATACTACAGTATATCTATTGCTTTTGGATTTTTAATGTCGATTTTATTTCATTTTTTATTAATTTTATTTTGAATTTATCATTCTGTTTATAAAAAAAAAATTATAAAGTTTAATATTTGATCTAAAAATATTGACATTACAAAAATTTACGAGTGGTTGTGGCCCAGAACTAAAGAATGTTCATACTGAAAGCTTATTCATACCGTATGACTCCCCCTTACATAAAGATTTCAATAGTTAAATACATTATTCTTCTTATCAAACTATTGAATTCTGTTAGTCTTCGCCGCGGGCTTGCAAAATCTGTTCGTCTTCGCCGGGAACTTGTGCATTCAGTTAGTCTTCGTCGCGAACTGATTGAAATCTGTTAGTCTTCGTCGCGAACTGATTGAAATCTGTTAGTCTTCGTCGTGAACTGGTGAATTCGGTTAGTCTTCGTCGCGAACTGGTGAAATCTGTTAGTCTTCGCCGCGAACTGGTGAAATCTGTTAGTCTTCGTCGTGAACTGGTGAATTCGGTTAGTCTTCGTCTTAAGTTTTGAAATCTGTTATTCTTCGTATGAGGTGTCGAATTGAAACCTGGAAAGTTATGTCCTATTGTCTATAAAACACGTATACGAACTGATAAATAACTGGTCGTAACTTTTCGTAGGTTTTGATAATTTTCCAATTTTTATATCGGTAAGTGACCTTGCAATTATGCAAGGAATAAAATGAGACATTAAAAATTCAAATTGAATAACAAATCAAAAAGTCCCCACTGATTTTCAACATTTGTTCGTTAGTTGACGATAACTACTTTTGCAATATAGAATTTCTGTTGAAAATTTTTTTGTTGTCTCTTGACCTTATTTCATGTTATATTGTTTATCATATAATATGATAACCAATCATTATATATAAATGTTTATGTTTAAAGTATATATGCATTATACATGCATAAAACCTCCTTAAAACGAATCGTGAAAAACAGAAATTAAATAAATCGTATTTTATTTTTCTTAAAACGAAATCAACTTTTCAAATTCTTCATAAACTGAAATATCATACGTAAAAATTTATATAGGACTAACAAGGAGAGTTTAAAAAATGCGAGTCCTGAAATATTCTGAAACTTTAAGGATCATTCACTGGTAGTTAGAAATGAAGCCTAGCACCAGTAGTTTTTGTAAATGGGTCGCCTTTCTGATAATAGATATTCTACTGCAAATATTCATTATTTCATTAAAAAATGGTACCTTCAATTGTGATCATGACACGGCAAGTTTTTACACTAAAAGAAATTGCCTAAAAGTATCTAGAAGTAGTCAGGAAGAGTTTTAATTTAAGCTTAGTTTTGTATAAAACTATTAATCTGGTCTAAAGTTATTAACAATTGAAGATGTCAAGTAAAAACGCATACAAATCGACGAATTCAAAACAGTTAAGTTTAAAATGAAATAATGCATATTTGGAGTAGAACAGCTGCTATATTAAGAAACAGAACCCATTCACAAAAACTACGGATGTTAGGCTTCATTTCCGACCACCAGTGAACCCGCCTTCCTGACACTTTCCTTGTTAGTGTATCTATAATGCAAGTAGATAAATGCAGTGTCGAGTCAGACGTAACCCTCGCCAACTCTTGTCGAGTATTCGTATTTTTAACCTTATCAAAATTACTATAGTTAATTATTAATATTGTGACAATGCATTAAATAAGTAGGAGAAGATGCCCCGGTATGGACCATCATGGAACCTCATAGCTATTGGGCTTCTACCAGGACATAGCAGATGCTGGATTAGATGCATGTTATAGTCCTATTAAGGTGATGCTAAGGCCATCTGTCCCCGACAACTACAAGGATCCACTTTTCTCATTTCATTTTCAATTTAGAGTAAATATCTATACGGAAAGTTGTCGTTCCAACCAAAAAGAACAACTTTTCATAGAGATATTTTCTTAAAATTGAAAAATGAATCAAAAAAGTGATTCCTCGTATTTACCAGTAACACGGGGTTTAACATCACCTTATAAGGAGAGGCCTGGGTGAAATTTCAGCCTACTGATAGATAAATGACATGGGGTTGATTACATTTTTTTTAACATAGATTTCGCGACGAATCAAAAGGCGTACCTATTAAAAACAATTCTATCTTCCTTTCTAAAATATCTTTTTTAGCATTTTGAATTTTATTTTCCGATCTAATAACTAATAAAAAAACCATACAATTGGTTGCCAGGAAGCTGCAACAAAATTTTGTTCCGAAAATATTGGAATCTGGACAAATGGTTTGAGTTTTAGTGCGCCGCGGTCAGCTACTATAATGCACCGGCCGGGCTCGCTCGAGCGCTCGGCTTTATCTTACGATCTGCATGCTTCTTTCAATTATTGTCGTATTCTTACAATCAGTTCACATTTTTCGTGTAATGTTTGAATATGAATGCTCACATCTGCAGCTGATTTTATTAAAGAATGGCTTCAAAAGCAATACTCGAGTATTTCTTAATGAAAGCTCCAGTACAGATTTTAAAGCCACTCTTTAGCAAAATCAGCTGCAGATGTGAGCATTCATGTTGAAAAAGTATACGACACACGTGAACTGTTTGTCATAATATACGAAAATAATTCAAAGAAGTAGCATGCAGATCGTAAGACAAAGTCGAAGCGAGCCCGACCGGCGCATTATAATTGCTGATCGCCGCGTTAAGACTCAAATCATTCGTCCAGATTCGAATATTGTTGGCTCAAATTATTTTTGCAGGTTCAACGTATGGATTTATCTCAATGTTTTTTAGATAAGAAACTAAAATTCAAAAAGCAAAAAAAAAATTGAAATGACGGAAAGAAATTTTATTGATTTTTTTATATACACCATTTGATTCGTCGTAAAAAACTATATTAAAAAGATTTTAATTGACTCCGGTCATTTATCTATCAGTAGGCTGAAATTTCACCCAGGGGGTGTATTTAGTATTTAATTTAATCGAATATTAGTCTGCGAATTATCCAGTAGCTTACACACGAAAGTTGTCCAGTTAAATCAGAGAAACCGCAATTTCTTGATAAAATTGTTCATAATTTTTTAGTTTTAGTATTTACAAACTTTACCCCCCCCCCCCCCCCGCCCTCCTTGGTACGTAATATACCTGCTATTTTGTCCCCACACTGCAAAGAAAAAGCAAAGAAAACGAGCTCTAAACTTGTTACAGAGATATGCTGATCCACACACACACACACACACGTATACATACACACATGTACGCACACTCATACTCACATACACCCATGTACGCACACACGCCCCTACACACCCACACACCAAACCACACACATACAATCCCAACACACATAATACTCCCCTCACACACACACACTCCTACACACACACACAAAGCTTCCTCTTTACTTTCTTTTAGTTTATTTAATATAGTTCATCAATTCTGAATAAATATTCAAGTTTCCAATTATACATCTTATATTATACCCCAATTAAATATGCTATTTAAAACCGATTTTAGAATCACACCTTAATGATTGAAATATTCTATTTTTATTTGTTTTGTGAACATACTTTTAAGTATACACATGCGTTGAATAATTTTACGACTTCTCATTCATTAATGCTATAAAAATGAATATTACTTGAAAATGCATATTTAAACAAACATAGGTGCATAAAGATATGAATATGTATAAATCATTCCTACTTTAGCAAAGTTGCATTTTTGACTATTAAAATTAGCATATTTTATTGTCTATAAAGATTAAAGAATAATGTGTTTAAAGTTTAATGGCAAACATCGTCATCACTGATTTGTATAGTACTTACATGTAGCTACTTTTTTCGAATGGTTTTGTGTTACATTGTATACTATATATGCAAATATATACGCAAGTTCGAATTACATAATCGAACGGCTTTTAAAAAACTTTGCGGTACTCTGTTACAGATGCAAAATAGATGAATATAAATGAAACTTGTGGTAATATTTTGTTTTTTAATTCCTGACAATTAATTTCTTTCATATAACTTTAATCAATAGACAGTTGATTAATTACAATCAACACTTTTTCGACAATTTTTTTATTTTTCATTATTTTTGAAATTATCGTAAGTTTAATTCATAATAAACCAAAAAAAATTTTTAAAATAATGTGTCACATGATGAGCCCACTCATATGTACCGTCATAACATCCTTTTAGGCAGTACTGTATTGACTTGTATACAAGGAACCCTTCAGTAAGGTCCCTACCGACCTGAAGCAAAAAGCGCCATCTGTAAATTGTGTGTGGTTAGTCCATAAGAAGCTTAGCATAAGGGGCCCACGCGAGTCCTTCCTGCTTAGCTTCTTAGATAGCGCAAATAGCGCCTTTTTTTAAAAGGATGCTGTGGTGTCACAGTCACATAGTCTAGTGTTTGAATTCTTATTAATTTATGTAAACTTTTAACTCTATCATCTTATAAACGTAAATCTTTTATTACGTACTAATGAAATAAAACTTTTTCATATGTACTATTACCTTAATGTAACTATATATTGATTAACCAATTGAAACGCTCATATGTGAATTCATGCAATTTTCTTATTATAATATTACTTTCCAGACAAAACAGTTTTATTTGTAATTTAATATTCTGATTCAGTTCAAACTGAACAAAATTGTTTTAAATAGTTCAAAAAATGAACAAAATAAAATAAATACCATCAAAACGTTTTGAATCGTTTATAAATTAATTGAAATTTTATTTATTGATTTTTAGAACACGTTCGAAAGTCTAGCAATAAAGCTTTTCATTTAAATACGCTACTGTCACTTATATAAAATTTAACATTCATAACTTTCTATCAGATTTGCATTTTATGATGTATAAAGATTTAATAAAAAGGTCAGCAACTTCCAGATCAATTCACCCAGCTTTACTGAAGTAAAAAATTTTCAAACAATAAGTAACAGGATGAATTGAACACGGTACTATAACCACCATTCTTTCAATAGAACATGTTTATCTGAAAAATTAAAACGAAAAACTTAAACTTAAGTTTTAGATCTTGTATTACAGGTTTGAAATTTTTATATAAATGTAAAAAATTAAATAGAATATGTAAAAATCATAATATAGCAATAGAAATATGGTACATTATAATATTGTCTTAAAAACTTATCTTGATATCGCAAAGGCATTTAAATAATTTAATACTTTAGTTACTTTATAAAATGAAATTTTTCTACTCTCTAATTGCTTCATAACGTAATGCGTTAATATTTAAAATTTGTAATAGATAATTTTTAGTTCAGTTTTTTAACCGAATATATTATAAATTACTACAATAAATTAGTATATAATTTTCTGGAAATATACATCCATATGGTGCAAGTATTATGTTCAAGCTGCACATCCAAATTTAAAATATGTCGTAGTATAATGTGTATTGACGTCTTAATATGTTAACGCCTCAATATTTTTCATCCCTATTATTATCGCTAACGTGAACGTCCTTTACCGGCTTATCGAGAACTATCAAGTTTTCCTCCAACGTATCTCGTAAATATGCACGGCTACAAACGCGGAAAAGTTCGCCGGCGCAAACGAAAAGAAATCTTAAATTTAAGTTTCTTATAAAAGCCTTTAAATCTTACTTAAGTAGAATCGACTTTAAAGTTGAGCAAATTTAACTTTTTATATAAGACAATACTTGTTTAACCATTGATAATTGTCTTAAGTCTTGCAAGTTTGCTTAAGTGTACAAATAAATTTTAATCAATAAGCGTTAATCAATTTTATAAATACTTATTTACAAAATGTTAATATATTGTGAAATCAGCTACATTAATTTAAGTATACCCTACCGATATTACCATGAATTATCATTTTCTATTTTTTAATATAAGTCAGTGTAATTTTATGATTTATGATTTAATTTAATTTCTTCACAAGTTCTTAGCTAACAATCAAAGGGGGTCGAATTTTTGCAAATTATTGTGAAAAAGAAACTTGTTCAGATCGAAACACAGCCTGACGTCGATATTTTCTCTATCGATTGCAAGAAGTCAGAATTCTCGCGAGATAAGATTGCATCGCAGAAAAAAGCGCGAGAAGTTATCGGCGTTAATAACGCCGTGAATGGAACGCTCATTGTTTGAATATATCGCGCATATGTGTTATATATAGACTCGCAACGCCGCGTTCTGATAAGAGAGCGCGCGTTTATCGTTTATTGGCCAATTTGACCGCTCAGATGCGAGCGTTAATGTGTGCGTTTCCATTGTAACTCGTGAATTTCAGGGATTAACGCGCAACATTGAAGCGCGTTTTACTGCTGAGTCCGCAACATTTTTCATATAATAAGTCATATTTCTACCCGTTTTTCGGATCTGGCAACGTTGCGATTAACGCCGGTTCAATATTCTTTTTTGTTCTGCTCAGTTGAGTTAATGCTCTTATTATTGATATAACTCCTACATAAAAGTAAATGTCAAGAACACACAAAGAAAATAAATAAGCTATATCGGCGTTACTAACGCCGAACGCGCAGTGTTATATATATATAGCTGTGTGCAACGCCGCGTTCTGATAAGAAGGATTAGCAGTTTATTGTCCAATTTGGTTAGACGTGAGCGTTAATGTGTGCACTCCATTCCATTCAAGCGTTTGGGGGATTAAGCGCAAGCTAGTACGCGTTGACAGGTTTTTGTGAAGTATAACATTTTTCAAGTAACAAATAATGAAGATATCTTACATACTTCATAAGAATGTAGTGCGATAAAGTGGTAAGATATTTAATTACGCTTATCATAACGTCGTAGTAGTATCTCAAAATATCACACTATTTCAAAAATATACTGGTGTACAAATATAGTTACAAGGAAAACATTCTGTTACTATTGTCGGAATTCTAAGTTTTTAATTTTAAACATTATTGAAGATTTACTCAAGGTCAGAATTATAAGCTTCATACTCTTGAATAAAATTAAGTTTACATCTTTCAAAATTTTTATTTTTTTTATAATAATTAATGAATAGTACTTATAAGTTTAACGAAATGAAATACTTTAAATATTCAAATTCAGATTGACCAACAGTAATGGAATTGTCTTACTATAGGAGAGTATCATATATACCTCCGAGTTACGAATTTCGATGAGGATTTACTGTGTCTTTTGGTAACATTAATATTGCTCCTATACGCAATGCTAAGAATATTTTATACATGAGGAAATCCACAAAAAACATTCAATTAGAGCAATCAAAATTAAAAAAAAATTAGGGCTACATTTCTAGGACAACTTTTTTATTGTTCTTTAGGGCATGCAGAACACGGCAAAAATAGTGTTCCCACGAATTTGATCTCGGCCCACTAGTTTTTCGGCTACCCAAATTCTATTATGAGAATTTAACATGACAAACATTAACAAAAAGTAGCCATTGTTCAGAGCTTCAATTTAAAAAAAAATCGTTCAAAATGGATGCTTAGGTAAAAAGTTATCTATACGTTTGAAAATAGTGAAAAATCATACATTTCTTTTTAATTGAAACTATTTTCTTCTACTTTCCTTATAGTAACTTATATTTAACATTTTGTTAGTTCATTAACTATATATATGCTTATCAATATTAGTTATTTTTGCTCTTTTTCAATTAGCATATATATATATATATATAGCTAATCATATGACAAAATATTAATCCTGATCAACTATCATGGAAGTAGAAGAAAAGAGATTCAAATTAAAAAAAATCGTTAAAAACGACCGTTCGGGTGGAAAGTTATAAGCAATTGAAAAAAGGGAAAAATTACTCGATTTTGTAAAAAATTGAATTTTCTATGATTTTTCACTATTTTCAAACGTAGATAACTTTTTACCTAAGCATCCATTTTGAACGAGTTTTTTAAAATTGAAGCTCTTTTCTTGTACTTTGATTATATCGATATAATTTTTTCGTCATGCCCCCTACACATTGACTATATGCCGTTGAACAATGGCTACTTTTTGTTAATTTTCTCCATGTTAAATTCCCATAAGAGAATTTGGGTAACCAAAAAACAGTGGGCCGTGACTGAATTCGTGGGAATACTATTTATGCCGTGTTCGGTATGCCTTAACGAATAATACAAAAGTTGTCCCAGAGATGTAGCCCTATATTATTCTTTTTTAATTTTTGAACGCTCTAACTGAATGTTTTTTGTAGATTTCCTCATATAGATGTACTACTAAATTAATATTTTTAACTTTATCTTGAGATTAGGTCCGCGTTAGTCACTCTTACTAGTCAAAATTTTAATTTCTAGGTGCCAAAAGACGCATTCCAAATCCTCGTCAAAATACCCGATCAAAAATATTTAAAATTTCCACATTGAATAACTATTTTATCAAACTTTCAGTTTCATTCTTTCTTCTCAGTATCCACCTTTTTCTCAATGCTAATTGCAAGTTCTGATTTTTAGCAGAAGATTTATAAAAGCAACAAAGAATAAAGCAAGCTCTGATGTTTAGCAGTACGTATATAAAGTAAAAAAATAATATAGGTAATAAAAATCGTGTGTCTGAATTAGAAATCACTATGCTAGATACAAAGTAAAAAGTTATATAGCTTTTCGAAGACGAGCGTTTTAAATGTAGTTCTAGAATAAATTTGGAATTTTTTCGATGAGATTAATACTGGTTAAACAAAATATTACAATATACGGAATATTAGTGCGCCGTCACAGGATTTGTTTCACAAAAATGAACGTTGAAAAATTGACGTAGTCTATTTTCAAATTTTTCTTCCCCTAATACGTACTTTTAACTTTTTTAAAATAATTTTTATCTTGTAATTCAATTCTTGTAGTGCAATCTTCGAATGCACTAAAATATTCCTTATTTGAATTTCATTTCAATAATTAATTAAAACTATAATATATTTCAATTCACAATGTCTATAATAATTATAGCTATGTCAAAATAATGTATTATTGTAATGTATTATGTATTATTTTCTTTGGTGTTTTTATTGAAGAAATAATTTAAATAATTAATCAAAACTATACAATATAATATTATTAAAATATGCATTAATAATTTTAGATAAAAACTTATATTTATGATTGTTGCAATATTTCAGTACTTCTTTTAATTTATTTTTTAATAGGTTAAGGGCGGCTTATGTATAAGCCGATTTTTTTAATTATCTACAACATTAATTAAAATTTCAAACGATCGATACAAATTTTATGTTTCTACCTGTTTCTAAAATCTTAAAGAATTCAATAACCGATTATAAAAAAAGTTTCATTAATTTTTACGTTTACAGTAAGACAAAATTTGCAAAGTAATTTGCGTCAATTCATGATATATATATATATATATATATATATATATATATATATATATATATATATATATGCGTCACTCCGCCCTCAACCTGTCAATTAATTACTCAATATTATTATTAAAAAAAAACACACATCCATGAAATGGATTTAGATGAGGTTTTGAGAGGATGCTGCCCAGTACTAAAAAAATTAATTATAGTATCAGTAGTTTGTGTGAATGGGCCCCTATTCTCAAGATATATATGTCAAGTATACCTGAATTGTGTATTATTTTAGTAAGATGTAAGTAATACCTCATTTTAATCATAACTTCATAATTATTTACATTTAAAAAACTAAATAAAAAAGAGAAGAAAAGATAGATGGAAAAAGCTTTGTTTTAAGCTTTGTTTCGAATGCAAATAATAATTTATTCTAATGTTATGAACAATCGAAGATGGTGTCGAAAAATGCATGAAATATAAACAAATTTAAAAGAGTTGAAAATCTTCGAATTTTCATGCATTTCCCGTCATCATCTTCGATTGTTTATTACTTTGGAATAAATTAATAGTTTTCTACGAATTAACAGCGGTAATATTAAAGATCTTCCCGTTTAGTTTTAAAATTAGTATTATTTTGGTTCAGTTTTCATGTATAAATAATTTCAAAGTTATAATAGAGAGTAAATATACTTACTTATTTTCATTAAAATAACACAATATTCAGCTTATAAATAGAGAACAAGAGGTCATTGAAACAAATTACATATATAAATTGTACAAGCTTCATTTTTAAGTACCAGAAAATACATCGCGAAGCTTCATTATAATCTGTTTCTCAAAAGCGAGATACTCTCCTTCTTAGTAGAATTATTATAAAACTTAATTTTATGTAATATATACCTAATGCTAAAAAGAATGCATTAAAAAATTTAAGTGATTATTTCTATTGTATAAGTTAGAATATAATCAGATATTAATTATATTATATATCTTGTATGTATAAAATCAATTTTACTCGTACTATCACATGTAAAATTCGAATGCAGAACTTCTTTATAAAGATACCTCTTTGATCAAGTATATACATAAGAAAAATACGTCCTAGATATTTTTTATAGCTATAATTTTTTAAAGCAACTTTGTACTACTTGGTTTAAATATTATAACAATTTTTATTATTCAAAAATAGTCATAAATAACATACATACATAAAAAAATGACAGCACTTCCGAATATAGATTTTATAAAAAAACAACTACGCAATACAATTTGCAAAGTAGGTCAAAATATAATTTAATTTATCAAAAATATAATTTTATGTTTTTTTCTACACAGTATGATTGCCTCTAGCTGAAAGAATTCAGGATATACAACAAAAACTCAAATGCCGCTTTGTAGACAATTTTTGAAAACAATATTAATATTTATTTTATTAAGATCGGGTTCTGTTAATTAAATTTTTTAACAAGATCGGTTAAAAAAGAAAATATCTGATTATTTTAAGAGTTATAATAACAAAATGTTACACGTATGGATTTTGAAAAAATGAAGGTTAAAATAATGACCGCCAAACTCAAGTAAAATTTATTACTTGGCGTGGTTTCACCTACACAAAGAATATTTGTTAACTTTATATAATAGTTACCACTACAACTTTCCATTGCAAATAAGATATTTTATGACTTTGTAAATATTCTTAAGTTATAAATAAGTATTTAAAATTTATTTAAAACATTAGTTGTGTATGTTATATTATATGACAGCAAAAATTAAATTAAAAATGAATTCCATATAGTATATAGGTATGTTTAATAAATGCTCTTTTATACAAAATAATAAAACTTAGTCTTAAAAATTTGTTTAAAAGTTTATTATATTTTGAAAACTAAATATATGTTATGGTCAAAGCCATTAATTTATACCGGATTTATTTCAGATCAATATAATTATTAAAATTTTCATAAAAAAGCCCAAAGCATAGAACTTAATTAATATATAAAAACGTCGTTGAAATTTGCACGACCAAACTATCCAAAGAAAAAGTAAAAGTGAAAAGGACGAGCAGCGATCAACACACAAGCAGACATCCGCAGCAAAAATCAAGGTAGGTACTCACGAAAATGAAAAGTGCGTCTCCTCCGTTCTCCAGTGATCTCGTGTCTCCGTCGCCGTCGGAGATCGGATGCGGAATGATCCGCGGGAGCGGAGAGTCGCGCGCGCGCGCGCGCGCGATACCAGAGTCGCAAGCCTATAGCCGGCGCGGGCTGCGTGACGCTGTCGATCTGTCTCCGCTCGCGCGCCCGTGAACTATAATAAAAGCCTCGTAACGACCGGCAGTGGCGGTGGCACTCGCACCTGTAGCAAAACCTGCACGCCGATCGCCTATGTGTGTATTCCTCCCTCGCGGCCGTATACTAGTCGCGTAGTATGTTGCACGCGACATTACGCGCGACTTTGGCCAAGGATCAAGTTCGCCGGGACAGCTACTATGTACACCTGTTGCGCGCTGAGGGACTCGAGCAGTAGTGCGTATTAGTGGTGCTTGTATGGCTCTATTGAT
Source organism: Gastracanthus pulcherrimus (assembly GCA_949152435.1). Lineage (NCBI taxonomy): Eukaryota > Metazoa > Arthropoda > Insecta > Hymenoptera > Pteromalidae > Gastracanthus > Gastracanthus pulcherrimus. Next base: position 139,376,979 of record OX424574.1, on the reverse strand, counting down.
AAGTCCTTAGAGTGAAAACTCGGTCTGTGAGTGTGAATTTTTTTACTCTGTAAAAAGGTGGAAAGTTGATGAAGCTAAACTGTACTCTTTCCAGAGTGAGATTTAGTCGCTCCATCGGAATGAAGTACCGATGTGTATCGAGAGATCGTGTATTTCAATCAATCGTCCTCTTATATCGAGTCCAACTTAAATCGATTTTTTCGACTGACGTTTAACTTTAAACATGCTTTATCTCCGAGTAAAAACTCCCTGAACCATTCTGAAAATTGCAAGAATGAATGTATTAATTGCAAGAGTGGAATTTCGATGTAACTGTTTAGAGCGTGAAATTATTTTTTTCATCGAGTAAAACTTAGTCTTTAATACAGAAGTTTTTCACGCTAATATGAGTAATGATGGATGATTTATGAATGTAAAAGAAATGAAGATTAAGAGTCTATACCGATAGCCCTTACGAAAAGTAGCATGTTTCAAAAGCCCACGAAGACTAGAACTTTTTAGCACTTACCACGAAGACTCATACTTTTCAGCATTTTTCCATCACGAGTTGTGCCAACATATTTCGGTCGCGTTGAGTCGGATTCTTTTATCGAGTTTGGGTCGGGTATTAGACTCTTTTGACATTTGAAAAATGATAGATTTTCCCGAACATATGGCAAAGTGCAAAACACGAATTTCAAAATGCGTTACGTGGGAAAAGCAAAAAGCGTTTTACTTAGCTTTCGTAAGAACCATCGATATATGTGCATGCATTATTGATATATGAGCAATTCTACACAACCATGGAAAAAATATAAGTGAACAAAATTTATTGGGTAACAAACGTTTCTTACAATCACTTTACTATTACGGAATTATTGATTAAAAATGGTTCTCATTGAGATGTTGACATTTCAATTCCTAAAGGTAATTTCTCAAAGAGAAAGCTTTGTGATGGTAACAAATTTTGTTGGTGTTTTTTTAACGAATAAACGTCTTTTATACCTTGGGGAATCCGAATATACTAGTCTTAAAAAATGTCTGTGTGTACGTGTGTATGTGTTTGTGTGTGCGTGCGTGCATGCGTGCATGTGTGCGTGCGTGCGTCAGTGTGTGCGTACGTGCGTACGTGTGCAGGCGTGTGCGTGTGCGTGTGCGTGTGCATGTGCGTGTGATAAAAATTTGCAGACATACAAGGTATTGCTCAACTTAAAAAGTGCATCTTTTATAAAAAATAGTAACTTAAAAAATGTTCAAAAATCGAAAAACAACTTTCTGTTTTCTATACGTTAAATATGTTAAAAATATATATGTTTTCATAAAGTACAAGTAATTACCATTTCAATTAGGACTTTGCATAATTTAAGGGGGTATGAGCGAAAAGTAATTTTAAACTTTAAGACCCAAATCTATTTTGTAATTGTTAATAAAGATTATTTGAATCCAGAGACAAATTTTCAGTATAGGTTGCCTTGCATTTCGAAAAGATATTTAATTCTAAAGTTCGCCCGTTTAGCCCGTTTAATATGCAGAAAACGCATTTTTCGCGTTTCAAACGAAAAATTCATGCATTTGTAGGAAACTTTTCTAGATTATTAAAGTATCAAATTAATCTTTAGCTTTCCAATTTTATGTGCATACAATACAAAAATAGGGTTGCCTGGCGTTTTAGAGAGATATTTGTAGAATAACGCAAAAAAGTACTCAAAACAGAGAAACACCTTAGAGGTTAGAGTCAAATCAAGGTCTATAATGATCTTTTCAGAAAGAAATAAGATAAATATGCGTTTGATATAAATATGAATATTCAAAGTTTTTTAAATATTCAATTTGTTAACATGATACATTGTCATAAACTTCTCGATTAAATAACGTTTTTTCATAAGTTACTGTTTTGACTAGTATGCCGCTCGGACCTCCTTAAGAAAATGCATAAATCACTTTGAAAATGGTTCATTATTGGCAATAAAGTATTTTTCGAAATTTTTTCAACTCGAATTTATTGAATTTCGCGCGATTCCTATTGGATATAATAAACTAAATATATATTCGTATGTATTTTGAGGCAAGGAATTTAAATATTTAATAAAAAAAGATATGTTCTCATTTAAAAAAAATAGACTTGGACCTTAAAAATATATTGGGCCTAAAATCTAATATGAGCATTGGATTCCTGGTCGAAAATTATAAAGGACATGTGTTGTGGCACATTTATTTTGTTTATACATATTTTCCTTGAGATATTGGAACGTTTAATCATTTTCCCGTACTAAATTTCCAAAATTTTACCATTTGACATCACAAATCGACTGGCCAATAGGTATCTTTTCGAAATAATTCGCCCGAAATTCAAAATCGCATACATAAATAATGATTTTTTTTAATAAATTGGAGTTGGAGAAATTCTCAAAAATTCTTTACTGCCAATAATGAACCATTTTTTAAGTGATTTATGCATTTTTGAAAATCATGCAAAATCCTAATTGATATATTACCTGAACGCTATTTTGAAGAACCAGAATTGAATTTTGAATACATATTTTTCAAAAATCGGTAATTTTAGTAAATTTAGAAATAATCTTTTATTCTGATAGACCTCAACAATAAAATATACTGTTAAAGATTTTTAATGAACAATATTAAACAAAAAATAACTATAAGAAATATTTCTGTAGAGACATGATAACAAATATTTTAATTAAATTTTAAGATTATCTCAGACTGCCAATACTTAAACGCATCTAATGAGTTAATTTTAACTTTACTTTATTTAATGCGATTTTCTCTTTAAGAAAGCATTCTGCTAAAGCAATTAATAGCATTTTTTTACTTTAGTGCATTCTTGTATTTGAGATGCCTAAATGCCTAGGTGTATTTTTTGTATTTTAAGAAAAACGTATTTAAAGAACTTCGTAAATTTTCAAGATAGCGTAAAACGCTATAATTGTGATCGACGGGGTCCAAGTTCGAGTTTTATATAAAAAAGAATGATTTCCTAGTATTTTAGATAATAAAAAATGGGTTTAACCAGATACATATTGGGTACATAAAGGTACAAATTTATAGAATTTACGTTATTTTTATGATTTAAATTCAAAGTTATGAGTATATAAGTTTTGCAATTAATGGTCAGAAAAATTGTAATGATATATCTTTGTATACCTACTTATGTTTTGCATAACAAAAGTGCAATTTTGATCGTCTATAGCAAAACGGCGGTAGACTGCTTCAAAAACTTTACCACTTTACCACTTGGTTATAAGTATAATATAGGGAAGACTTGGGTATAATGGACCACTAGCTATAATTCCTAGCGTTATAGTATCGTGAGTAAATGTTCTCTATATGGCAATTTCCCCTTCCAAGCAGAAAAATTTCGACAGCCTGGAAGTTTTTACCGTCGTGAAAATGACAAAAAATTTCATGCATAATGTACTATTTTAGGCATAGCGCGTTTCTTACACATAAGAATTATACACGTAATTATTGTACACAATTTAGCATTAGTCAAATTATATATAGATATATTTGACCAATGCTAAGTTGTGCACAATAATTTCGTGTTCAATTCTTATGTGTAAGAAACGCACTAGGCCCTATTTTACAACATGAGGATGAAAAAGGACCTTTTCCATGTTTGCAAAACGAATGGAAAACTGGGCATTCTGAGCGTCTTTGCGGGAACGGGAGATAATGATTACCTCCCTCTTCTAAAAAGCTCTGAAAATTATTTCAAAATTTTTCGAAATTTTAATTTTTTTCAGAATTAGAATTATTTTTAAATTTTTAATTCTTAAAATTTATTCTTTTTATTTCTTAAGTCTAGTGGACGACTCGAAATGCACATTTCCCCATTTCCTTTGTATGCATGAAAAAGGCCCTATACACACACTTGTTAAAAAAATAGTACATGTGCAACTAGGGGGAAAATGGGCTTTTTGTAAGAACATCATGTATATTATCTATATCTTTAGCTTCCATAAATAATTAATAGTAATAGTATATTGTGTATCAAGGACGAAAAGTATCGGCGATTACCGCGAGTACACTTGGCAGGCAGAGTCGAGGCCCCCTGAGCAGTCCGAGGGATGTCCATGGATGCCGAGGCAATACTTTTTGTTCTACTTGGACTGTAAGGATGATTTTCTGCAGCCGGCGTAAAAGTAACGCACTCTCCGCCCGAGGGTGGAAAAAAAACACTTTTCGCCCGCTTTATATGCATGAAAAAGTGTACTTTCGGTGCAGGTATAGGACAAAAAAGTAAGTATTTTGTTAAACTGTTATTACACAATTATACCAGGCTCCTATATGTATTTTTGTATTTGATTAGAATGCAATCTTCTTCTGAACTTTTGCACTCCGATTGTTTCATTTACATAACCACCCTAATTAATCAGCTAATTTTTTCCATTTGGCCCATTTACTTTATTAATAATATTATTATTATTGTTATTATTAAACATTTATATTTTATCATAAAAAAACTGATAGTTTAAACTTCGATTTCAAACGAATTAGTACATTAATATGATGAAACTTCACTGCAAATGAAAATAAGGCCCAATCCTTTTCTTTTTTTTTTAAATTGAGTTTTTATTGATTTAAATAAAGTATTCTTTCCCTTTTTCATAATCTATATGCTTGTTTTTTGTATAAGTTTTGCATAAGACAATTTAAAAATGCAAACCTCAATATTTTGACATTTCAAAAAATGGACTTAAGTCCTTTTTAGTTTTCACCATAAAATATAATATCTATGGCGTGTAACATATTATAAAATCGTATTGAAAATTTTAAGCAAACATGAATGAAATATTTACATTTTCAAACAGGTGGGAAAGTAAGAAAGGAGGTTAATACCTTCAAAAAAATATGTATCATAAAGCTTATATATCCTACTTTAGGTTTTCACAGGTTTTAATTTTTTTTCTACTGACATAATTAAAATTCAATAAATGTAAAAGTTAGAAGTAGGGAAAAACGGGCACCAGGGGTGGGTGGGGTGGGACACAACGAGCACGGACATTGTTTGCTGATCCATAATATAAAATTTTTTTCCAAAAAAGCTTTAACAAAAATTAATTTGAATTGTACATAAAACGGTATTATCGTGTGTGATTGTAATTTATTTAAAATATTCAGTTTTTAAACATTTTTTAAATTATTACATATTCAAATTTTCCAAATTTTTCGAATTTTTTGAAAAATTTCAGTTTTTAATAATTTATAATTTTCAAAGATTTAAAATTTTCAGAATTTGTAAAACATTTAAAAATATTTAAACATTTTTTGTAATTTTGATTTGCAAGCCACCTGTCCCCGACAAATACGAGGATCCACTTTTTTAATTTAATTATCAATTTAGAGAAAATATCTCTATGGAAAGTTGTCGTTCCAACCAAAAAGAATAACTTTACAAAGAGATATTTTCTTAAAATTGAAAAATGAATCAAAAAAGTGGTTCCCCGTATTTACCGGTAACGCGGGGTTTAACATCACCTTAAGAAATATAACGTGCTTAATCAAATACTATTTATTGTTATGACACGTATAAACCTGTAAAAAAGTATTTTTATGAAACTTATACAAAATATTATCCATTTCATGTGCTTTTTCTGCCTCGTAATTGATAATAAAAATGATTGGCACGCCCGTGCCAGTTATGTTTCACCCTATGCTCGTTTTGTCCCACGGCTGGGGCACGACGGATAGTTTAAGGAAAATATGTAAATTGTTTTTTACGCAGGATATATTTTATAAAAAGAAATTTTAATATAGCGGACTTTATTCTCCATTAAAATAAGAGTACGTTAGTATTTTTCGTTTTCCATATTAAGCATTAGATATATCTTACTAAATGATCTTTTAATATAATATGACAGAAGTTATAATATGAAAGAAGAGTAAGCTGACGAATATTGCATGAGGAAAACAATTTTTTTTAATTATCTACACGCCTTTGAATTTACGGGTGCCCGTAGTGCCCCACCCTTCTCTACTATTATTATTGAAAGAGCGTCAGAGAAGAGTAAGCTGACGAATATTGCATGACGAAAACAATTATTTTTAACAAATTTTTTTATATTGCAAGAGCAGATATTGTTAACTAAAGAAATAAATGAACTTTTGTTCTTTATACACACGGCGATATTTTATTTTCCATCCCATATTAATTTAGAAGGGCTCCACTTTCTTCCTTGAATAATTTTAGGAAGACTTATCGAGGAAAAAATTACAAAACAATCAAAATCCAAAAAATTACATCAATTTGAAAAGCCCCCTTGGTTCAGTGGGCAAAGCGCTTGCCTACCCATCAGTTTTTGTTGCGTAACTTCTTTTCTGACAATGCAAACAAAATGTTATTCTAAACAAATTAATAAGTTTATATTTTTATATATAAAAAAATACTCGATCCAAACAATGTATATATTAAATTATATAAGTTCAGCGAGCGTCATACTACGACCATTCTGTAACGTTTAAGCAAATAAGTGTATGTTTTTTTATATGCTGTTTTACCATTGTAACACATTTAGAAAAAAAATAATAAAATAACCATTTAAAGAAAAAGGCGCTTGCCTGCGGAAACGAGGCCACTCTAGGGGTTCTTGATTCGAATGCCAAAGAGAACTCGAGCTCTTTTCAACTTGTTTTTGCTATGAAATTCGTACCCAGGAAAACGGCAAAAAAATTATAAAATGCCAGAATTGGCCAAAAATTCTCAAATGACCAACCTCGAAAAGGGTCGATGAGTATTTTCACGTGGATTCGTGAATATCATCGTCACTCCTCGAGAACTGACATCGGAAGGCAGAGAGTGATAGTTTGGACGTACATGAGCTGTGGTACGGGTGCATCAAAAATTGAACTCTACTGCCCTGATGTATACGTATGCACCCATTGCCGAAAGTGTCTGAGACACGCTAGTAAGCATAGAAAATGGGTTTCGCTTGGCGGCATCGCACACCTACGGTAATTAAAAGATGGGTTTATAAACAGGATATCCCCGCAGAGTTGGTAAATGTTCTCCGTAAAAAGGTGTAAAGTCTGTACGGGACCCTGTAAAGGGATATACGAAGTTGATACAATATAATACAATACACGGGGTTACTTTAGTCCAAATTCGATTTTCGTATAAAATGTTTTCCCAGTATTTCAAATATTAAAAATGGGTTCTTTTAATGACTTTTTGGGTAAATGAAGATACAAATTTATAGAATCTACATTATTTATAAGACTTAAGTACAAAGTTATGCGTATATGAGTTGCAATTTACAGTAAAAACAGTTGTAAATTTATATCTTTTAAACTTTGTCGCGCTATGGTGCTCAATGTTATGTTGAAGTTAAAAATATAATTTTTTATCGATTGGTATACCTACCGATGTCACAATAAAACCGCAACTTTGATCATCTCCGTAAAAACGGCGGCGAACTGCTTTAAAGCCTCAATTTAATGAGTTTTCTTTAATACGCGGGGTAACTTTGGCTACTTGATTTGTAGATCTAAAAACTGTTAAACGTAAGTAAGCACTTAAGTTTCTCATAGTTTCGTGGTTTAATGCGATGTCGGATAGTTATAACAATATTTCAACATAATATCACCATAATTTTAACTTCTCTATTTAATGTATTATAGTGATGCCAAGGAATTATGAATTCAATATCAACATATATAAAGATGACAAAGAAAGTGAATCTGAATTTTTTTCTTCTAATTATAGCTTTCATATAATATAATGTAAGTAATAATTATGATGTAAATTACATAGTGTAAATTACGTCAATGTACTGTAAGTTAGTAAGTACCATGTTTATTTTACGTAGAAACAGCAAGTTGTAAAATTGTTTATTCCAATAAATTAATTTTAAATTGCTATATTTTTTTTTAATTAGGATTTTAAAAAATGTGTGCTGATTTATCATTAATTACAAATCCAACCTCGTATTCGTAATCAGCTACCTCCAATACCCCCGAATAATTTTTAGCCAAATTGTTCCTATATTCTTATATTTACCTTCGAAGAAGGGCAAGGAGTCGAAGGTTCGATTCCCGGCGAAAATTCTCCAGAATTTTTTCTTCGAGATTTTTGTCGGAAAAAGATCTCCGACTATACGCATTGCGCTTCAATGCAGGACGTATGCACCCGCATAGCCTCCGGAACAAAGCAGAATTCATAAGAGGAGATATTAATAATTTGATCACAGTTTAAACTTCCAAAATTATATTTATTAAAATGCGTAGCCGATATATTCCTATGACGCATTTAGGGTAAAAGTCGAACCTATCGAGAGTCAAAGCTGAACTCCCGCTGTTGTCGAGAGCGCCAACGCTGGCCCTTTTTTACGAGATTCTTTCGGGAAAACGCACTTGAGACAAAAACACATGCTCAACTATTTATTATCAATTTAACATCATTATATTCAACACCAATATTGTTCTACAATAATTAACATTACTTCTGTTTGTAACATAGCCTTCTCAAAAGAGTCTGAGACGCTAGTAAGCAGGTGATGTATTTCTCTCGGCCGACATCGCGCAACACAACAAACAAGTATATAAAATACAAATGTAGAATACAAAATCACATATGCATTGTGACATATCTGAGTCCCAAAAAAGAGGGGACAGGTGACCATATCACCATAGACAGGCACACACGCACACATACAACTACGCACATACACACACACACACACACACACACATACACACACATACACCAACACACCCACTCATCCATACAGATTTCTTTTTAAAATAGTGTATTTTTACTCCTAATGTCTCAAAACATGTTTCTAACATGTTTTTAGCAAAACTTCTTCTTTACCATCACAAAGCTTTCTCTATGAGGAAGCAAAACACAAATCTAGGGTATTTTTCTACTTCATAGTGATAATTTTCCTCAGTAAGTTAGAGGTAAATGGTGCAGATAAAAAAAATTATAGGATTGCCAACTTAGCGAATTTGACAAAAAGGCCTTACGTCAAACAATGCGCATGCACAAATAAGTTTCTCAAGATGAATCTTGTATTATTTTGGAACAGATTTTTTTTAAAGTCGGCTAAAATACATAAACAATCCTTTTTTGATTCGTGCAAAACGGCTGAGATGAAAGATTTCTGAAATTTTTTTAAATGGCTCATCTTGGTCAATTTTTAAAATTTAAAAAATTCTCGGAGGTATAACTATAGTGTTTAAAATAGACGACATTTTTTAGATTTTATAAGAAAGTACTTAAGATTCTGTTATATTTTTATGTTTAGAGTATTTTATTTACACACAGAGAGAATTTTCTAATAAAAATTATAACGAAATTCAGGGTAAAAATTACCGTAAATAACTATAAAGCTGGGACACTCCTACTTTCTGGCACTTTTTCCTGATATTTTACTATAAAAATTACCTCATTGACTACAAATTCTACCGTACAGACTATACATTTTACCGCACTGAATGGTAAAATTTACCTGATTTGAGAAAAAGAAGACAGCTGATAAAGGAAATAACTGAGTGTGTACACATTTTAGGTTAACTCAAATGTAAATGTGTATAAATGTTCTTATTTAAGTATTAATGATCCTGCTACAATAATTGGAAGAAAATCCAGATTTTTAAAAAATATTTCGTACAAATTTTACCACAAATTTTGGCTTTCTCTAAGATTCGTACAGGGAATTTTTACTCTGCGGCAGGCAAATTTTACCCTTCAGTACGGTAAAATTTATCGTAAATATCAATAAAAACTGCAGGAAAGTTAGAGTGTCCCAGCTTTATAGTCATTCACGGTAATTTTTACTGCGAATTTCGTCATAATTTTTATTAGAAAATTCTCTCCGTGCATAAAACCCTAAACTACATTACCTATAATCTATAATTATATTATGATTCATATTTATGTAATTTGATCGTTTGATATGATAATTATTAATTATTATTATTATTATCACAATTTGAAAATTTATATCTAAAATAAAATAAACATTTCTACAGACAATACTTTTACAGAAATAACATAACAATTTGATTCCATACATTTAAAGATACTTTTACAGCAGTTAAATCAAAGTGGGGTGTGAGGGTATTTTATCAGACTACTAAATTTTCAGATGGGTATACTTTTAGAAATTATAAAACAGAATGTTATATTTCTAAACTACAAAATTGAAAATTTCATATTATTACACACTAGAATTGTAACTTGTAAGCAGGAAGGCAAAATCAGATAATGTAATTTCAGAAAAGCTTTCATACATATGTTTAGAGAATATAAGATTTAAATGCCACAAAGCGGAGAATTCCTATAATTTAAACTTTTAATTGCCAAAAGTAGTAAAATATTACCCTGAGACTATTTGGTATTTATCATTTGGAACTCAGATTTCTGTAGTATTTTGGAATTAGTACTTTTATTTTTTTTATTGTAAATTTTCTAAGACATATCAATCTGATTTGTTGTTCTTGTGATAGCACTATTTTCTGTCATTTCTATATTCAAAAATATTATTATACTGCATTGTACACATTTCAGTTCCAATCCATCTGAAAATTTATTATTGTGATGAAATACCCCGACCCATTACAGTGGCCAAAGTAACCCCACCTGACAGGGTAACTTTGCTTTATATTTCTCACACACTTCTAACAAAAGTTAAAAATTTCTATGGGGTCTTAATGACTTATTTGGGTACAGATCTGAGTTTTTAATTTTTATTCACCATTTAAGGGGGTCCGAGAGTCAATTAAGAATTCAAATTTCCCACCTTGATTTTTACCCACCGAGTAGTGAACAATTATTTATAACTATAAAAATATTTATATTTAGACAAAACCAAAACTCACTAGCCCTTCATTGAGCAATAATGGGCCTATGTACGAAGTTTCAGACGTTAAAAACAACGGCACCTTAACAAATTATTAGCATTAAATTTTATGAAATATATTTGTAAAATCATTTGTTTTGTAAAATAACAACTTCGATACTAATAAATTATGTTGGTCATAATAGAAAGCTAATTTCAGAACCGGATTTAAGCAATAGGCACAGTAAGCACTGCCTATAGGTCCCTATCATTTGGGACCTCCACTTAAAACCCTAAATACCCGAGAGAAAGTAAGTTCTATTTAAAAATAAATAAATTTGCATCCTAAATACCTAGATAACAGCGAGTGCTATTAAGGGTAAAATAGGACCGGTCGAGATTTTCGAAAATCGGTGAAAGTATAAACATTGTTTAAGGCGGTTCATATAGGTACGTCAATATGTACCTAATATATACAAATTTATATTATAAACTTTTTTCAGATTACAATATGAAAGACGATATAATATAAAAGTAGGATACTTTAAACAAGCAAAGTATAAATATCGTCAACTAGAGAAAGATGCAACAAAACAATGGAAACTTTTTTACTTTCTATCTGATTTTAATTCTGAAGGTCTCATTTTGTTCCTTGAAAGATTTCACAAGGACTTAGCAATATAAAAATTGCAAATAACCGATGAATCTGCAAAGTTACAGCCAACTGTTTATAAGTCAAGTTCTTGTTTTGGTCTATATTTACAAAAAAATATTGCTGTAGCGCAAAAATTAAAGAATGTTATAACAAAAAGGGCACCAAAGAAGGTTAGTTTTTACATATTTTACCTGTTTTTATGCTATAAAATGAAATTAAATCATCATTTGGAGTTTTAAATATTGTATTAAATTCTATTTTTATATGTTACATAACACTGCATAATTTGGCTGAACTAGAAATTAAACTACTAAAGTTAGGATCTCGACCGGTCTATAATATCCTTAATCTATATACCCAAGCTTAGCATTTTGAAATGATAGTATATGTCCCATGGGGAAAAGTAAGCTTTTTTGCCCGCGTGTGATGCTTACAAACAGACAAAGGCCAATCCTCCTCCACACCATACTTTTCGGGAAATTAAAATATAACGGGTTTAAATATGTCTAACCCCCCCCCCCCCCCCCTGCCCTAAACACTATAACAGCCTGATTTACATAAAATAGGCTCTAAAAATGTTTAGATCCCCCTAAACATGAGGTATGATACCAGGGCGGACTAACGGATTAGAAGCAATCCGGTAATTTCTATATCGGCCTGGCCCAATTAAAAAATTGGGGGAAAAGTGAAGGAAAGAGTGCAAAAAAATTCTATTTAACTTAAAGATAACGTTAGTTTTAATTTCATTTTTATTATTATTAAGTTCTTTAAATGAATAGCTTTAATGTAAGTAGCATTTCAAGAAAGCTTGAATATTTATACTGTAAATCCTTATCCTAACTAACTCAAACTAAGAAATTCGCATCACTTAATAAACCTTATAGATAATAAATCTGTAAACAATAAAAGTAATCTAATCTTCGCAATTTGCAATAAACAAAAAAGTATACAAAATGAAACCGTAAACTTTAAACCTTAAACCAAATAATCCAAGCTGAACAACTTGCAATTAAAAAAGAGTTTAAATAATAACACCGTAAACCCAAAATCCAACTACTCCAATTGAGCAATTCGTAACTAAAGAACAATAATAAAACAGGAAACCATAAGTCGTAGACCCAACTAACCCAAGCTAAGCAATTTGCAATTAGCAGAAGATAAATTTTAAATCCGTAAACTATTATATGGCGCTCTATAGCGGGCGTAAAGTAAATTTTTCCCAATAATTTCTTTATTGCCAGCTGGTCTGAAAACGACCACTTTAATCCCGCTAGGGATGGGAAAATAGGAAAATAGTTTAAATAATAAATCCGGTAACCTTAAATCTTAAATACAACCACCCAAGCAGAGCAATGTGCAATAAGAAAGTTGAAATTATAAAAAACATATTTATATGATATTTACTAATCTCGTATACAATTTGCTTTTAAAATTAATAATTTAAATAAAGCGGTAAGGTAGATGTACCAATGACTGGCCACTGCCCAGTATCTGTCCACTAAAGGCTATTTTATTTTTTAGCAAGCTTTATAGATAAAATTAGTAATGTATACAAAATTTCGCTACGTAGTTTTGTATTTTAGGCATTAAAGAAATTGTCTGAAATATCGTATTTACCTGCACCATGAATCTCAACAGATTTCTTACACAAAAGCTAAGAATAGTGGCATACTTGTTAAGACGATATTATGTTAATAAAAGGTATTTCTGCTTAAGTAAATATGATTATAGAATCTTAAGAACATTTACAATAGATATAAAAAGCAAAATTAGATATTTATTTATTTTTTTCAAAAAATATTAACTTGGCTATGAACTGGTACATGAAAATCGCGTTTGCCCGATAACTGATCGCCGGGTCAGTTATTAGTCAAGTCGCCATCTAGTGTGCTTGTTCGTTTGCCCTAGTACCTCGCCACGGAATATTATATAGAGATGTTGCTATAATCTCTGGCAAATGCTCCGAATTTCGTTACCTGAATTTTCTGTAAGTATACAATCGTAAGTATACTTAATCTAAAAATAGTAATATAGTATATTTATAGCATATTTTTTGTAACACATATTTGGATTACGCACTTAAATCATATATCATAAACACCAAATCTAACTAACTTAAACTAAGCAATTTGAAACAAAAAAGTTTAAATAATAAAAAGGTTAACCCAACTAACCGAAGCTGAGCAATTTGCAATTAAGAAATATTAATAATAAATCTTAAAATGTAAACCAAACTTTTTGGGTTTTCAGTTTTATTATTTAAATTTCTTTTAAAGTAAGGACTCTTCTTTTTTAGCCAAAATAACAAAAAAAAATTATTTAATTTATTTCAGCTTTGTAATTGTAAGCATATTTTGAAACCCATCAGATATCAAAACTTGATGCTTTAACTAAGTTATACACATTTAAGTAAAACAATTTACATTAGATAGGATACAAAATTGAATCTTTAAAAAGGTTTTTCTCACATCTAATTTTCCTAACTTTAAAAAGTGGCTTGCGCATGAGGTTTTTATAAACCTTTTTGAAACTTTCAGAAAATATACCTTAGTATATATAAAATATAAACTGTTGACTACATTAAAAATTTTATTCTTCTTCATTTTATCTATCAAAAATTGTCAAAAAACGTGATTTTTTCGGCATTTTCATAAGTCAAATGAAAACTAAATTGTAGAGGAAGTAGAAGACGCATTTTGAAACTTCGTGTGAGAAGCTCGGTTTCTCATGCGCGGATAGCGTGCGCGAAGTGCCCGATTTACGCATTTTCATCGGAGCGTGATAAAAGAATCATTCAGTCGCAAAAAAATTGAATAATTTTAAAAAATGAAAAAATTTTTAAATAATTGAAAAATTTTAACAAAATTGAAAAAATTGGAAAATTTTGAAAAAACTGGAACATTTTGAAAAAATTGGAAAATTTTGAAATATTTGAAAAGGTTTGAAAAAAAGTGGAAAAATTTTGAAAAAAAAAGGAAAATTTTGAAAAAAGTGAAAAAATTGAGCTATAGTAATATACTACAATTCACGTGCCTAACGTACACGACCTTTTCACACTCGTTTATAAAAATAGTATGTGCAACGCGTGCGCTCAGGTGATTTTCGACCCATTGACTGTCGCCCTCGCTTCGCTCGGGCAACAAACTTCCCCCTCGTTCGAAAATCGCCAGCTTCGCGCACTTGTTGCATAATATATTATTTTGAAATTCTGTCAACAGTCTATTTTATTGACCAATCAAGGAGGTGACTCAATTGTTTTCAGAGTTTATTCTCAAAATTCTATGCGCAAGTGACACTTTGAAAACTGGTCATTTATGTTTAAAAAAATTGTATAAAAATAAAATAACTCTCAAATAATCGATATCTTGAGTTAAAAATTGATATAGGATCTATTAATATCATCCTACATAATTCTTCAAAATTTTAGCTCATAAGACTAAACAATAAAAAAGTTTGTCTTTTCACCATAGTCCTATCTTAAGGTAGTAAAAAAATCTTATATATAATCATATATGATTGTATACAATTATATATACTTGTATATAAATTTTAAATTCAATAAATTAATAATATAATAATTAATTTATGTAAATTTAACATAAAAAATAGTTTTTATTGAAGATCAGCAATGTTTTATGCATTTCATATTACAAGAAAATTATAAAAAAAAAGAGTTGCCGCGCATGAGATATGAACCCAAAATCCTTAAGTTATGAAGCAATTACCGTAACCACTACCCTAACAGCTTTTGTTGTAAAAGTAGTATCCGAAGTGTATTATAAAGTATATTGGTAGGCAACTCATATATAGTCGTATATACTTATATACAATTATATTTATGGACTTAGAGAATTTTAGTTCACAAAAGTAAAATTACAAAAGTAAAATAGAGTTGGTTCCAAAAAGTAATATATTGTTGTACAGTAAAAGTTCAGGCACTGTTGAAAGACGGGACTGAGCGTAAAGCTCTTAGTCTTGGTGGTGATGGTCGCTGATGACGAAGTCCAGGTAGTGCGTTCCGTAGGTTTTGGTATCTAGCTATAACTACTGGTCGGAGACGGTGTCCAGGTGGTAATAAGTGCCGATGACGAAGTCAAGGTAGCGCGCTCCGTAGTTGTTTGTGTCTAGATGTAGGTACTGGTAGGAGTAGGCGTTCAGGTGGTCATAATCGCCGATGGCGAGGTCTAGGTAGTGCTTACCGTAGTTTTTGGTGTCTAGCTATAACTACTGGACAGAGGACCTACTACTAGGATTATATGATTTCATCGTATTTGAATACTGGTGAAATACTAACGAGTTTAATATTCAATATAGTATAAATAATACATTTTTTATAATAGTAAGTTTGCCTGAAATAGTCCATTTTATCCATTATTATAGGTTAAATCGTAACGAATTTTTACAATTTTATTAGTTTTACTGATAATTTGTGATAATAACATCACAAAATGTAAAAGTATATCATATGCAATTATTTTCCTGCATATTTTATTGAATTAAATATATGTAAAAAACATTTTTATTTTGCTACACTTTTTCCAAAAATATTCTCTTAAATAACCATCTTAGATTTTTAAATTAATAACATAAACAAGAAAATAATTGCACATGATAGATACTTACATTTTATAATGTTATTGTAACAAATTATAAGTACAAACAATTGAATTGTAAAAATACTTACGATTTAACCTAAACAAAATAAATAAAATGGGCTATTCAAGTAAACTCGTTATTACAAAAAATGTATTATCTATATAATATTGAATACTAAATTCGTTAGTATATTTCACCATTATTCAACTATGATTAAATCATATCCTAGCTAATTTAATCGCAATTATACGGTAACAGATTTTGACTGCTCATGCTTTGATCATAAATAAACAATATTTTTAGGTATAAAATTAAGTGTGCTTAACATTAATTAGGACGCTTAGCAAAAGAGGTATTTTTGGCATATTTTTTAATACTCAGAAATAATTGCGCTCATTTGATACTAATAAAAATTAATCAACGCAATTTTGAATGTTGTACTCCCAGCGTTCGGTCACGTGGGGTCATGACGTTAGACGTGAAAAAGCCTAATTCGCGACGTCAGTTATCTCTGCTGGCCGCCGAGTGATCGGCACTATAGCGCGCAAAATTCAAAATGTTGAAAAAGTTACTTAATAATTTTACACACCGTAAACCAGTGTGTAAAATATTTTTGCATTTATAGCAGTGCGTAAAGTAACATTATTTTTACTAGATTGTAAAATCACGTTTACGCACTAAAAACGATTTCGAAAAGTATTTTACGCACAGAATCAAAAAAATTAAATTCCGTACAGGGGCCCCGACAAGAATCCGGCCCAGGGCCCCAACATTTCTAAAGACGACTCGGCACACTGGGCGTTAGCAGGTTAAAGAGAAGCTTTTAAAGCATCTAATCGATTCTAATGCTGAATTTTTATGCTTATAAGAGTACATAATTCCCACATGTTTGTTTTTAGTACTTTCTCAAGTATTGTAGTAATTCACTAAACGGTAATTCGTTGGTCGAGTTACCCTAGTCATCATCTCCAAGGCTCAAATCTATAGTCGTATCTCACTATCTCAGAGAATAAAACAGTTTAATGAAGCAATCTCAAAACAACATTCGACGAAGTTGATTCTTTGAAAAACCTTTTCAAAAGTCGTATCTCGAAAAAGCATTCCAAGAAAAATAACATGTAAATTTTAATTAAATTAGATAATGTAGTAATAAATAATATAAATAAATAAATTAATAAATAAATAAGAAGTATATATACTTGTACCACTTGTTTTACTTTTTCAAAAGCTGGGATGCGATTTTTTAAAATGCTTTTCAGAGATACGATTTTATGGATAGGAGATATCGATCTATTTAACTTTAACATTGATAAGAGATAAAATTTAACTCAATTTGTATATTATATATGAAGAAGAATAATTCTAATGTCTGTATATTTAATAGGCACCCTCCATTCCGTCTGCTTAGAATGTTGCTACTATCTCCATCCCATTCTATACTCGAAAAACCCATACTGTTCCCTCATTTGCTCAGAGTACTGCCTTAGGATATGGGATATGAGGAAAACTTGTTCCGTCAAGAAAACCCACAGCATTCAATAGGAAATACTAAACTTAACAAAATTGTCCTAAAGTTAAACTTAGGCACTTACATTTTTTCTTTCACCAAAAATACCTAAATTTTTGTCCCTGATCTCTCAGAACCATAGTAATGGTGATCGAGTCGGTCGTACATCCAATTTGTTGTGCCCAATATGTAAGAGTTGTGTTTTCATCGACACGTTAGTACTTCTTGTTCAATTTTTAATTTTTATCAATTAGGATTTTGCATGAAGAAATCCATTAGGTAGTTTGATAGAATAGTAAAAAGTAATTAGGTCGTACTTTTATTTTTTAATATAAACCAAAATTAAAGTAGATTAAATTATAACGTCTGTAATTTTTTAAATAATTATTTTTAAGTAAAAACAATAAATACGACTTAATTTTTATTTTTTATTTTACCAAAACTTAATAGATTTTTTCATGCAAAATGCTAATTATCTCAAATCTCATTTATCCAGCGTTCTTAACCTTAACTTGAAAGATCCTCCGACCGCGCATCCACGACAATAACAAAATATTGTGAATTTGAATGTTTTTTGAAAACGCTCGATTCGCATAAGCGTACATTTTATTTAACTTTTATTGTTACAAGGATTTAATTGTTTATTGCTGCGAAATTTTATTTTGTAACACTTTTAAACTGCTCAATCAAACATTTATTTCTTTCAAATTTTTATATTCTACATTTTTCATTTGATAAGTTAGTGATATAATTTGAATCTTGCAAAAGTAAAAGACTTTACTATTGCTTTCAGAAAATCACAGTTTATATAAAAATCTACTTATACATTAATCAAAAAGTATTATCATATTCTTAAATAGTTGAAGATACTATTTTTCATAAATGTAAAATACTTACAATTCGCATTAAGCGAATTTTTATATTTATGCATATTTTGAATTCTTATAAAATTGTTGTAAAGACGTAAGTCTACTAATGTAAATAATTTATATGCACAATTCCTGAAAATTCAGGATGATTTATAATTATGCTAAAATATAATCTAAATTTGTACTTCACAAAAAGAAGTATGTAGAGGAAGTTGAACCTGAGGTGGATTCATTGTAGCTATGGGGAGTTATTGGTGCTTTTTGTTGATTTGAACATAATCTCTGGATTAGTTGCGCATCCTGGGCACGTGTGTAAGGATTCATGAATAAAAATTTCACAATCCAAACAAAATATTTGCTTACATTTATCACAAACATACACCTGTAACATACAGATCATGTATTTTATTTTACTCATTATGTATTAAATTAAACAAAAAAAACTAAAAATGTACCTTTTTGTCTATTTCAACAAAAGATTTTTGGCATGCGTAACAACTTGATGGAATTCCCTCATATTGTACTTCTTTAAAATGTTTTATGGGGAATAAATAATGATATGATCGAGCTAAATGTGGAGCCGATACAAGAGTGAGCCCACAAGCTCTACATTCTACAGGTAATTCACAGTGTTTGCTAAGGCACTGAGGACATAAATATCCAGGATTTAAAAACCTTGAACTCTCATCTGGCTTATCTGCATGACTATATAAAAAACAGATCATCACGAACATATACTTGAATAGATAGAGTTAAATTAAAATATTTAAGACTCACCACATGCACACAGCCACAGATAATTCAGTTGTAGAAGCATGTAATCCATGATGGGGAAATCCCATTTTGACTAGAGCTGCATCTAATCTCATTGCAGCAGGTGGAGGGTCAACATTTGCTGTTAACTTTTCTTTGAAATGTTTATCATCTAATACAACTCCATGTTCACCACCAGTGTTTACAGCCATTATTTTACAGATGTTTAATTCTGCAGCTAAACCAATTACACTACAACGAATTCCTTCAGTTTTTAGATTCTAACAAAATTTAAAAAATATAATTATTCATTATTTATATTTAAATATTTAATTTCTTTGAACACAACAAAATTGTACAAACCTGTATTGTTTCTCCAATATCTCCAGGATCACAAGTTGTTAATGAACCCATAATTAATAATATTTCTTTACTTGCATGGGATGGTAATAGCTTTAATGATTTTAGAGCAAGATCTAATGAGTTTTGCAATGAAGGTTCACCAGTAAACGAAGTTCGTTGTAAATTTTTTAAATCCTAAAAACAATTTCAGATTTAATATAATTTTTCTTAAATGTATACAGTTTTTAACAGATATACATTTTTTTATTTACATTTAGAGGCTTTTTGGAGTTTCCAGTGAGATCTGTAAATTTCTCAGCCCTTTTATTTCTTGTGACAATAATACCCAGTTGGCTGATTGGATTTTGGTAGAAGAATTCATCTATAAAATCTTCTAGAAGCTTAAAAGTTATTGTAATTATTAGACAATAATTGTAAATTTGTATTAATCATTTTACAGGTGATTGATATTGTCATAAACATTATACCTTTAAAGCACATAGAAAACGAGTTGGTTTTAAGTCTTGATTTGTCATAGATTCAGAACAATCAAGGATAACGTACAAATGCCTCATCATTCCTAATCGTGAACCTTCTTTCCTGTCCAGCTGCCGTTTTCTTTTTGCCTTATGAATGATGTCTGCCACGGAGGCTTCCAACATTCCATGATCATCTTCTTTGATTGCCTCCCTATGCACATAATAAAGTTACAAAAAGATAAAAATACTATAAAAATTATATTTTAAATAAATTGTATAATTATACTTAATAATTACAACTCACCATGTTTTTTCATAACCTGTCTCCCACCGATACTCCTTTTCATCTTCATCATCCGCCATTGTTCACTATTTAAATAAATATTTAACATTTTAACACATTATTAAACTAATTTATAATCATAGCTGCTTAAGAATATTCTAGCAATTAATTAAGTAATATATATCAAAACTAGAGTGTGTAAATAAGTTATTATAAGTTTATTAAAAGAATATTAAAGGGTCTACAAGTTTTAATAAAGTACTTCAAATTTGAATGGATAAAAGTTCATATATATTTGAAGATCAATTGAAAGATATTACGTTGAAATTCATCAAAAAGAAGCTAACAAGATGTCTATGAACTTCTCTACTGTGCGTCCTCTCAGAATACATAAAAAATACTTAAATAAAAAGAAAAAATATTTTTATTAAAATAATGTTAGTTAGTACGTTATACTGTTTTAAAAAACTGTAAATATTCAAATTTGTTCACTATTGACAACAATAAAGTAAGGTTAGTATAGTGACAAATTATAAATGTCAATTAAAAACACAACAAAGAAACATAATATAAGACAAAAATTGTACTAGTACATTTTATCTTGTTTTCCTTGAACGAGGTATCTCGAACTAATTGAAAACACTTTTACAATAATAATGAAAACCACAATTTATTTACAATACGATTGTTTGCCTCTTTAACTTGCCGGACGGCCTCGTGAACGCAAGTACATAAACACAAGAAAACTGCTAAAAATGAGAAGAGCCGCGTGTATGTATATATATATATATGTATCTTCAATACATCTGTTGACAGGGGAGCCACACTTATACAGCGAAATGTATAGATATATGCACTTGAACCAATCAGCGACGTCCGACAGCTGTCGCATCTCAAAATAATGATCATAATAATGATAAAGCGCGTTAGTGAAGGAAGGACAGAACTCGACAGAAGATTCCGTAAAAGCGATCAATGCAGCCAATGTTTCAGATGAAAACATATGAAATCCGGCGCGAAACTTAATTCTTCTTTCTTTTTATCATCCCAAAGTCGTGAAAATACCTCGAATACGCAAAAATACGCAAAAATAGGTCACCAAGTTCCCCGGTAACGTGCATTTTCAGATAAAAAATAGAAAAGCACTTGACGAAAATCGGACGGCAGTGGGGGTAGAGGTTGGGGGGCGCTGCGATCGCCTCGCAGGCCTCACAGCACAGTCTATCTTGCTGCTGTGCCGTGCCGTACGGTGTCGCTCGCAAAAACCGCAATCACTCAGTATAGTTTTCTCCGCGTTCCGTCGGCACAGCCGGGACCAATGGAGCCTGCGTCGCGCGCACATACACCAATTACCGCATATTTATACGTATTCGCGCTGCACACAAGCTC